>CM063511.1:60094668-60139668 GCA_032207245.1 Pardosa pseudoannulata | reverse complement strand
AAACTTTTGAATTTTTTCAGATTTTTTATAGATTGATATTCAAATCTGACATAAAACATTATTTAAAACTATATCCTAATGCAATTTTAGGTATATTATGAACTGATATTCTAATCTCTGAGTTAAATAAAATGCAGCATTTTAATCTTTAATCACAAATTTGGCAATATTTATATAAATTTTGTTATCCTCACAAATTATTTTACTTGAATATAATATAATTTACATTAAATTAGTTTCTATTAAATTTTTTATACCTAATGAAAATTATCTCGGAAATCAATAACAACAGATAAGGATAAAACATGCATGCTTAAAAAGTATATAATATAGAATTTACACCATTAAAAATATACAAGATTTAAGAACAGTTAAACTAAAAATATACACCCTTTGGATAATTCCAATGTATTATTATGAGTTCTGTATGTTGTATATACTTTTGGAAAACCTCTAGAGAATTTTTACTAAGTTCTATCTCATTCAACAAATAAAAATTTCGAAACATTTTTGATCAATTAATGACTGTTAGAGTAATTTTAAATATTTAAATAGTTATGTATATAAGTAGGATATTTTATAAACAAAAGTATCATTTTGATTTCATTTATCATTAGGTAATATATGAAAAGTTTTCTAATCGTATAAAATACCCAGAGATTTCAATTAATCTTCCTCCTCTGGTTTTTCCTGAATATATTTTTGGAACTATGTGTGTGCATTGGTATGCAAACAAGAGTTCGTTTTATATTAGAGAAATCAAATTTTGAATGCGTACATCATAGAAAAATTGAAGTTTTTTATCAACTTTTGGATTAATTTGACTGATACTAGAAGTAGATGGTATTTTACATCCTACTACTATTCGTGTTACATCGTACTTATTATTCGTAACATAAAATTTTACAAGTTTTTTAAGTTTGTTAAATTCAGTATAATTCAATAAATTATTTATTACCAATTTATTAATAATGTCATATCAGCAATCTTATCAATAATGTTAAAAGTAAGTACGAAAAGTAAATTCCCATTTATTATTTTTTTCTACAAGTATACGAGAAAGGCAAGAGGGCACTACTTCCGATTTTTTAAAAATCATACACCTTTAAAAATTTTCTAAATTTGTGATATTTTCTTCAGTACATTTTACATAGTTTATATATATACATGCACATATACATATATATGTATGTATATATATATATATATATATATATACATATATATATACATATATATATATATATATATATATATATACATATATATATACATATACATATATATATATATATTCATATATATATATATACATATTCATATATATATATATATATATATATATACATATATATGTATATATATATGTATATATATATATGTATATATATATACGAACGAGTGGTTAAGTCAGGGAAGACACATTTGATTTCATATATAAAAACTTCTTTATTGTTATCCTTCTGTCCATGGCTATCCCATTTAGATATCCTTTGTTTTCTTAATTTGCCACGACAAACGTGGGGATGTTATCAGCCCGAGTTCTCGCTCAGAACTGTCTTTTTTGTCGTTGCTACCTAAGTAAAATTCTTATGTCTACTTCCGAGTCAGCTCTTTTACTCTGTATAGTTCAGCTCGAGGATGTATCTTTCTCCTATTGCGTTGTCATTAATGAGTTCTAACTATTTTTAATTACAACTCGTTTAATTCTTAACCCCTATTTTTAAGCCTGACAAGATTACGCGAGTATGTTTATTTCTTTAAACACCATATTTTATGTCTATTTCTTCAATCAGCAATAACAATTGTTATCATTAAAAGCTTACGGGATACTTAATATCAAATTCATTATTAACTATAACAGTAATAGTAAAATAAATATTTTATTATATTTAAAATTCATAAGAAAAGCATAAAGGCTGTACGTATAAAAGTGAGTGTTTAAATCCATTTATACCGGTAGTACAAATTCTTTCATTATTTCATGAAATATATTTTTCCAAGTATTTTTTTTTTTAATATTTTGACTTAACTGTAAATTTGGTAGTTTATAAATTAGAGAAATTAGAATTTCGCAATTTAGAGCATTTCGTATCAGAAATTATAAAAATTGATCAATGCATTGTATATAATTCATAAAATTGTTTTATCATAAAGCGCTTCTTTTGAACTTGATAATCCAACGAACATTTCAAGTGTAAGTTAATATCAAATTTTTTAATGATAAATCATATAAAATTGATAACCTCCAAAACCCAAGGGAACGTTTAAATAACTCGCACTACGGCTATAATAATGATATTACTAAGGATAAATAGGTTATTTTTGTAAAACAAGTTGAAGGATAAAGTTGTACTGCAATAAAATGCACAAATTGCATAACTTTACCATAAAAATTTATTGCAAAAATATAAATATGCTTACTACCACATAACGGTGGAAATTACTTCTTATTAATAGACACTTAGTAAAATTAGTCATATTATCTTCTTTTTAAATCTACTATTTAAATTTAATGAATAATTAAAGATATCACAAACTACAGTTTAACTTACAAGTTACAGTTTAACCACAATTAAACTTACAGTAATAAACTTACAATTACAATAAATAAGCTTACAGTTTAACTACAATTGAGATTTATTCTGCTGATTTTATATATTCACTAGCAATTCTAGTGGCAATGTATCTTCGCAGTCATATAATCTTGATATTAAAAATTACTTTTTCAATAGAATAACCAATTATGCTCAAAACTTCTAGCAGATATCTATAACAGTTAATTTACAGAATAACAAAATAGATTCAGCTTTCATATTTGATATTGTATTACCACAGTAACAAAATGTCAATGACAGTCATAAATTAATTTTTTTATTTCTCAATTTTAAAGCAAATTTAAATATAAGATAATCTATTAACTAGTTATCAGTTAAAAATACTAACAAATAGTTCCAGAAAACAATTCACTCTTGATTCTCGATAAATATTTTCTTTTTGTCATGTTTAACTATAAATAAACAATTTTTGCCTGTTTTATAATCTAGATAATATGGTTCAGGTAATGGTTTTTGGATGTTCCTTCTGAAAATGTATGATTTGCTAATGTGAAATTTGTTACGATGTTTACAAAAACACCAATACATAAACTTATTTTATTTTTAGTATTGATTACAAAGCAAGGCGCAAATATTACAAAAATTAAGAGTATTATGTTAAAGGAAAATTTCGATTTAAAAATTCTTTATTATGATAACGTATTTTTTAATTAAATATATAATATATATATATATATATATATATATATATATATATATATATATATATATATATATTTAAAATATGTATAACTATAAATATATAAAATATTTATAAATATAAATATATAAAATATATATAAAATATATATAAATTTAAATATATAATATATATAAATATATAATATATATAAATATATAAAAGCTCTGTTCTGTTTGGAACAATTTTTTTCAAAATCATTAATAATATTTTAAGTTTATAAAAATAATTTTATTTTGGAGTATGAAACGATATAATGGTTTTAAAAGCATAAAATATCTATACCTAATGAAAAAGTAGAAAACCCTTTATTCACCAAATAACTTTTGAAATTCTTGAATTAGAAACCAACTTTTTAAATCAAACAGAAACTAACTATATTTTTGTATTCAGCAAACTTCATTAAATATTAATAAGTCATATATTTTATCTTATTAAAAGTAAAATTTTTAATTCCATTTTTTTTATTTTTAGATTCTTTAAGACTTTATAAAGACAGATAACTTTAATTTTTTAAGTTTTCAGAACAAAACAGATATTTTACTTTGATTTCATACATAAATTGAGTTTCTAATATACATATTTCAAAAGTTATCTTGGCAGTACGAGGATTTTATTTTTTTCATTTGGAGTATATGTTCCATATTTTTTTAAAAAATACTACTTGAAATGACGAAACTAAATAAATTATCAAAGTTAAAGCATTATTGAAAAATTTGTGAAAATCTCATTCCATAAGTTAGATTTTTTGTGTTTCATACATAAACACATTTTAGAGCTTTTACTTTATTTTAAAGGAACACAGTACCTCTCGAAACTTAAAAACATCATTATTGTAGCCCTTTTTTTATTTATCACAAAACTAAACGTTCTGATCCTTTTAATTAAAACTCTATGATAAAAAAATGTCATTTTTGTCATTTTAAATAGTACATATTTATGTCAACATAAAATATACTTAAAAGGAAAAAAAAATATATACTCTTATCCAGAAAATATTTTTAAACCACACACATATATATATATATATATATATATATATATATATATATATATATATATATATATATATATATATATATATATATATATATATATATATATATATATATATATATATATATATATATTCTTCTGTAAATCAAAACTTTTGATGCACTTGACATTTCAAATTTTAACAAACTAAAAATCTAATAAAAAGAAACTTTTAAAAATAATAACATAATATTAAAAATTTTAATTAGTATATTTTATGTTAACATAAAATGTGCTCACCAAATGAAAAGTAAAAGTAGAATTCACTCACCCAAAAGTTATTGTTTGAAATATATAGATTAGAAACTAAAACCAATTGAAGTAATATATCTCTTTTATTCTGTACACCAAAATTTTTGGGGTATCTGACATTTTTTCAAAATTTAACAAAATAAAAATTGTTAGTAAAATGAAAATTTTAAAAATTTATAAACTATTGATAAAGTCTAGTACAACTTTGTATTCTTATTAAAACTAATGGATTTCCATAACCCACAAGATATCTCGTAAAGTATATCACAAACTACTAAATTTTTAAATTAAGTTGAACTAGCATAACTCTTTTATTCTGTAAAACAAAAATTTTGAGGTACTTTAAATCTTTAAAAAAAAAGCCGTTTATGAAATGAAAATTGAAAAAAAAAATCTAATATTAAAAACTTTAAGTAGTATAATTTTATATTATCATAAAAAATGTACACAAAATAAAAAATAAAACTCCCTCCCTCAAAAGATATCTTTGGCAATATATAAATTAGACACTAAATTAAATTTTTATATCAAATTGATTTAGCATATCTCTTTTATTCTGTAATTCAAAACTTCAGAGGATTATGACATTCTAAATTTTAACAAAATAAAAAAAATCAATAAACTGAAAAAAATTAAAAAATAGACTTTATCGTACTATAAACTAAAATATATTGTTCGTATTAATATAACTGAGATTCATAGAATAAAAAGGATAATTAGCTTCTATTTGATGCAAAAGATAAGCTTCAATTTTACAAATTTCAAAAGTTTTTTTTTTGTGGGTAAGTAGATTTTCAAATGTTTCAATCCATATTTTATGATTTTTTTTAATCTTTTGCTTCATCTAATGAAACTAAATCATTTTTATTAAGTTAAACCCTTTCCAAATTATACAAAAAATATTTTATCCCCAACAGAGTAGAACATTCAATTTTACATTGAATTAAAAATAGACTTTTTTTAATGAAGGCTTATTAGCTGGATAGGTGTTTTGTTTTCTTAGAAGACTAATTTTATTAAAACTATTCAGTGTTCTTTTTTTAGATATGTTTCTGAAAAAATTTAAAACGCATACATAAACTAAAGAAAATAGAATGTACTTACACATAGGATAACTTTTGAGATATATAAATTTTTACAATGCAGCAGGCGTTACAGATATTATCCTAAGCGGTTACCCATTTAGCACCACCCGGGGAGTACGTGTAGCGTAAGGTATGTACGGACTCGAGTAACATTACTCCACAATTTTTTCGTAATTTAGAAGTGGGCACCAAGCAGAAGACCCCCAGGCTTGGCCTGTTACCCCCAGAGGTATTGATTGAGAACTTGGAGGACATTCTGACCACGAACTTATTTTACGTGTCCCAGTCACCTTTAATGAACCCGGCGGATCTTAGGCCGGCTCTAGCCCCGAACCCGCAGCCTTTCAGTTACGAGATTGCTGCCTTTACTGACTTAGCTACCGCGGCTCGAAATATATAAATTAAAAATTTCTATACGAAAACGAAGCTTTAAGGATTAATATATTTACATTTCTGTTAATTTCAGTCATAATGATACGAATTACAATTTACTAATGGGAACATTACACAAAAACAATCTTCATTTTAAAAGTATTTTTACAATTATCAAACAATAAAAATTTCTGCTCGGTTTCAATGAGTTTCTTACCATTTCTTTTGTTTACGAAAATATCTATCAAAAAAAAGATCTCAAGCTATTTAACTAAAATTCATAACCTAGGCATCCATCTCACAGGGAGAAATTTTACCTTACTGATAGCTAAATAAATCTTATACTAAAAATCCCAAAAAACAAAATTCATTAAATTTCCTATTGTTAACATCTTTTACTTTCACGATAAATC
This sequence comes from Pardosa pseudoannulata, assembly GCA_032207245.1. Taxonomy (NCBI): domain Eukaryota; kingdom Metazoa; phylum Arthropoda; class Arachnida; order Araneae; family Lycosidae; genus Pardosa; species Pardosa pseudoannulata. The sequence continues at coordinate 60,133,214 of CM063511.1, read as the reverse complement.
GGCGCATTCTTCATCAAGAAAAGTAATCACAAAATAAATCCGTTGCTTTGCCAACGCATACATGTTAGTGAGAAGGCCCTTACTGATCTCTTTGACGATACATTATACAGAATAATATAAATTTTGAACTTACTTCTTGTTCTTTACTATACTAGACCAGTTATGATGCATATTTAATATACTCTGAAAATTAATTTTTTTCGTGAATATAAAATTTAGTTATTAACTTCAATTATATAGCCAGATTACCAGGCACGAAACTACTAGAGTTATAAATATAAAGCACTAACAATAAATCTTGCAAACGCTAATATGTGTAAATTAAGAACACATAGAATATTTATGAAACGAAAGGGGGAAAATCTTTATGTGTGCATGTATTTAATTTCATATATATATATATGTATATATATATATATATATATATATATATATATATATATATATATATATATGTGTGTGTGTGTGTGTGTGTGTGTGTGTGTGTAATATTAAAATCCTTTATTTACATATTTTAATATTAATTTAATAACTTCGGTTTATAAATTATGCTGGGGTTTCTGCGGTAATTCTGATTTTTCCCTCCAGACACGCTATAGACTTAATTCAGCCTCTGTCTGTACTACTTTAGCCAATAGTTAGTGCATTCTCTTTAAACATGGGTATTTTTTATCAAGTGATCAATTGTGCTTGGGGATTATTCGTAGTCCTTTTACCTCAGAAATCCCTGTTTAAAACAGTGTGTGTGCACGACGTTCAGAAAGTTCTGATCTGTTGTATGGTTTTCATGTATCTCACCAGAAATAAAATGTGTTGTGTTTTTTAATGAATCTCTCCCATGCTTCATACACACACACACACACACACACATATATATATATATATATATATATATATATATATATATATATATATGTATTTATATATATTTATATACATACACATGTTTCTATGTATATGCATATATATACATATATGTGTATACATATACAGATATATATATATATATATATATATACACACACTATATGTATACACATATATATGAGTATATATATATACATATACACACAGATATATATATATATATATATATATATATATATATATATATATATATATATATATATATATATATATGATACATACGATAAAAGACCCAAAAACATAATTTAATTAATTTTCTAGTGTTGACATCTTTTTCTATAAGTATTTTATATCATGTTTGTAGTATTTGTTAAGACTATTATTTTCCAAAGTACAGTCGAGAAATAACTATTTGATATTAACGAATACAATAAAAATATGAAATCAATTAATAATATTTTATTATATTATTAATGAGTACTATTATTGCATTAAATGAAATACGGTGTTTGATAAAAACAGATAGTTAAGAAGGGAGACATTACAATTTGTTTTTATGAATTATTAACTGAGAATTTTGAAAATTTCAACACATATAAATTGGAATAAGTTTATTAGTCATATTAATTTTTTCAAAATAAATTAACTAATTTTGAATACTTCATATTTTATAGAATTTTTGTCAATCTTTTAAATACAACAGGCGACCTTATTTTGTATAGATTCCTACAAAATGTTTACTATACATTTTAAATACATATTAAAATAAATATGGGTATCCGTTTTAAATGTGTATTTTATTTACTTTACTAAACTCAATTTAAGTTCCGAAAGAACGAATCTTTTATGAAAATTGTACATATAGACGTAAACCTATATCCTGTAGATAAAGTATTCAGTCTATGTATAAAACAATGCTGAAATGCGTTAAAAATATAATTTTAAATAATAATAATACAAAAATAAAATATTGAAAATTAGTACGTAGTTAACATTTTAAAAATCCACAAAGCATTTCAAAAATTGAAATTTTTAAAAAGTGTATCTGATAATTACAGTATTTTTAATGTGATTTACGTTTGTTATATTTAGAATTTTTTATTGCAATTAAAATATTTCATTTATAATTATTTTAATACATAGATAACAAAGTTGATAATTTTCATAAATACACAAGTTCACTGTCCCCTTAGAAAAAGTTTGAGATAATTTCAAAGTAGCTAAATTTTTTTAATAAACTATGGAAATTATATTTTATTTTATATTACTTTTTTAAACTCATAAGTATATGTCATATAAAAATAATTTTACAAATGTAAATACACTAGACTATTTTAAATAGATAGATATAAATTTTTTAAATTTTTTTATCGAATTTTTTTTAAAAATTTGGAACATCCAAAAGAATTTATATTTTTCATATACTTCATTACTTATTTCATATTTTTCAATAGCTTATTTACGTTCAGAATTCGCTCTAAGCTATTAAGAATCCCAAACGGAGGTAATATATTTTTCAAAACTTAAATGAGCTTTTAGATTACATTAAACTAACAATATAAGCTATTTAGAAAATAAAACAACTCCGTATCATAACATATTCCTTTAATAATTAGAATCATAAAATGCAAGGTATAGAAATAAAAGATCTTTATTTGTAGATATTTTCTTATTTATCTTTGAACAGACAAATGAAAAAGCGTTTTTTTTTCAGCTTATTTAAAAGGAAACACTTATCTACAAATAAAAATTTTACTCGGGTGAAATAAATATTAAATGTTTTTTTTTAAACAAAATGCTTTTAACAATAAAATAAAAATGGCATCTAAAATCTAGGAAAAAACTAGCACAATAGAATTCAAAATGTACGGAAATGCACCAAATTAAAATTAGTAAAAGGAAATGTCAAATAAATAGTCAAAAACAAGAAAAATGTTATTATCTAAAAACAAACTTTCAATGCTATCAAAAAAAATTAAGTTATTTCAGTTGTTTTAGTACGTAATAAAGAGGAAAATATATTAATAGGTGGCCAAGCCCAAATTAGATTACAAAAAGTGTTCTATTTTCACACAGCCTTGACTTCCGAACAATATAACCTGCTTAAAACCTTCCCAGATTTGACCTAAATCATCATGCAGAATTCCGTCCATATCTTCCCAGTTATTTAGGAACGGTTAGCGAACAAACATACACAAGCTTTAAAAGATTTTATGCATAAAAATTCACAAGGTTGATAATTTCAAAATATTAAAAAATATTAAAGCATGATAAATTATCTTTCAGCTACGCATACTGTATATATATATATATATATATATATATATATATATATATGTGTGTGTGTGTGTGTGTGTGTGTAATTTAAAAACACGTGTCATCTTATATAATACTTTAGATAAGTCTAACATAAGAAATAAATTAATATTATAGGCTTCTTAAATATTTTCCCATAGTACACCTAACGTTGATTTCATAAATAACATTTTATGCTAGCTTTGAATACTTCATTTCTAATATTAAATATTTCTTTGTCCCTTATTACAACAATATGGAAACATGTGCTTCTATATGTATATATCAGTTATCTTCTATGTGGAATATTTTTATACTCCTAAACTTATGTACATAAAATATAGTTTAGGTTTAATTTATATGTAAAAAATATATTACTCCTGTTCATATGTATCTTAGAGGCCAGTATTTTATTACTTTGCAAAAGTAAAATTTTAGTCTGCATGGCTATTCGAATATATTACCTGTAATAACTAAGAAAGTAAATAAACGAAACTAAACGAAAAAGGAAATATGTTTTATATAACAATTTGTTATGTGCAAATCTACACAAAGTTAAACATGTAAAGTAGCACTAAATTTAAAACATTATAATGTAAATATTTACTATAAAATTATTAAAATCTATATTATTAATCTAGAAATTTGTTTCCCAAAATTTGCTTTCAAAAAATCTTCCGTGCTTTTTTCCAATTTTAGAGCTACGGCAGTAAAATTCTTTCAAACCATACAAATTTTAATGAGAAATTTTGCACAAATTATAGAAGTTGCTGTGGTAATAATTGTTGTCAGTAATACTATCACTTGCTTATATATGTATTTATCAATTATCTTCTGTATGAAATATTTTTATACCCCTAAACTTATGTACATGAAAATTAGTTCAGGTTTAATTTCTTATATCTTATATTAGTTCAATTTCCATATATAAAATTTAAAATTTGAAACTTTCAAGAATTTAAAAGTAATTTATTAACTTTATTCTTCCGAGATTATAAAAAAATTTTCAGGAACCCTCTACAAATCTTATTTTAACTCAACATTCTTAAAGGAGTTTAAAGCAGTTTAAGATAAAATTAGAAATATAACTGGCCTTTTCGCGTGTTTTTTTTTTTTTAATTTTCCTCAAAAATTTAACGAAAATTTTCAATTCAACATAGCACTTTAACCATCGTATTTGTAAACACTTTCATTTAACCATATGAAAGGTGCTTGTATTTGGATATACAAGATACAATATAGAAGTTTGTGTAAACTGCCACTATGTCAAATATTTAAATAAATCATTTAAAGGTAATTTTGAAATAGAATAACAATAAAGTGGAGATATATCTTTTAAGTGCAAATCCTAAACTTAATACTAACTACAAATTTTGAATAACTCATTAAAGGATCATACAACTGTTAAATCGACAAAAAAATTGGATTTTTCGGAATAAATATATGTGAAAAGGAATTTAGTTTTGAACATTTTAAAGTAATTCGCTTTAAAAAAATCCAATATTGAGAGGAGTTATGTATAAAAATGTGTAATCTGTTTACTTTAAACTAATTTAAATTTAAAAAGCTTGACTTGAATTTCTTGATTTAACTTGATTTTCCTCAAATTGTGTTTTTTTTATGTAACGCTCATGTTAGATCAAAAAGTTTTTAATATTTTTTACAGATTGTATACAATATAATTTTCATCCACTTGAACTAAATTTTCTTGTATATTCCAAAATATATTGTTTTTTTCAATGATGAATTTTAATTTTTAAGGAGAAAACTCACTTTAAGAAAAATATTTTTAATATATATATATGTATCTTAAATGCATACACATTTATGTTCAAACTTATTTTCAGATATTGTACTGTGTTTTAAAACAATAAGTTTGTCTTACACCTAATTATACTTTTAGTAATCATGCGCGTTATTCTTGATATCATTTTTGTAAACAACAGAGTGTCTTTTATTTAAAACTTTCTAAAAATATATTTTTTATGTTTTAAATATAAATGAGATATGTGCATAAAGATAATAATTAGTTCTAACTATGTTAAAAAATTTCATGTTTTCTGCAGTAGTTTTTGAGGTATGAGAGGCCAAAAATCTTATTTTTTAAACATTTTTTCGATTTTTAAGAGTTACATGACCGCTTAAATTTAAGAATTAGTAAATACTTCACAAAACACCTGATTACCTAAGATATTAACTTAATTTCTTTTGACAAATTTAAGTTTTACGCAAGACATTTTTTCGAGTGCAAAAATTATCTTGTATATAACAATTGTATATAACAATGATTCATTTTTGGGTATTTTTCCAGATGGAAGTATTTTTTATAACGGCCTATTTCTGATTTGGTATAAAATAAAAAGTTTTGATCTGTCTGGAGTACAGTTCTTTTCTGAATCATTAATAAAGATTTAATTTTATAAAAAAAAATGTTGGTTTGGCATATATGAAGCAGTGCATTTAAAAAAAAAGTATATACAAGAAGGGAAAAAATTAGAATACAAGTAAATTTTAGAAATTTGTAAATTAGAAATTCATTTTTTATTCGATGATTCTAAATTATATCAATGTAAGCAATGTACTTTATTTTATAGCATGATAGAGTATCTTTTCCATTTATTTCTTAACGGTTACATTTTTAAAAAATTTTAATTACAGAACAAAATAAATATTTTACTTCGATTTAATACAAAAATAGCTTGAAATATATCTATTTCAAAAATTAAATTTTATTCTTTTTATTTGGAGTATATTTTATGTTATCTGAAAAATATACTAACTGAAATTATAAAACAGTATAATTTAATAAGAGCGTTATTGAAATACTAAAAAGTGAAATACTAAATAGTAAAAATTCATTCTAAGAGACCAGAACACCAAACACAAGCTGTTGTAATGAAGCTTTTAAGTCTAGTAAAGTACTAAGTCTCTTAAGAAAGGATGAAAGTTGTAACCGCTCGACAATAGCGTGTTTGGTCGGTTTTTCCCGCTACAAATGTCACTTGAAGAAGAAAACGGTTTTACAGGCTGATCACACAAGTAAACTGTAATACGTAAATAAAACAGTACTGAAATGATTTCTTTTATAAAAATTACGAAACACTAACAGAGAATAATATCAGATTGACTAATGATAATTTTCTGCTCAAATTTATTTTCAGCATTGTTAAAAATATTTATTAGTCGCGATTAAATTAAGAAATTTTTAACCGAAGAGAAAAAGCAAAATTGTAACTGGCATTAAATAAATGCTATTTGTATTTTAGGGGGAAATCACAAAAAAAATTGTGTAATTTGTTATTACTCCAGAGATAATTAAAATATAAAATCAACAATTTTCAAACACGACAGCAGTAAAATATCTCTGAATTACTTAAAATGTAACTCCATGATAAATAATGACCAAATAAATTCCAAAAAGTTTCAACTACAAACCGACAATTAGAAGCTTAAAAAAGAAAAATTAAAATGTTTGTTTTAATTCTATTTCTAGAAATTGTAAATATAAATTAAGCTGAGCAACTGGACTTACACGAAAATTAAAACTTAATGTCAGATCTTATATCTTAACAAATTCATACCTAAATAACCTATGAACATCACACTGATTTTCATAAAGAATTTACCAATTCCTAACCAAACAATAATTTTAAAATGCTAAAATAAACTTCAAAATAAATAAATATTGATAAAAATGGATGGTAGCTACATAAGAAGCGATCAAAATCAAAGCAGTTACTGGGAAACAATTTAACTAAGAATGTGTTTTGTCTTAACATATTTCTGTTAAGACAATCACATTCATTACATTCTTACAGCTAATTTTCTTTGAATGAAAATTTATTTCTCTTATAATAAATTTTACGCAATAAAATTATTTGGGTGCCATTGATTCTTTAACATTTTTAGTTGTTCATATCTTTGACATTTCTACTAACAAATATTAAGAATAATTTTTCAGGTTATATTACATATATGTATATATATATATATATATATATATATATATATATATATATATATATATATATATATATATATATATATATATATATATATATATATATATATATATATATATATATATATATATATATATATATATATATATATATATATATATATATATATGTATATATATATATATATATATATATATATATATATATATATATATATATATATATATATATGTATATATATATACATATATATGTACATATATATACATATATATATATATATATATAATATATATATATATATATATATATATATATATATATATATATATATATATATATATATATATATATATATATATATATATATATATATGTATATATATATATATATATGTATATATATATATGTATATATATATATATGTATATATATATATATATATATATATATACATATATATATATATATATATATAATATATATATATATATATATATACATATATATATATATATATATAATATATATATATATACATATATATATATATATATGTATATATATATATATATATATATATATATATATATGTATATATATATATATATATATATATATATATATATATATATACATATATATATATACATATATATGTATATATATACATATATATATATATATATATATATATATATATATACATACATATATATATACATATATATATACATATATATGTATACATATACATATATATATATATGTATGTACATATATATATATATATATATATAATTAGGATTAATTAAAAAATAAAAATTTTATGGTACTAATATTCTACAAACGCTATAAACTTTGCCAAATTAAAAAAGTTCGGATTGTTTGAGAACTTCATAACTAAATTTCTCTGTTTTAAAAGTTATCACTAAGTATAAAATAAAAATATATAACTTTCTACACATTATTTTGTGTTTGTATAATACTATTCTGAATATTAAGGAATGGCAAAATTTTAATGTTTGCTGCTATATTTTTTACTATAGCTTATTTTTTATAAATGAATTAATTAAAATTCTTATAATTTAAATTAATCTTATTTCAGATTCATAGTTTACTTTGGTTTAATTAGAAATATGAAAGTATACTACTGTAATTCAGTATATATAAAGAACTGAAGATTTATAATTATAATTTAACAGAGAGACTGTAATTTAGATAGGTAAATATACAGGTTTAAGAATATAGACATGTGTGCAGTATAATATAAACATATTTATATACATATTGTATATGCTTTATCTGTCTGAAAACATAGCATACATTTCAAAATTATATTTTTCTGTTTTAAAATTTACAATTACAAAACATTTCTGTTAAGTACAGTAAGTTTATCAACCTCATATATTCACCTAATACAAAATACAACTTAATGTACTATTTTTAGCCACGTGACAAATTCTATTTATAATCAAATGTTTTACTCAAAGCTCAATTATAGTTTTGTTATCTTCACTCCGTTCCTAAAATATACAACTTAATTTCAGAGAAAGAAAGAATATTTTAACTGAACTTTATAGATAATAGGGATTTCTTCAAAGCAAAAAATACATGATAGAAAAACAATAACAAATACTATAAATCCCATAAAAGCATGCATGGACCACGTTTAATGATAGTATATTTAAATATTAATGGTTTCAAAAACAAATATGTTATTTTCGACAAGTTTTAAATTATAATATTACGGCATATTTCAAAATAAAAGAAATTCTAAAACATAAAGAAGACTGACAGTTCAATTTAGGTGTTTTTATTCTATGTATAGAAACTTGTCCAAACTATTCAGAAGTGGTCTTTTTCTGTTTTATTTTATTTTATTTTTAAATTGTGAAAAATCTTCTAAAACTGAAATTGGCATTAAGCCTGTTTCTTTCAGCAAGGGTTTTATTTTTTCTGAAAATTTACGAATTTACAAATATGAAATTGTTGATATGTTAAGATCTCATATTAAAGAAAGCCTTATTTAAAAAAAAGCTATATATATAAATTTATGTACTTATAAATGTATACAGATTTATAAATAAACAATACATTTATTCAAGATTTCGTTCATTTATTCAGAGGTTAGTTTTTAAGATAAGAGGTTCATAAAAAATACGTTTCTCGCAGGAAAAGTTTTATGAAAGTTTCGTTTTCCCATTATAAATATTGTGAAGGGGTTGTTTTTATGATTAAATATTTTATAAAGGGATTAAATATTTTATGCGGGCCTATGATTTAAATGATCTCCAACGATTAGAAAAGAGTGATGTCTAGGTAACCGATATATGTAAATGGAATATCAACAAATATTTAGATAGACAAAGTAAACTAAACTATTCATCACCATAAACACAAATACCATAACACAATTATCATAAACAAAAATTAAAGGATTCATTCATTTATTCAAGATTTATTTTTAAGATAAGAGGTTCATAATAAATTTGTTTTTCATAAAAATTGTTTTGTAAAGAGTCAGTTCCTAAACTGCCAAGAATTCATTTTTACGATTAAATATTTTTTGAAGGGTTCGATAACAGATTTATGATGTAAATAATCCTCAAAGATAAGAGAGAAGTGATGTGTAACTAACCAATATGTGTAAATGATATATCAACAAATATTTAAATAGACAAAGTAAACTGAACAACTCATCACCATAAACACAAATACCATAACACAAATATAAACACAAATTCAAGGATTCATTCATTTATTCAAGAGTCAATTTTTAAGATAAGAGGTTCCTAAAACATTTGTTTTTCATAGAAATTATTTTGTAAAGGGTCCGTTTCTAAACTGAAAACATTTTTATGATTAAATATTTTGTAATGAGTCCGATTGCAGACTTATGATGTAAATAATCCTCAAATATAAGAGAGGAGTAATGAGTAACTAACCAATATATGTAAATGATATATCAACAAATATTTAAATAGACAAAGTAAACTGAACTATTCATCACCATAAACACAAATATCATAACACAATTATCATAAACACAAATTCAAAGATTCATTAATTTATTTAAGGGTTACTTTTTAAGATAAGAGGTTCATAAAACATTTGTTTTCCATAGAAATTATTTTGTAAAGAGTCCGTTTCTAAACTGAAAACATTCTGAAATATTCATTTTTAAGATTAAATATTTTGTGAAGAGTCCGATAACAGATTTTTGATGTAAATGATCCCCAAAGATAAGTGAAGAGTAATGTGTAACTAACCAATATATGTAAATAATATATCAACAAATATTGAAATAGACAAAGTAAACTGGACTATTCCTCACCATAAACACAAATACCATAACAGAAATATAAACACAAATTCAAGGATTCATTCATTTATTCAAGAGTCAATTTTTAAGATAAGAGGTTCCTAAAACATTTGTTTATCATAGAAATTATTTTGTAAAGGATACGTATCTTAACTGAAAACATTGTGAAGGATTCATTTTTATGATTAAATGTTTTGTGAAGGGTCAGATAATAGATTTATGATGTAAATAATCTCCAAAAATAAGAGAGGAATAATGTGTAATTAACCAATATTTGTAAATGACATATCAACAAATATTTAAATAGACAAAGTAAACTGAACTATTCATCACCATAAACACAAATATAAACACAAATTCAAGGATTCATTCATTTATTTTAGAGTTAATTTTTAAGATAAGAGGTTCATAAAAAATTAGTTTTTCATAGAAATTATTTTGTAAAGGTCTATTTCTAAAATTAAAACATTGTGAAGAATTCATTTTTACGATTAAATATTTTGTGAAGGGTCCGATAACAGATCTATAATGTAAATAATCCCCAAAGATAAGTGAGGAGTAATGTGTAACTAACCAATATACTTAAATGGAATATCAACAAATAAAGTAAACTGAGCTATTCATCACTATAAATACAAATATTAAACTATAATAGAATGGGACAAAAGGAAAGAAACGAACGTTGCCCATGTGTTTAGGCTGATTTTATTTTAAGACTCTCCCATCCCGGAATATTGAATAGGAGTTACCCCTAGCCTTTCAGTCCATCCTCCCTGAGAAAGACGGGTAGTATCCAGGCTGTACAAGCAACACACCTTGTCTTCGGGGATTATCGATTTCGACCTGCCTCCGAACAGAAATTCCACAGATAGGAGAGAGAACATACACACGGAGCGTGACACGGGACGGTGTATGCAGATAGCTGTGCGCGACGGACTTACCTCTGAGAGTTAGAAATCCAGGGCACGCTTTCGCATCCTAGGGCTTTTCACGTGTACCGCTGTTTCTGGCAAACGAGAGATGACCACACAGTGAGTAACCACACACACATACGCACGCACAGGCACCGACTTTTGGGCCACCGAGTTTCTCCTCTCTGTCCTGGATGCGATAAAAAAAAACATTCACAGGGAAGAGGGGGATGCCGGGCGCAGTGCTCTTCTCTCCGCCTACGCTAGCACGCCAGCGCCCTCCGACGGATGACGGGAACAGAAATCAACAGGTAATGGAGTCGGCTATGTTTCGGTACACACTTATCTTGTTACAGGAAGATTTTATGCTTTCATGTACGATTCTGCTTTTTCATGTGGATCAATATGCATAATAAGGGGCACTTAAAAGAATATAGTACCTTTTGAGACTTAAAATCTTCATTATAATGGTTTTTTCAATTTATCATAAAAGAAAATTTTTGGTAATGGAGTCGGCTCTGTTTCGGAATATACTTATCTTGTTACAGGCATATTTGATGTCATAATACACTTTCATATACGATTCTACTTTTCCATGTGAATATGTATACATAACACAGGGCAGTTAATTGGACATTGTACCTTTTGAGTCTTAACATCTTCATTTTAACGTTTTTTTTAATTTATCATAAAATAAAACTTTTGGTAAGAGGTAGCAATATTTTGGCAGACTTATCGTGTTTTAGGCAGATTTTATGTCATCATAATACACTTTTATGCACGGTTCTGCATTTCCATATGCATAATAGGGGGTACTTAAGTCGACATAGTACTTTTCAAGATTTAAAATCTTCATTTTAAAGTCTTTTTCATATTTAAAGTAAAATAAAACGTTTTGCTGTCTTTAGAACGAATTTTTCAATAAATTCTTTAAAAACTATCTAAGTTTAAATATTTATATAATTTTGTCTTTTCGAGTAGCATATATTTTTAAATAATAAAAAACACACACCAAAAGAAAAATATTAAATTTACTTACCTGCCAGATAATTTTTGAAATTTTTATGTTAAAACTAAATTTTTATATGAAAGTGAAGTAAAATATCTTTTGAATTCTGTAAATTAAAAACTTTAAAGCTGGCTGACATTTCAGTATTTAAAAGAAATTAAAATGTTAAAAATAAAACAAAAAATAAATCCACCTTTATAATGTTATAAAATAAAAAATATTGCTTGTATTAGTAGAATTGAAGTTTACAGAATAAAAAAGAAAATTATCTTCTTTTTAATACAAAACTCTTAATTTCTAATTTATTTATTTTAAAAGTTATTTTTGGAGTATGTGGTTTCTATCTTTTCTACTTGGTATACAGATTTTAAGTCTTTTTAAATGTATTCCTTCATATAACAAAGTTAGATAGTTTTTATTATGATAAAACCTCATTAATAATCAAAGAAAACTATTATTTTAAACAAACATTTTAAATGTTTCATAGAAATTTCGATTTTACAGTGAATAAAAAATAAGCTGTTGAAATTAAGATTATTGTAGATCAAAATGAACTATTTCCTGTTAACCCAATTAATTTCCGAATCTATTCAGAGATTAGTTTTTGGAGATTCTGTTGAAATGAAGATTATTGTAACTCAAAAGGTACTATGTCCTGTTAACCCAATTAATTTACGAATAGATTCGGAAATCAATTTTCGGAGATTCTGTTCAAATGAAGATTATTGTAAGTCAAAAAGTACTATGGCCTGTTAACCCAATTAATTTCCGAATCTTCTATATTAATTTTCGGAGATTCTGTTGAAATGAAGATTATTGTAACTCAAAAGGTACTATGTCCTGTTAATCCAATTAATTTCCGAGTCTTTTCTGTGAAATATATATATTGATGAATATTTAAAATGAAGTTATAATGGAGTTTCAACAGTAAAACAAATATGAAACTTAAACGACTTCGACTATCACAGCTTGTTTTTGTGGGTGACCAGCTGTCATATTAAACATCACAGAATGACACTTATAGAAAAAGAAATATTTCGTGATTAGGGGTTTATTTGGAGTCACATATAAAAGTAGTACTGTAAAGAGAAACTTTATAATACACAGAGCTATTTTTGTTGATGTAATTACAAAAAAAGTAAAGTTACGTGCAAGGCTTAAAAAACCATAAAATAAAGATCCAAATGGCAATGGCAGATATTCGAAAATTGCAAAGATTGTTTATTGAAAGGCCATCCCCCTAAACGGAACAAAAAACTTGTTCTGAGAAAACATAAAAATGCTACAAACTAATTTTCAACTGTTCTTAAAAATAACGCTAAGCATTAACGCTGCAATTTTAAACATCATAGTATGTCATTTATCACCTCAATCAGAAAAGGCGTATATCTTATAACCGAAGGTTTGTGTATTCAAGGCACGAGCTTGCTAAAGATCCGACCTGTTCATTAATGATAGCTGAGGCAATTGAAGCAATTGATTTAAATAAAAGCATTTTACTCGAAATATTCCTTGATTTTCAAAAAATATTGACCTGCCTAAAACCTTCCAAGGTTGACCTGAATAATCATACAAAATTCCATCAATAGATCCAGACATTTTCGAATACATAGCTAACATACATACATAAAAACCATTATATATACATATATGTATGTATATATGTGTATGTATATAGATACATACATATATATATATATATATATATATATATATATATATATATATATATATATATATATAAAGAGAGAGAGGGGGAGAAAGAGAGACAGACAGACAGGCAGAGAAATAGGTAGGTAGATATTTATTAGCGTTTTAGATTTTTATAAATAATGTTTTAAAAAACAATAGCATTATAGGGACAATTATTAAACACAAACAAAAAGCTCCGTTTGTGTATTTACTTCTTTTACAAATCTGAAGGACTTATCAATCCCGTGCTACCCAACTGTTATCGAGAAATAATTAAATCTTATATCAGATTATATCTGATATCTGATATAATTTGATATCTGATATACATATGAAATTTAGCTATATAAAGTGTTACTGAAGATAAAAGTTTGTTGAAAAACTTTTTTTAATTACTCTTATTACTTAGGAGATTCATACGATGTTTCAAGTGAGCAAAGGAGTTAAATTTTGAACACTATTGGAATTGCTCTAGTAGACAAATCACAAAAACAATTTGTATCCTCCTGCATAACTTACACTGTCTGCCTTGCAATTGATTGCGTTATCTTGCAGTTATGTCTGAGATGTTTTTCGTGTTTATATCTGATTGTCTCTTTGATACTTAGCTGGGTTTGTGCTAATAATGTGATTTCAAGTCAATAACAAAAACTCTCACTTCTATTTGGAATGAGAACCTGATTACTCCTTGGTTTGGTTTGGTTTGGAGTTCTACGGTCTACTTTTTGCAACACGAGGGTTAATGAGACCGGGACCTACAGCTTAAAGCCGATTCCGAACGGCTACGAACATCCATGCCACTGTGGAATTCGAACCCACGAACTCCGGTTTCGAAGGCTAGCATCCTAACCAATCGGCCATCGTTCAGCCCTAATTTCTCCTTTAACCCAGGTAAAGGACAAATGTGTGCGTTTACTGCGCTTTGAAAGTGAATTGGGAAGAACACAGTTAATGTACGGTTAATTTCGTTTTTTTTTATATAGATACAGATTTACAAAAATTTCATATGTACCAGAAATATATACTGGATGGGTGGGTCTAATGCCACTTGGTCATACCAAGCCCGAATGAGCGCTACTCTTTCGAATTAAGTCAGAAGTGTGCTCCTTTCGTTGTTAATGAACACCGTTAAGGGGAAAGTACGAATTTACTCGAACACACGAGACACAACCCTTTTTAGGGGGCGGTCGCACTCATTCCTCCATCCTCAAGTCAGAATTTAGATCCAAACCAGAGACCGATTCATCCCTGATTCAGTACCCCCAGAGGTATAATTTTTTACGGGAACTTGGGTGACTTTGCAGTCACGACATATTTAACGTGCCCCAACTGCCATTAGCAACACGGCGGTCTTTGGTCGAGACGAGGAGTCCAAGGGCTGACTAAGATACTTTTGTGCCGAGGGCACAATCCAATTTTTGGGCACTCCACCATCATTGCAAATTTGTAGTGACCAATTATTATCATCATTATAGTCATATAAAAATTTTTATTTTTACCTTGTCTCACTCACAAGCTCTGTGGTGCAGAAAATAAATAATAATAGAATTAAAAATAATTTAAATTGATGAGATGATTTAATGGTTTATAGTGGTACGTTGTTAATAATCTGTCTTATAAAAAATATGCGTTAACCCATAGGATAAAAAGAGCACCAGGTTCGTTGAGGGAATTAATTATCAGGTAAATTACAGTAAAATTAAAGCAAATAGGAAACAACATAGTTCATGACAAACACAATTACCTCGTACAATAATTTATTAAAACTTAACGATGGCAGCGTAAGTTTGCAATTTTTCCCCACTTAATATGTGTTTCAAACACTAGAATAAATTTTCTTGCCCCCTAAAATTTTCGTGCCCATGTCACGTGCCCCAAGTGCTCGTGCGATATTCAGGTGCTGACGAGGACAGAACTCGCCACCTTTCGGTTACGACACTGACACGCGATCAACCAGGTCACAGCGGCCCAGAAATGTATATTAATAGCCAATATACAAATATAAGATAAAAAGATTCTTATGTCTGTCCTGGTTTCGGTGGCTTACATTAAGATTTAAAAACGCTATGATAGCTCAGAGTCTTCACGACTTTGGCGACTACCGCTTTTAGACTGATAACTGAAACCAGAACTGAAATGGACACGTACAGTGGAAAGAGTCTGTAGGGATGCTGGAAGATCGGGATCGGCGAGGCGGGTCGGGAGAACAGCCAATGAGAGAGCGGGTAGGCGTGGGCAGAGGGTGTTCCTCACCGCAGACGGAGACGGGTCGATCCCGGAGTGCGCCTGTGCGGAGAGGAGAAATTTTTGGAGACTGCTCGAATACTGAACATCAGTATCAGTAAGCCGTAGCCAAAATGTACAGTTATTTCTTCCCCGAAATGACTATCATGTGCAACTCATGTGCTTTCTTGAGAAATCTGTACGGAGCTGATCCTTCCTGACTTGTCTGTATAAACCGAATCCAGTATATGATTTAGAATAAAAAGAGGATTTTGGCTTCTCCTTTCGTCAACGAACAAGCTTCTTATAAACACCGACTAGCATATAGCCCGTCTTATGACAGGGTCAGTAAAACTTTTAATTTTCGAGAATTGTAAAGTACCCTATCAGGTTTTTGGCTGAGAATTATCTGGTACGCTCTCCAAAATTAGTTTATCTTCATACTCCTCTAAGATAATACAATAATAAGACATAAAGATAAATTTCTTTGGTTAAATTCTTCGCTCGCGTCGATAAGGCCAAAGCACGCAAAATGAGATATTTTTCGACATTTCGTGATTTTCTACCGTCAAAATAATGATTACATAAATATAAATTACTAGTATATAGCCCATCATATGGCGGAATCAGTAATTTTTTTAATTTTCCAGAATTGTAAAATACCCTATCAAGCAGATAAAAAAAAAGTTAGTTTTTTGCTGAGAATTATCTGGTACGCGCTCCAAAATTATTTTATCTTCATACTTCTCTAAGATAATACAATAATGAAACATAAAGATAAATTTCTTTGGTTAAATCATTCGCTCGCGTCAATAAGGCCAAAACACGCAAAATGAGATATTTTTAGAAGTTTCGGGATTTTCTACAGTCAAAATAATGATTACATAAATATAAATTACTAGTAGCCCATCATATGACGGGAATCATATGATCAGTAATTTTTTTAATTTTTCAGAATTGTAAAGTACCCTATCAGGTTTTTGGCTGAGAATTATCTAGTACGCGCTCAATAATTTGTTTATCTTCATACTCCTCTAAAGTCTCCCGATACTGTGAATGAAGTTTAGAATCACGTTGAATTCATTTAGAAAGATAATTCAAAGTTTTCTTAGCTACCGTCGAAATAAAGTTCTTCCCAAATTTTTTGGTCCAGTAATTAATGGAAGTAAAGGAATGAAACTATCATTTCCACTACACCCTGGAGGTAGATAGAATTTATTGTTAATACCGGTGATAAAACTTTCATTGCAACAAAAAATAATCGATGATTCAATTTAAAATGATCACATATGTACCTAATCTATTATTGAAGCGAAATATAATAGAAAATTATTTACGTACTATCTAAGTTCAGTGATAAAACGTATGAAAATAATGCAGACGATATTTTAATAATTTAAAATAAGAAATGATTAAATGAGATGGTGAAATGAATGACGTCATAATGCTAGAAAAAATGTTATTTTTACCTATTTAATTTGTCATAAATTGATAAGTTTAATTGCCTGCTCTTAACCGGGAAAAATAGAGCTCGAAATAATGACATTAAACCTTGGAAAAGGGGATGGGAAGGGGTGGTTTCGAACGTTTTAAAGACGACAATATTTTTCGCTGTGATATGAAACATATTTATACCAACTTGTTTTCGAATCGAATCGATAGTTTAGAAGAAGATAAACTTTACTCGCTTTGAATTTTGCTAACCCTAACTCGTCAAGAATCCAATATGGATGCCTCTATACATTCCAGGTCCAACCACTTCATAAATTTGAGGCCAGACAGACAGATAACTTAGGCTATTATTATATAGGGAATTGTTCTGATCATTTTTCCTTTAGGATAGCCTGGAGATCCTTTCGAAGTAAATATTCGAAATGAAAATCGCAAAGCTGTTATTTTACTATCTTTTATAAATTTTAATTCTAGATATAATTACTGATTTAGTGTAACTGGAAACTATTAAAACCAGCTTTAACTCTAAGGAATCACAGTGTAACTTGTAATGCTTCTTGTTAACTAATACATGTATCTTAATTGTTTTTTTTTACCATCAAAATGTAAGCTTTTACATACAAAGACAGTGGCGGTTGATGACATAGTGAACAAAATTGGTCCTCCAACACCAATAAACATATATAATATATTATGTAGAATATATTATTATATTATATTCTGTATATTATGTTACTCTATATAATATACTAGCACGTGTGCCCGTGCTTCGCTACGGTGAACTTAATATATTACTTTTAAACAAAGATTTTTTTTTTCGTGAATAACTAAATTCGTCACAGTTCAGTTCGAGTCATTAGCACATTTATATATTTCTATTATAAGCGTATTATAACAACATTCAGTTTTTATAATCGAATTTGTGTCTTATATTAAATTTGCTCAAACTTTTTTTATGGTAGAATATAAGTTTAGCCCTAAATTACATTACTCTATTACTACTGTACGTTGATTAGCAACGTTAATAGATCTTGATCTTGCCATATTACGTGGTAGAATAGGAAGCAAAAGTTTTGACAGCAACCGTTCTAATTTTGTTGGTATTAATAAATGTTGTCCAAAATTAAGAAAATTTATGACAAACCACATGGTTTTGTATGAAACAGAAACACACATTCATAGTGACAACCATATAAATATAAAGATAACTATATAAAATGATAGGTTTTTATTTACCCATGAGAGTCACTGAAATTTGTACTTTCTATTGTTAGAATATTGTTGATAAACATTTCATTTTAACGTAAAAATTAACCAAGAATGAAATTTAAAATTAGTTCTAAATGCTGTAATTTTCGTCACATAGAAATGAAAGTTAATCAGTTTATATCTCAATTTCCAGGTCAAATCGAATGGATATTACGCAGACGATGTTTAAATAGTATAAAATAAAAAATAAATAAATGAAATATTTAAAGGAATGACGTCATAATGATAGAAAAATATCATTTTCACCCATGTATTATGTAATAAATTAAAAATTTTAATCTTTTGCTTTTAACCGAGGAAAACTGCGCTTAAAACGATGACATGGGATTCACGGGATGACATCACATTGATAGAAATATTCCTCCTTTCACTTAGTTAGGATGCGATAAATTAAAAAGTTATCGTTTGCGCTTAACCGGGGAAAATGATGCTTGGAATAATGACATGAAACGCTCGAAAAAGAGGGAAGGAATGGATTTCGAACGTTAAAAATTTACAGAAACCTGCCTAGGGATGTACCTAATAATTTCCCAAATTTTCACGACGATTGAATGTATGGTTTTTGAGTCTATTGACACAGACAGACAGACACAAATCATTCATATATATATATATATATATATATATATATATATATATATATATATATATATATATATATATATATATATATATATATATATATATATATATATATATATATATATATATATATATATATATATATATATATATATATATATATATATATATATATATATATATATATATATATATATATATATATATATATATATATATATATATATATATATATATATATATATATATATATATATACATATATATATACATACATATATACATATATATATACAAACATATATACATATATATATACATACATATATACATATATATATACGCCGAACGATGGACGATTTGTTAGGGTGCTAGCCTTCGGTACCGCAGTTCGTGGGTTCGAATCACACTGTGGCAGGGATGTTCGCAGCCGTTCGGAATCCGCTTTAAGCTGTAGGTCCCAGTCTTATTACCTCTTGTGTTGCAAAAAAGTAGACCGTTGCACTTCAAACCAAACCAAATCAAACATATATATATATATATATATATATATATATATATATATATATATATATATAGAGAGAGAGAGAGAGAGAGAGAGAGAGCAACAGTGCTAATAACTAGTGAGAGAGAGAGAGAGAGATAATAGACCATTTAGAACCATTCGGTATTCTCCGCCCAGAGCATGTTACACCACCCTTTTATCGTGCCTTGCTACTCCACTGGTGGCGGCTTCTTTGTTTGAGCATATGAGCGTGTGAACCTCCAACAAAAAATCAAGAAATAAATATATAAAAAATTAAGTAAAATAATAGTAAAGACACTGACAGATTTTTGCAGAAACCAGTATGAGTTTTTCCCTCACCTCATATCCAAACACGCCGTTAACGTATTATGGTTATAGGTCACTATAGAACAGAGTACTTAGTGTTTTTTTTTTTTTTCGATCAGAGAATCATCCTTGAGAACCAATTTATGTGGATAAAAACTGACACGAACGGCAGGGAAAAAGCATTGCTCATAACAAACCATTTGCCCATCTTCAAATGTACGGGAGCTTGCACTGCGTGCAATTATCGGGATCGAAATTTCCATTGGTTAGATAATTCGCTTTTTGATTTTCTTACTGTATCTTTATTGCTATAATTATTTTTGACTATATTTGACAACGTTTTTGAAAGTTAACAGTATTCACTTCACTTTACATTTCTCTATTTTACAATTGTTGGACTGAGACATAGAATTTAATCTGAATTTTACCCGTGAAAATCTTTATTCCCTCTCATTTCTTTTCTCTTATCGAGAGTATTGAATTTGCTCCAAAGCAGGGACCGATTATCAAGATTTTGGGCCCTTGTATATTATTATTACATTTTATTAATGTATAGCTGAAAGATTTTCATAATGCAACAAGCATTTTTTTTTATTTGATCATGGGGTTGAAAAGGAATGCCATTAAGCAAATCATATTCAAACATTTCGCAAACGGAATCCACCAATCAGAAAGCTCAATTTTGCGTTTCCGAACATTTTTGAAAAAAGTTCTCAAAATTTAGGCACCTTATTGATGGATTTCATTTGCAAAATAACCTGCATTCTTGCCTTTAGTTTTTAAGTACAAACCCATGACTGATAAATCTGTGGGTATTTATACTTGAGGGTACTCAGTGAAATCTAAAAATTTTTGGGCCCCTGAAATCAGTGCGCACTGGGCACGTGCCTCGCGTGTCCTGCCGATAATATGGCACTGCTCCAAAGTCATTTTGTAAAGAAAGAGTTATTGCTGCTGACATAATGAGTTTTTGTTCTGAACTCAACAAGCATTGATGAAAATGAAATCCGATTCTAACATCTTATTTTGCATAAACGACCACGAACATATTTTACATGCCCCATTCACCTTAAGGTATCCGTCTACGTTCGGAGAACTTTTTTCTTTAAACGTAGAAACTAGTTCATGTTTTTACATTTTTAGATTTATTTTTTATATTATCATAGAGAATTGCACTTAAAAAATTTATTCTTGGAGAAGTTTTTATAAAACTTCTCCAGAAACTATAAATGAAGAAAATTTCTTTAAAAAAATGGGGGGTTTTCAAAAGGTCTAATTTTTTAATAAATTAAATTATTTCAATATTTTTTAATGCAACACATTTCGTATACACTGGACTAGTGAATCATCTAAAATTTTTGCTTAATTTACATTTTGTAAAAAATTTTGGTCCTTCAAAATCATACACATTGAATTTTTAACGAATTTTCATTACCTTTATATCTAACTATGAGTGTAACATCATTAAAAATTATCCAAATTTAAAGCTTTTTAATTCTTGGGGACCGAATATTAGGTTTATAATTTGTATTTCTTTTTAACAGAAAAACGTAATATGCAGAATTATTGCTGTAACGTATCCAAATTATGCAAATCAAAACTTTAAAAACAAAACACTGTTACGAGTGATCCTCGTAGTGAAATGACCTTCGACATACTACTTTAGGAAATACTACTTTAGAATAAGAACAGGGGCGGACTAAGACCTAGGCAACCTAGGCACGTGCCTAGGGCCCGTAATTCTTGGGGACCGAATATTAGGTTTATAATTTGTATTTCTTTTTAACAGAAAAACGTGAAATTCATAATTATTGCTGAAACGTATCCAAATTATGAAAATCAAAACTTTAAAAACAAAACACTGTTACGAGTGATCCTCGTAGTGAAATGACCTTCGACATACTACTTTAGGAAATACTACTTTAGAATAAGAACAGGGGCGGACTAAGACCTAGGCAACCTAGGCACGTGCCTAGGGCCCGTAATTCTTGGGGCCCGAATATTAATTTTATAATTTGTATTTCTTTTCAACAGAAAAACGTGATATTCATAATTATTGCTGAAACGTATCCAAATTATGAAAATCAAAACTTTAAAAACAAAACACTGTTACGAGTGATCCTCGTGGTGAAATAACCTTCGACCCTCAACCTTCATTCACAATCATCCCATCTACGCGATATCGTCAATCGGAGCTGTAAATAGTTACTGTCGATATTTTTCCGTACACAAGGATACAATTTAATATTGCGCTACTTGTTACTACTGATTCGTTCTGCTTTATGGGTTGTATTTTTTTTTCATGATTTATTACCGATACGATACGATGTTTTCTTCGCTTCTCGTAAGTCGTGCTTTTTCCCCTTTCTTCCGATTTTGATGATTAGAGAACAACAAACAGATAGTCCGTACCGGCAGATAGTCCCCGGCTGAAGAAATTTGCTTTTTAAACATAGATAGTCCACTGACGATACGTACGAAATTACGCTATATCCAACTTTAAACAGTCTTAGATACAAGAAATAAGGTTCATATGACGTATTATTTCGTGTTTCCCAAGTGGTAATTCTAAACTAAAGAGACTGTTTCTTTCAGGCAATGAAATGCAGCCTCCAAAATTAATGACTGGGTCGGTCGTTGACAGGTCGTAAATATAAGTTATTTCTCTGAGAAAAGATTATTTGCCTCTTTGAATCTGCGACTTCTCTCCAAACATGCCCCGCATGATGAATACTAACTTTCCTATTATGTTTGTAATTTTTATAATTTGATAAAAATTATATCAAATCTTGAACAGTTTTAAATGGAATAAATAACGTTAATAAGATGTATTCTTTAGTGTTTTCCAAGCTCTAATTCTAAGCTAAAGAAATTGCTTCTTTCGTGACAATGCACCCCCCAAAATTAATGTCCAGGTAGGCCATTGAAAGATCACAAAAACGCGTCATTTCTCTGAGAAAAGAGTTATACAAGTTTGGGTTTCGACTTCTCTCTAAACATACACCACAGGATGAATAGTAACCTCCCTATTATTTTAACACAATGTATGCAGGTACATTTTGCAGCGGCATCGTACCGGGAGCGGGCGTTTTGACCGTAAGTTTAGTTATACAGTTAAATCTCAATAGATCGAAAATTATCTAATTTTTTTAACCAACATTTCGTATTTTAGACTGAAATATATAAATAACAACCATGAGATTTTTGTAAACAAAAAATATATATTTTTAGTTGATAAACTTATAATAGTATCGTAAATATCAAAAATCAAATAGAAATAGTAGTATATAGTTTTTATTTTTTCCCGTTCTGTGGTTCCGCATCGACTGATGTAAAAACTAGTTTTTATTTGTCTAAATATTTCCAGAATCTATGAAGTAGAGAAGAACATTCGGCTTCGTTTTCCTGTATATACCGTTATTTTTGTACCCACAAACAAACCATGTTGTTACACTAGCCCGTACTAGTACGTGACCCGCGTTCAAGTATTAGTCGTCAGAAAACGTATTAGTACGTGTCCCGCGCTCAAGTATCAATCGTCAGAACACGTACTAGTAGGTATCCCGCATACAATGTGTTAACAATTTTTATAGTTTAATAAAAAATTATATCATACCTTGAACCGTTTTAAAATAGAATAAATAACGTTGATATGAAGTATTGTTTGGTGTTTCCCAAGTGGTAATTATAAACTGCTTCTTTTATGACAATGATGGTATGCCGCCCCCCCCCCAAAAAAAAAAAAATAAATAAATAAATACATAATAATTTCTGGGTAGGCCATTCGCAGATTGTAAGAGCGCGATATTTCTGGGAGACAAGATTATTTACCAGTTTTGGTTTTCTACTTCTCTCCAGAAGTGGATCACATAATGAATAGCAATGCGGTATTATTTTTGCAATTTTTATAGTTTGATAAAAAATTATATCAAACCTTGAATAGTTTTAAATAGAACATATAAGGTTAATATAAATATTCTTTGTATTTCCAAGTGGAAATTCTAAACTAAAGAAATTGCCTCTTTCATGACAATGACGATATCTACCCCTCAAAATTAATGTCTGGGTAGCCCGTTGACAGGTCGCAAATATTCGTTATTTCTCTGAGAAAAGATTATTTACCAGTTTGGATCTGCGACTTCTCTCCTAACATGCCCCGCATGAAAAATACCAACTGCCTTATTATTTTTGTAATTTTTGTAATTTTATAAAAATTATATCAAACCCTGAACAGTTTTAAATGGAATAAATAACTTTGATAAGATGTATTCTTTAGTGTTTTCCAAATGATAGTTCTAAACTAAAGAAATTGCTTCTTTCGTGACAGTGATGGTATGCACACCCCAAAATTAACGTCTGGGTAGGCCATTGAAAGATCTGAATAATGCGTCATTTCTCTGAGAAAAGATTTTTTACGAGTTTGGGTTTTCGACTTCTCTCCAAACATTCCCGCATAATGAATAGCTACTGCCCTATTATTTTAACACATTGTGTGCGGGTACATTTCGCTGCGGAATTGTACCGGGAGCTGACATTTTGCGCGTAAATTTAGTTATTCAGTTAAATCTCAATAGATCGAAAATTATTTCATTTTTTAACCAACTTTTCGTATTTTATATTGAAATATATAATTAAATACATAAATAGAAATATATAAATCACAACCATAAGATTTTTGTAAACAAAAAATATATTTTTAGTGGATAAATTTATAATAGTATCGTAAATATGAAAAATTAAATAGAAATAGTAGTATATAGTTTTAATTTTTTTCCGTTCTGTGGTTCGGTTTCCACTGATGTAAAAACTAGTTTTTATTTCTCTAAATATTTCCAGAATCTATGTAGTAGACGAGAACATTCGGCTTCGTTTTCCTGTATATACCGTTATTTTCGTACCTACAAACAAACCATGTTGTTACACTAACCTGTTCTAGTACATGACCCGAGCTCAAGTATCAATTGTTAGAAAACGTACTAGGACGTGTCCCGCATACAATGTGTTAACTATTTGTATAGTTTAATAAAAAATTATACAAACCTTGAACCGTTTTAAAATAGAATAAATAACGTTGATATGAAGTATTGTTTGGTATTTCCCAAGTGGTAATTCTAAACTTTAAAAAAAAAACTGCTTCTTTCATGACAATGATGTATGCTCCTCCCCCCCCCAAGAAAAAAAAAATAAATAAATAATAATCTCTGGATAGACCATTGACAGATTGTAAGAACGCGTCATTTCTGTGAGAAAAGATTACCAGTTTGAGTTTACGACTTCTCTCCAAAAATGGATCACATAATAAATAGCAACTGCGCTGTAATTTTTGCAATTTTTATAGTTTGATAAAATATTATATAAGGTTATAAAGAATATATAAGGTTAATATAAATATTCTTTGTGTTTCTCCAGTGGAAATTCTAAACTAAAGAAATTGACTCTTTCATGACAATGACGATATCTACCCCCCAAAATTAATGTCCTGGTAGGCCGTTGACAGGTCGCAAATACGCGTTATTTCTCTGAGAAATTATTATTTACCAGTTAGGGTCTGCGTGCTTCTCTCCAAACATGCCCTGCAGGATGAATAGCAACAATTCTGCCCCTTTTTCCGGTTTCTGTATACACGTATCAATGGGATTCACAGAGTTTGGGGAAACAACCTCGGGGTTTAGTTCTACCCGACGCCGTTTGGCAGGGATGATACTCCCTGCTGTGCGTGGGCGGCCAAGTGTCCCGCGATCCGTTTAATTGTCGGGGCCAATCTGCTGCCCTATCGAGCTTCCACTTGGAGAGTGGAACGGAACGTTTTTCTCACGCCTCGTCAACGGAGGCGAGGAGGACGATTTACACTCCATTCGACACCTCGTTGTCAATCGAAGCGTCCGCAGCGGGGGGTCCATGCAGATGAACCGCAGAGGGAGTTCTCTCTTGGGACAGGATTTCCCACACGCGCGCGGTTCCGACGGGACATAACCTAGAGCGATTGCCAGGGATCGGATATTTAAATGCAGTGCCCAAAGGGAAGGGATCCAAAACTTCACACAAAAGTTTTATTTAACTTTGTGGTTCGGGAGACAAGGGATAAATTATTATCCCACTTACAGGGATTCTCATCTCCGCGAGAATTTAAGTTAAATAATTAAAGCTACATGGTATATATTGTTAATATGAAATTTTCTATTCTTTATAAGCCATTCTCCTTGTTCACTCCTTTTATTATATTAACTGTTCAAACGTGTTACTTCTCTTTTTTTTTCCTGAGAGTAGCAGTCATATATTTTACTCTCTATTTCGTAAAAAGTAATATACCTAGAAAGTTAAAATTCTCCCATTTATCAGCTATTCCCCCATTTTGTTCCATTTTATCCCTTTTTTCTCTTTTTTTTTAAACATACCATTAAAAAAAAAGTATTCTACAAATCTGAGTCGAAATGCCACCCATATATAATTTTTTGTCCCGGACACGAAATTTCAATAAACAGTAGAACAATTAAGAGTAGAATAAACTT
The DNA here is from genome assembly GCA_032207245.1 of Pardosa pseudoannulata. Lineage (NCBI taxonomy): Eukaryota > Metazoa > Arthropoda > Arachnida > Araneae > Lycosidae > Pardosa > Pardosa pseudoannulata. Next base: position 60,106,285 of record CM063511.1, on the reverse strand, counting down.
GGCGAAGGTGGGACAAGGCCAAGTTATTTGGGATAATAGATCTATTCGCTGAACGATGGCCGAATGATTAGGGTGCTGACCTTTGGAACCGGAGTTCGTGGGTTCGAATCCCACAGTTGCATGGATGTTCGTAGCCTTTCGGAATCGGCTTTAAGCAGTAGGTCGGGGTCCCACTAGCCCTCGAGTTGCAAAAAGTAAACCGTAGCTCTCCAAACCAAACCAAACCAAAATAGATCTATTCAAGAGCTCTCTTTACAGTGTCAAGCAAAATTAATTTTAAAATAGATTTACAACAGATTACTTAAAACTCCTCGGTGCCACAGGCCCTAGGCGCCAGGGCCTACGGTGACAATCTCCGTTTAAGTGACCAAGGCCCTGGGGTGCGAAGCATATGTTCCGCTTAGGTGGTCAATCTTACGCGGAACTCCCAGTGTTTAGTTCCAAAGCACACTTGGTCCTCAGTTCATCTACCCACTGAAGGGATGAAAGGCTGAACCAACCTTACCCAGCCCGAAAATCGAACTTCGGACCTGTGCCGGGAGAACGCGAAGCGATACCTCAACGCCACTGGGATTCACAACAGTTTATTTACACAATATAGAAAACAATGCCAAAAGATGTTCGAATGGTTAGGGCACCTATCATCGGTACCTGAGTTCGTAGGTTCGAATTCCCACTGTGGTATGGATGCTCGTAGCCCCTCGGACTCTGTTCTGAGCAGTAAGTCCCGTTCTCATTAACCCTCGTGTTGCGTAAAAGTAGATCGTACTGCTCCAAACCAAAATTACAGTAAATTACATAAATCATAAGAATTACACTAAGAACAATAAATTTCTAAAATTATAATGTACTACATATTGCGACATGTGAAAACAATTAATACAATATCTTCTTCTTCGTCTTCTTCAGCAGCGCTGCAGCCTGGTACAGGCCAAGGCTTTCTCTGTCTGCTTCCTCCAAACGGCACGACTTTTTGCAAGGTTTCTCCATCTATTAATACCCAAGATCTCCAAACCTTTCTCCACACAATCCAACCACCTTGTTGCTGGTCTACCTCTTCTTCTTGTACCCTCAATCTTTGAAAAAGTTAATTTTTTAACTGGGTCCAAATCTGCTCGTCTGAAAACATGTCCCAGCCATCTAATTCTGTTGGATTTAATTAGATGTTAGGTTGTCTGTATTTAGTATATAATTCATGGTTATATAAATCTCTCCGTGTATTATTTTCCTTTATTGCTCCAAATATTAACCGAAAGATTTTTCTTTCAAAAATGAGTAGCTGTATGAGTAGCTGCTGAGTATATTAGCTGTTCAAACGTGTTACTTCTTTTTTTCCTGAGAGTAGCAGTCATATATTTTACTCTCTATTTCGTAAAAAGTAATATACCTAGAAAGTTAAGATTCTCCCACTTATAGACTAGTCCTCCATTTTGTTCCATTTTATCCCTTTTTTCTTTTTTTTTTTTTTTTTTTTTTTTTTTGAACATACCATTTAAAAAAAAAGTATTCTACAAATCTGAGTCGAAATATCACCCATATATAATTTTTTGTCCCGGACACGAAATTCCAATCAAGAGTAGAATAAACTTGGAGAAGGAGGGACATAGTCAAGTTATTTGGACAAAAATAGATCTATTCAAGCGCGCGCTTTACAGTGTTAATCAACAGTAAAACAATCAAAAGTAGAATAAACTTGGTGAAGGAGGGACATGGCCAAGTTATTTGGACAAAAATAGATCTATTCAAGCTCGCACTTTACAGTTTCAAGCAAAATTAATTTTAAAATAGACTTACAACAAGCTATTTAAAACTCCTGGGAGCAAAAGCACGTAGGGGGCCAGGGCCTACGGTGTCAATCTCCGTTTACGTGACCAAGGGCCCTGGGGTGCGAAGCATATGTTCCGGTTAGGTGGTCAATCTTACGCAGAACCCACAGTGTTTAGTTCCAAAGCACGCTTGGTCCTCAGTTCATCTACCCACTGAAGGGATGAAAGGCCGAGTCAACCTTGCCCAGCCCGGAGATCGAACCTCGGACCTGTGTCGGGGGAACGCGAAGCGCTACTCCAACGCCACTGGGCTTCACAAACAGGTTATTTACACAATATAAAAAACAATGCGAACGATGTTCGAATGGTTAGGGCACCTATCATCGAAACCGGATTTCGTAGGTTCGAATCCCCACTGTGGTGTGGATGCTCTTAGCTGCTCGGACTCTGTACTGAGCAGTAAGTCCCGTTCTCATTAACCCTCGTGTTGCGAAAAAGTAGATCGTAGTGCTCCAAACCAAAATTACAGTAAATTACATAAATCATAAGAATTACACTAAGAACAATAAATTTCTAAAATTATAATATACTATATATCACGACGTGTGAAAACAATTAATACAATATCTAACACCAGAAAATAATGAAAGTGAACATATTTAAGTTGTATTTTACTCTTAAAAAGGACAGAAACAAAGGATGTAAGAGTATACTTTACATCCCTCTGTTAGTTCGACAAATTTTGAAACTTTCCTAAAAATTTGCTGACGTTTACAGATTGGTAGTTTTACTTCTTTGAATATTTATGATTTGGAGTTAGAGGAAATCTTAATTAATTACTTTCCCTGAATAGGGGTCCAGTTAGTCCGGTCTCTGGACCACCCTGGTCCATGGCCTGGTTCATAAGAGTAACTACTAGTGCCAAAGTTCCAAAACTTTATATTTTGAATAGTGGCATCAGAAACAACAACAACAACTCTCGTTGGATGGCAAATATGCAAATTAAGATATGGAAATGGACATGATTAATTAATCAATTCCATCTGCATGAAGAGCATTTTAATACTTTTTATTTGTTCAGACATACTTTAAATTTCTGAATACGTTAAAGTTTAAAAGTATGATGGACATTATAGAGTGTTATTGTAAATTATTAACTTAGAGTTTCAAAAATTTGTACACTTGTAATTTTCTGATATAAGTAAATTAATCCCAATAAATTTTTTTCTTAAAATCCATTAATATTGTTATATAATTCCTATTTTATAGATTTTTTGCACATTTTTGAAATATCCCTTACGACTTCATTTTTCATAGATTTCTACAAAATGTTTACTAATCCTTCTCAATATATATATATAAAAATAAATCTAGGTATCCGTTTTAAATTTCGATTGTATATTGGTTATTAAAACTCAATTTAAGCTTTAAATGCCCAATTTTTTCATGAAAATTGTACCTACAGGGGTAAATATATTTCGTATAAAATACTTAATCAATACATTTAAAAAATAATACCCAAATAGGTTTTAATGATACTTCTAAATAATAAGAATACAAAAATAAAAGAAAAAATTTAAAAATTAGTTTACAAAAAAACATTTTAAAAATCAAAAAATTAAAGTTTTTTTTTAAATTTATCTAAAGTTTTAAACTATTTCAAATGTGATTTTATTTGTTTTTAATTAAAATTATTTTATTAAAATATTTTTTATAATTATTTTCAATTGTTTTGTCTTATATGTATAAATTTATATGCATAAAGTTTCATAAATATAAGTTACTAATTCTCATGATCTCATGGTAACTCTACTGTCCCTTTAACTTAACAGTTAAGTAGTCTAAGTCCATAATTTCCCTATATATATGCTATTTAAAAAGTTTAGTTATGAAGTTTGGTCGGGGACCGGCATAAAAATCAATCCCAAGTCCCGTTTTTGATAGTGGTGACCCTGCCACATTCAAATACTAGATAGTAAAATGCAGGGTAAACATTCACAAGTTCAAACTTTTTAGGTTTCAACCACCTTAAAAATGAGGGATTTTGTGTTTAAATGTTTAAATCTTATGTTGAAAATATTTAATGTTAAACTGCTGTCTGGAGGTGAATGTAAAAGAATAATTCTTTACAATCACATGATCTGCAATATCTAGGAAACAAACCAAAAAAATTACGTTTATTGTAAAATGAGTTCTTTAAACAGGTATCTATTTAGAAGAAATGAAAATTGCAGGAAAATTCAAATATGAATATTTTCAGGGTAAATTTTCAGTGTAAATAGTGTTTAAATAAAATTTACATTTTCTTCTCCTACATTTTCCATTTCTAGTGCATATTATCCACACTAGATGGCAGCACTAAATTCAGTTTCTTCACAGTGTAAAATTTCATATCATGAAACAGTCTAATTTCCAAGATATGTTTTGAATCAATCATTATAACTAAAACAATTTAACTTTTGTCCATTTTTATAAGACATATGAATTATATTGTAGGTTTTATAATTTTCTTTTGTTAAAGTGACTTTGATTCATTCTCTCAAAAAGGGCACGACGACCTTTACGCCCGCACCAAGGTTTATCCTTCCTAGAGCCCATTTAGAATGCCTGGAGGTAAACCGATTTAACATATTCATGATTGTTACTTGGGCCTCAGATAATTACTTCAATATTTTGATCAAGGAATACCATTTAAACAAGAAAAAGAAAATTGTAATGCATTATTATATTGATGAATATCGAAGTAATGAATGTCCTATATTAATCAAGAAAATATCGGTAAATAAATAATACATATAAAAAACATTTTAGTTAACACATAAGGCGTTTACTTTTAATTTTGTGGAGTGTATTTTACCGTGTTTCCCCTTGAAATAACGAACACTGGTGAGTGTTGTAAGTACTTTACAAAAATATTATATGAACAAAAAAACATATTTGTTACAACCCGTAAAGTAAACTAAAAAAATAAAAAGACTAAATGAATAACCTTCCAGTTCTTCATACCCCTGGGCGTTCGTAGCCCCAAACTGAAAAAAAAAGAAGCTTTTACCCTAGATTTTTGACTTTTTGAATGTATAGTGCCAAGTTCAAAATAATAAAAATTAAAATATAAGTTTAAGAAATTTTTAAACTGTTTTTAAAATGGGAATAATTGTATACCTTGTCGACAATAAAAGGAAAATACATAGCGTCTACGTATTTTATTTATATTCATATATTGTTGCTCATGAAACTGGAGAAAAAAACTAATCAACATATTAACTATGGTTTCCACTGTTCAATCTTTAAGTAGTCAATGTTTGTCCCATTAGCCCTTGTGTAGCAAAACAATAGACATGACTGCTTTGCTGAAAGTTAGAAGCGCAAATGAATGGTTAGAAGCGCTATCGTTCGAAGAAGTATAATAGATCGAAGAGCTAAAACAAATCATATCTAATAAAATAAAAATAGGAAAAAAAATAGGAAAATAGGAGCGTGTTTTTAAAAATTATAGATTTCATAATGGCAGCATAAACAACAAAATGTAATTTTAACGCGTCGGGAAAAAAATAAAAACATGCCAACAGCACGCGGTGTTCCCAGGTGGTCACCCTCCCAAGTACTGACCGCGCCCGATGCTGCTTGACTTCGGTGATCGGACGAGAACCGGTATTTTCAGCATGGTATGGCCGTTGACGGTAGCTGAAAGGTTTATTCACTTTATGAGCTTTTTGTTAGTATGAAATTACTGCAGTTCTCTGTGATAAAAATCTACTAGAAGGTGGTGTTTTTATTTATTTTTTTAAACTTATGATCGGTAAGCTGTTTTGGATGTATGATTGGGGCGAGGGGGAGATGTGCGTGTGAAATGTTGACGACAAGATTTAGAAAATGGTTAGGGGAACTCAGGATCCGAACAGTGGCACGGGGCATAGGTTTTCAGGACACTGTTGTAGACAAGACTTCGCATATGGCCAGTTCTTAGTTTAGATCAGTGATTCCTAACCTTTTTTAAGCTATCGCCCCCTACCGCCCGAAATGTGTTCAACGCCGCCCTTTGTAAAAATCCCGTAACTTAAAACGTAGGGTAGAAGTATTCATTAAAGAGGTAAAAATTTAATAATTTTCTTCAATAGAGTTACAAATAAAATTTTCGTTGCTCAGACACACTGAAGCAACGTTCAAAAGAATGCTATGACCGAATGGTTAGAACGATCTTACAAAGAGGATGACGTCATCAAATTTATCAGGCTGAATAGAATGAGATGGGCTGGACATCTATAGCGAATGGACGCAGATGGGGCTACTCTAAAAGTTTTTATGCAGTCCCTTTCGGACAACGACCAAGGGACAGACCAAAACGACGATGGATCGACTGCCTGGAGCCGGACTTTGGTCTCATAAAGATTAGAAGATGGAGGTCCCAAGAACAAAACAGAGCAGGATGGGAAAAACTTCTTAAGAAGGCGAAGGTCCACAACGGGCTGTCGGACCAACTATGATGATGACTAGTTTTGAAATTGTTAAGAAAAGTATCAGGATATTCTAAATCAAACAAGATGCTTTGGTTTGGAACATTTTGTTTTTGTTCTTATCATTTTCTGGGATTTAGTTAATTTAGTTAAGACGGATGGTTTTTTGTTTTTTTTCAGAAAACGCGTACCGCCGCCATGTTTTTCTACTTGGCGACTTTTCAAAACACGCATTTTTCTGATGGTCGCCAAAAAAAAACATGGCGGACGAGACCGGCATCTATAATGCGTCTGTCCCCGCTGACCTTCGGTTCCTGAGTTCGTGAATTCGAATCCCACAGGGGCATAGATGTTCGTAGTCGTTCGGAATAGGCTTTAAGTAGTAGGTCCCGGTCTCAATAGCCCTCGTGTTGCAAAAGTGTCAACCGTAGTTCTCTAAACCAAACCAAATGAACGCTGTTGATCAAATATATTTTTCTGAATGTTGGCCCAAGTTCAAGCAGTATTGTTGATCGCCTATAGTACTCACATAATAATAAAATACGTGGCATATATCAGCAAATGTTTGCTTCGGTATTAAAAAAAAATGAAAATTTTGTTATTCCAAATACTGATGAGGTTTAGATATATTCAAACTTCAACAAATTAGCAATAGAAAATTGTTTATTTCTCATTGAAAGTAACTGCTTTACTAAAAATAATTCTGCTTCTTTTTCCTTGTAATCATAAGTCATGATTATTTTGTTTATATATTGTTATATTCGTGTTGTTATCCTCATACTTCCAAAACTAATGATGTATATGTAAGAAAAATATTAGAAGTTTGTACATAAATTTTTATTTAGTAACCTCGAAGCGGAGTACAGTGATTGAAATACTTGCAGATGAGGTAGAATGAAACCTATTTCACTGCACCCTGGATAAATGTAATTATTTGAAATAATATATAACTGAAATAGAGCAATTTGTCGCAACGTCACGAACTATTATAATGCCCTTCCCATTCATTTTCATGTTTACAACAGCCAATAGACAAACAATAACCTGCCTTTCCGTTTGAAACTAAGGCCAGAATTGTCGTAAGTTGAAATGTGCCCTGCTGCATGAAATTGCCTTATTGCTTAGAATATGAAATCAACTTCATAAATAAGGGTGCTAGGATATTGCGGTGGAGGTATGTCAAAGGCAACTTCCAGAAGTCAAGGTCCAGGTTTTTGCGGAGTACCTGGTAGTGAAGAAATCCACTACCTCAACCTCCGAATGAAAAAAGATCAGAAACACAATTTATTGAAACAATGCAAAGGTAACTAAACAAGAATTTAGTAGGCTCACATCTACTACCGAAATCGAAAGCGAAAAAAATGCTGCAAGGTGAGGAAATCGTTCACATAACGAAGCTATGTCAAAAATAACGCGATGATTAATTAAAAGTAATTAATCTGTATCTTGATTTTAACAAAAACAACGGTAAATAATAAAAAATACACTCAGCCAAAGCATAGGAAAGAAAATTGAGAGAGGTGACTCAGTTGCGCCATCTGTTGAGCACAGGATGAGTTGCACTTCAAGAAGTCGCCAGAGAGGGGAATTTATAGTACCAAATCTGGAGACATCTGAAGTCATATTGATGCACAAGTCGTCTGTGACATATCTCGGTTAAAATATGGTAGCTTTCTAAGTTGAAGTCTGCCGATACCAAGGGGATTTAAGCTATCAGTCCTGTCCATTATTCAGAAATTTTAAAATGGTGTTTACATTGAAGATTAATCTTAGTAATACACATACAGTGACGTCAAATTAGCCCTTTCGGTACATTTGACGAGAGAGATTCGTCATCTGCTTGGGCGAAGTTACAGTGGACGAATCTGACTCGTCATCTGAATTTAAGGCGTTGATATTTGCGGTACCCTACCAATGGGCGTTGATCGCAAACAATTGCTTGTCTTTTGTTTATGATATCTTACAGTTATTACAGAATATTCCGGCAACAGGAATAAAGAAACACCCTATAATACGGTGTCGCGTATGTTATAAACATAAAATGAAGAAAAAACCATTTGGCAATGCAAAGAATGCCAGTTACCTTTGCATTTACCGACATGTTTTGAAATATTAAACACGGTACAAAATTGTTAGACTTTAAGTTGAGTCTTGCTCTATATAAATATTTCTATTTTGTTTCATTTATATATTTATTTATATTTTGTAACTAAAATGCTGTTTCAAAAATATATTTATATCACCAATATAAGTATATTCCAAATAAAATGTATTACTTTACATATTAATCCATATAACAACAAATTAAATTCGTGCCATGGTCATAAAAATCTTCATTCAGTACCCAAAGGGTTAAACATACATTATACCTATTTTCTTCGCATTTAATTAATTATTCGTAATGTTTACATACTTTAAGTTTGGGTTATGGTATCACATACCAGTTCAGAATAATATAGACATTTATTTCCAAAAAAGTTCATATATTTATTATGAAGTCATAATCAATATGTATTTTACACTTTTTAACTACATTAGCAAGATTTAACCAACACTTAAATTACTCTAGAAAAAAAATATTTAAAACACATTATTTAGAATCTCAGTTACGATGTTTAAGTAGTTAATCAATGATCTAATACTCAGAAAGCCAAAAAAAATAACATAGATGTAAAATTAAATCCTATTAAGTTAAAAGATTATCTATTTTTTTTCGTGACTTATATGTCCTTTTATCACTATTTTCTACGCATCGTAATAAAGTACGATATTCCATTTTTATTTATATTAGGAAAGACAAAACCAATTTTTTTTTAGCATAGCTTCTTAACTTTGTAAACTGTTCAAAAACTTTGAACTAAAATGACCTTCAAGTGACCAGTATTAAAAAGAATAAAATATCCCGAACACTCAATTATGAAGAACTATAAGATTTTCTAGATAATAATTAAACTCTATTATTTTGCTGCAATCCATTCTAATTTTCTTTAAAATGATTTATTTACCATTACTAAAAAGAATGTAGTCTGTGATTTATTTAAGGAAATTTTAAGTTCAAATTCTTAAAGGAAAAAAAAATGTCATGGCTATTAAGGGATAAAATCTCCTAAGCAGTATTAATCTGATTTTAAAAATAAATTTTAAGACTAAGCTTTTATTCAAATAATTGCAAAACAAATGATGTTTATACTACAATTCTAATTTACTTTTTTGTTTCAGTCCATTAAAACAGTTTGCAGTTATTTGTTGTTCACATTGTTTCTTTCTTCCTAGAATTACACGCTTTTCTTTTCATGTGAATAACATTAGTGAGAATTTTTTGCTGTCTTTGAAAAACAATCTATAAATAACTTTACCACCTGAGAGATCGGAATAATTCTCCAGTCCTTTTGACAAATGCTGCCATCTAGTGACTACATATGACACTAACTACTATACTTATTAATTTTTTTTTCTTTTTCAAATAATATTTTATTTCGACATGAGAGAACAAATTTTTAGAAATAAAATTTTGGAAAAACACTAAAAAACCTTTAAAACTTTGACTAGCATTAAAAAAGTTTTTTATATCAGCATCTGTAAATGTTAGCATGATTTTTTTTCATAGATAAATTCACCTCATGTCTATTTCTTTTTCTTTTTATTATTTCGTTTTACTCTGATATCATCATATACACATCCAACGTACAGATCCAATTTTAAAAGGTTTTTCTTCTTACCGGGCCTGTCCCAAGAGAAACGTAGCCCACAACAAATATAAAACAATAAAAAGAACTAAAATTATAAAAAACTGAAACACATCTTAAATTTTTTTTTAATAAAAATATTTCACATATAATAATAAATTTTAGTTTTCCTAGAAACATTTAAACGTTAGTTTAGAAATTTAAAAAAAAAAAAAACAGAAATTTATTTTAGGACTAAAGAAGACTAATATAAATGTGAACAAAGTTTATTTAAAACTTCTGTTTTTTAGTATTTAATTCAACAAAATTATCAATTATCAAGAATTTAAATTTGATTGACTTAATCAGTTTCGCAAATATTTTTTACAAGTTTTAATGTTAAAAATGGCTTTTCACCAGATGAATTTGATATGACCAAAGATAAATATATTAGCAATAATATTTCTATATTTGAAAATATCGATACTATTTTTGTACTCTAATAAAATTTGATAAAACAAAATAAAAATATCTTTTGCTATTATTTGTTTGAGAATTGTACAGGGAGCTATTATTTTTTACACCTTGCTTAACTGTTTTTCATCTATCTTTAAATATTTTTGCGAACGACTGCCAAATGTTAGGGTGTTGATATTCGGTACTGAAGTTCATGGATTTGAATCCCTCTGTAGCATGGATGTTTGGGGTTCTTCGGAATTTGATTTTAGCAATAGGTCCCTGTCTTATTAACCCTCATGATGCAAAAAAGTAGACCGTAGACCTGCAAATCTGATTGAGTCTTTAGTTCTCTCTGTTACTAATAGATGGCGCCAACAAATTTGTTCTCCTTTTTGCTTACAGTAACTTGCAGTTGTATTGAGCCAAGGGACAATTTAATTAACCTTTTAATTATACATCGCTTTGTTTTCTCGTAGCTTTGAGAATAAACCCCGAAACCATACAAAATTTGTAATCGTTTGATTACGAAGTTCACGATTGGCTACTATGTATTGATGATCCAAGTTAATTTTTGTTTTATCTTTTTCGTTAAAGTAGTAGTGAAATTGGCTACACGACACTCCGTTAAAACCAATACTTAAAGTTAATTTTTTTTTTTTTTTTTATAGTGCTTGAAAAATAAATCTTTTATATGTTTTTTCAAAATTTTTAGATATTTCTTCATTTTGTATAATAAACATTTTTTTACTTACTTTTCTATTTCTGTTAATAGTAAAACATAATCACCCGCCAATTTTACAATAAAGAGAAATTATAAGGTAATTTCACTTTACAAAATTTGTAAGGCAGAATTGTAGAAAGTTAAAGCCTAAAACAATAATTTAGTTTAATCGTATTAAAATAATAATTTAGTTTAAAACGTACCATGAACCAAGCTATACGAGAGTAGAGTTATGAGCAGTGGAAAAAAACCGGGTTTTTTGAGAAGGGAATTTTGAAAATTTCCAAAACATGGGAATTTAAGTATTTTCTTTACTTTTATCCTAATCGCACAAGACAGTTTTTATATATCATAAATGATTTGATATTAATAGTTAACTGGCAATTGTAATGAATAAACGTGTAAGGAAGTCAAACAGCCAAAAAATTGAATAATTGGGATTAACTAACTATATTTGGCAAGGTATCATGTTTAGCATGAAAGTATGAGTATATTTTTCCTTTGAGAAATATCCAATATTTTTATTATTACATAAATATTAGCCAATAATCT
>CM063511.1:59977168-60089668 GCA_032207245.1 Pardosa pseudoannulata | reverse complement strand
ACGGGCATTTCCTTTACGAGTAGACTAACAACTAAAGAAGTTTTCTTTTTGTTTCGAATTTTATTTCAATTCAAGGAATGTTGGGGTTGTATAAAATACAGTTTGAAAACCACTGCTGTAAGTAAATTTCAAAATTCCGTACATTCTGCAGAGACGTTGTACGGAAACTGGGCAAAGAGGGCAATAATCAATTCAACAATAGAGATTTGGGCGATCTGGGAAAGTGCCGCACGATGCTGGCACCTTCTTTGACCTCCTACGCCAGGGGTGGCCAACCTACGGCTCGCTAGCCACATGCGGCTGTTTGAAGGATTACTTGTGGCTCTCGTTAAATGTACCCGAGTTCCCTTTCTTTTCTGTGTTATTATATATTAAAAAAATATTACAACTGATGGAGCCCCGGCAATGTTGGGTAAAAAAATCGGTTAAGTGTAATACATTGTAAATTACATTCGCACCAATGCAAAAAATCATCGACAATGAAAATATTTCCTTAAAAATTTAAAGTACGAAGAACTTATAAATGACATTCATGAAATATAATTTCTCTAAAAAAAATTTTAAATACCTTTTTTGCATACCTTTTTAAATAGTATTTAATTGCGGTTCGCGAAAAATTTCAAATTTTGAAAAATGGCTCGGACTATCAAGGAGCTTGGCCACACCTGCCCTATACTATGCTACTGTACCCAACTAAAGTAGAATTTTTTTTTCCGAATTTTTATTTTCATTCAAGGAACTTTGGTGTTCTATAGAATACAATTTAAAGACCACTGCTGTAAGTGAACTTCAAAATTCCGTACATTCTTCAGAGCCGTTGTAAAGAAACTGGTCAAACTGCGCAATAATCAATTCAACAATAGGAATTTGGACGACCTGGAAAAGGGCCGCACAGTGCGGGCCTACGCCAGGGATCGACAACCTGCGGCTCTTTCAAGGATTATTTGTGGCTCTCAATAAATGTACCCAAGTTCCTTTTTCATTTTTGTATTATTATATTTTAAAAAAATATTACAACTGTTGGATCTCCGTCAATGCTAGGTAAAAAAAAATCGGTCTTATTGGCCTTTTAAGAGATGATTCTCAAATGCTACACCTACACTATGCTGCTGTAGCCAACTAAAATAAGAGGTTTATTACTTCCGAATGTTTATATAGACTTGAGAAACTTTGGGGATCTCTAAAATACAGCTTATAGACCACTGCTGTAAGTGAACTTCAAAATTTCGTATATTCTGCAGATCCGGTGTTCTCAAACTGGGCACCCTGGCAATACATTCGTGGCACCGTTTTCCATGGATGCTATGGATTACAAGCTTGAGAACCTTTGCTGCAGCGCAAAAAATAACAATGAAAAGAAAAATTACAACGATTTTAAATAAGGCATTAATTATTTTCTTCCTTTTTACTTCTTTTACGTGAACTTATTAGAAAGTGTAGTACAATACATTCGTGGCACCGTTTTCCATGGATGCTATGGATTACAAGCTTGAGAACCTTTGCTGCAGCGCAAAAAATAACAATGAAAAGAAAAATTACAACGATTTTAAATAAGGCATTAATTATTTTCTTTTTTCCTTTATCAGGGTTCGTACACTTTTTTAATGGAAAAAATTAAGCACCATTCAAACTTTTTAAGCACCTCTTATCAGAAACATATCAGATAAAATAATGGTTATTACATTAGGTTCAATAAAAACATAAACAAAAGAGTGTGTATAAGTGAAAAACCATTGTATTTCACAGAGACAGAAGTCAAACTTTTTGGGGGAAAAGGAGAAAAATGCAAAAAAGAGGTAGTTAAATAACTATTAAAAATTAATGCTCTGGACAAGATGTTATTAATTTCATGCACTTTGTTTTTAAATCTAAAGACATATCTAAATCTTTTCATAAATGCAAAAAAGTTTTATAAAATATGAAGAAAAAAACTTAGTAAATGACTGAAAGAACAGATCTTTCTACCTCATTCCTAAGATTCACTATAAATGTATAAAATGGAGATTCATCATTTATGGATAAATTAGCATTGCAAACAAAAGGAAAATCACGAGATCAAAATTTTCATTTGTTATCAAAATAGGGATTTCAACAGTACACCAATAATTTAAAAGCCATTTCAAATAGCAAAGCTTTAAAATGCACTTCTAAACAAAAATTTATAACAGTAAAATTTGTTTTCAACTAGTTTGTAAAATTCTATTAATTTTTCTTAGATTGATTTATAATTCATGTTTAAAAAATACAGTATAAGTCTATTTTTTTTAAATGGACAATTTCAAACAATTTTTAATAAAAGTAGCAAATCCAGATGTTAAATATTAGAGGGGGAAAAAAGGAAGAAATGATTAAGGAAAACTGGAAAGTAAAAAACAATTTAAAAATATTTGATTTGCATAATGCAAAAACAAGTACCTAAGTATGAAATATACCAGAAGCTAAATAGTTTTTACTAATATAAACAACCACCCGAGTCTCCTAATCAAAAAATGTTGAAAACAGATTCAAATCAGAAGTTTCTCAAATATCCTAATTAAAAAAAAATTAATAATATAAATGCATTATAGATATCAAATTTTTAGAAGACATTTCTATTATTTATAGAAATGTCTTCTAAATATTTTTAATTTTGTGACTGCAGAACTTCTTAAATAGCAATAAAATCTATATCTTAATAGTTTAGAAAGATACAATAATTATCATCAGATTTAATTTTAATCAATGTCTATAAACTCATGATTTAAATAATATATGCACTGTATAAGGCTATTTTTTAAAGTGGACAATTAAAATTTTTTGTTTTTTTTTTTAAATAGCGATATTTTGGGATGATGATCGAATATGACGGGATTTTTTTCGGTATCTGAGAAAGGGAGTTCAGCGGGATTCGAATCCGTGGCCGCGTCCTACCTATTCAGCTATAGGGCTGATTTTTATCGGGATTGCCGTTAAAAGTTATGATTTTTCATCTACTTCAATGCACACGCAAAACTTAACAAAAAAAGGTGCGGATTTTTCAACAATAAACTTCCGTGCATATCCAAAATTTCGTAAGTTATTTGCAACAGTGTCATTCTCTCACAGACACTGCCCATAGCAGAAAATTCAGTCAATAAGATAAAGTACCGTTTGAAATAACTATAGGAGGGATTGGAATCTCAATACTGTTACCGCAATATTAAAAAAATACCGATATATAAAACAGTATTACGATCGTTCTACATGCACGTGAGTTCGGGAGATATCTATAAAGAAAGTACGCAGGTTGTTAAAACATAATTCTACCGTATGAGAGAACCATATTATGATCGCACTATTAATTATAATGGTCCGATAAAAAATGCGCATTTCCTGGAATCGAAATCCAGAAAACGGTTGCTTTTTTTTACCAAAAACAGAATTATGGCTTAGTTGTACTTTTATAACTAGAACCACACAAGTTCTATATGTTTCATTTATATTGCGTCACACGGCTTTTTGACCTTGAAGCACGTGTTGCGAGCACTTTCCTACTCTTTGTCAGAAAAAAAATTGTGGACACGGCAAAGAGAAAAAGACAGAAAACTTTCAGATTATCGTCAAAATTTATACATATGTGAGATAAAAAAATGGCTTCATTTTTTTTTTTAATTTCCGAAAAAAATCTTTTTTTTTTTTTTTTTTTTTTTTTTTTTTTAGAACAAACTCACAAAACGCATTCAGATTAGAATCATCCCTGAATTCAATATTCAATATGTCAGTCTATTTTTAAGCGCACAGGCTCGGAGTAACGGTTTTTTCCCCCTCTTGGGTTCAGAAACGGGTTAAACAGATTTCTCGACACTACAATCGAAAAATTCGGGTCCCCCTTTGGTTTTGACACTTTGATCGTTATTTGGTAACTTTCAAACACCTGTACCGCCAATAAATAGCCTGAGACTTTTTTTTTTTTTTTTTCGAGGTGAATATCCCACAGAAAGAAAATGTTAGAAAAACAAAGATGTTATCAAAACACGGGAAAGACGATGTGTGTAATCCGTTCCACCATTACATAACTCCGTAAATGTTGAGAAGGAAAAAACGAATAAAAGGAGTGAATGTCCCTAAGGAATAAAAGGCGGGAATAGCCGGAAAAAAGGAGGAATGCCGTAAAATAAGGAATAAAGGAGAGATTTCTAGAAAAAAGGAAAAAGAGGAAAAAAAGGAGCGCTGCGGTGTCTGATTTCATTAACACTGAACGATTAATCCCGAGCGACCTTTTATGATTTTCACAGACGATTTCGAAATATTCAAATAAAAACTGTTGGCAAGAAAAAAAATAAGGACTTTAGGGGAAAATTAAACACTCTTTAAGCACTTTTTAAGGCCTTAAAAAGGCGTTTCGAAATTAAGCAGTTTTTAAGCACTTTTAAGCACCGTACGAACCTTGTTTTTACTTCTTTTACGTGAACTTATTAGAAAGTGTAAATAGACTGTTATGCATTTTTTAAGAAAATGGATAGTTCAAATTTTGAATAATTCGAAGTGTTTTGGATTCTCTTTGAAATTGGAATAAACCAATATCGATTGCATATCACTTTTATGGCACAAATCCATTTTGCAGTTCTCCTATAAAGCCGAATGATGACCGAGTGGTTAGGGTGCTGGCCTTCAGTACGGGAGTTCATGGGTTCAAATTCTTCTGTGGCATGGATGTTCGTAACCGTTCGGGATCGGCTTTAAGCTGTAGGTCCCGGTCTCATTAGCACTCGTGCACCGAAAAACTGACCGTAGCACTGCAAACCAAATCAAAGCGAACGAGTGAAACAATCTGCCCAGTAAGGGAATTGATTAGGGGCCCTAACCGAAACACTTAGATTTTGAGAAAGGGAATTGATTAGGGGCCCTAACCGAAACACTTAGATTTTAGGGAATTGATTAGGGGCCCTAACCGAAACACTTAGATTTTGAGAAAGGGAATTGATTAGGGGCCCTAACCGAAACACTTAGATTTTGAGTAAGGGAATTGATTAGGGGCCCTAACCGAAACACTTAGATTTTGAGAAAGGGAATTGATTAGGGGCCCTAACCGAAACACTTAGATTTTGAGTAAGGGAATTGATTAGGGGTCTTAACCGTAACACTTAAATAATTGTTTGTTAACTGTAGGAATAAATGTTAACAGAAGGGAAGCATATTTATCTAAAATTTTGTGTAAATAAGTGTACATTGGAATTCGTATAACTAATTTTTTTAATTCTAAATTTAATATTGTGTCGCTCTTTAATGTATGGAGATTTCTTATGAATAATATTTAATAAATTAAATTAAATTTCCCTAAAACTATTTGTACACTCTCAGAACCTTAGCTAAAGGATTGTTCTTTATATTAAATAATTTACACAACGCATCGAATAATTAAATGTACTAAAATAAATATGTTAGCTCTAACGATCTTTGCAAACTAATCCCCTATATAATAATAGCCTAAGTTATCTGTCCGTCTGTCCTCGAATTTATGAAGCGGTTGGACCTGGAATGGATAGAGGCATCCATATTGGATTCTTGACGAGTTAGGGTTAGCAAAATTCAAAGCGAGTAAAGTTTATCTTCTCCTAAACTATCGATCCGATTCTAAAATAAATTGGCATAAATATGCTTCATATCACAGCGAAAAATACTGTCGTCTTTAAAACGTTCGAAATCCACCCCTTTCCCCCTTTTTGAGCTTTTAATGTCATTATTTCAAGCCCTATTTTCCCCGGTTAAGAGCAGGCGATTAAATGTATCAATCACATAATAAATAGGTAAAAATAACATTTTTTTTTCTAGCATTATGACGTCATTCCTTTAACCATCTCATTGAATCATTTCTTATTTTAAATTATTTAAATATCATCTGCATTATTTTCATACGTTTTATCACTGAACTTAGATATTACGTAAATAATTTTCTTTTATATTTGGCTTAAATAATAGATTAGGTAAATATGTGATAATTTTAAATTTAATCATCGATTATTTTTTTGTTGCAATGAAAATTTTATCACCGGTATTAACAACAAATTCTTTTTATAAAAGTCTAGGAGTCTATTTCACGGACTAATAAATATCTAGCGTTTAAGTTATATATCTTTGAAAGTTAAGAAATTTCTTCGTTTGAGTGTTTTTTGTTATGCATAACCACAAGGTTTGACTAAATGAATTCAACCTGATTCTAAATTACATTCACAGTATCGGGAGACTTTAAAGGAGTATGAAGAAAAAACATTATTGAGCTTGTACCAGATAATTCTCAGCCAAAACACAAACCATATTTTATCTGCCTTATAGGACACTTTACAATTCTGGAAAATTAAAAATTTTACTCATCCCTTCATGTGACGGGCTATATGATAGTATATAAATAAATATCTCTTGAGTACTACACGACAATACATATACCGTAAATTTTGCTTTTGATGTGTTTCGTGATAAATAAAACATTTACTCGTCGTTCAAAAAACACTTGTTTAGCAATGTTGCGCAGAAACCTTGTAAGAATGACAAGATTTTTTTTTCTTTTGCTGTGAGGAAAGTGAAACTACACGAAGAAAGAAATTTATCTCTGTGAAAAGAAGCTATCTAAAAAGGAAATCCTGCCCAACGATTCAAGAATTATTCTTAACATTTGCGTGGGTGTAATAGGGTTTGTAAAATTTTCTACTTTTCCATTTACCGACAATTCAGTGAAGGTATATTTGAATACCGATACCAGTAAATTATTTATTTTTGTTTATGTATTTATTTTTATTTGTTTGTCTTATTCTTTATTTGTTTGTTTATTTTTATTTATTGATTTAGTTTGCTAAAAAAATTAAACACTGCAGAATTATATGTTTAATTTAAAATCAAAGTTCAGGTGTTTATTAAATCTTGAATCGCGTTACTTGAACGTATCAAACTTAATACGAGGCAAAATCGATCGTGGGCGAATGATAGCGAAATGGGTAAGGCGCTGCTCTTCGGCACCGAAGTTCCTGAGTTCGAATCCCGTGATATATATTTTTTAGAGAATCCAAAAGAGTTCACAACAGTTTTTGGCTTGTGAAATTCCACCAATTATACGAAGATTCATATATTAATTAATTCAACTCTCAGAACGACAAAAACTTAACTTTAGTCACTCACACCCACAAAACAGTAAACAGGAAGCCTTTCCATAGCAAGGGGTGTGATGCATTGAACTACTTTTTATCAATTTTTTTCTATAAATATAAGACATAATTCTCACATCCATAACAGCATACTTATAATTTTTTTAACACGTAATGAAACGGAAATTATTTTATACAAAATTCTTTCTTAGGTATTATAATTACTTCAAACAAAAAATATATATGTTTAAAATATTATATTCTTTATAGAAAAAGTGATAAAAAGTAATTCAATGTGTCACACCCGTTTCTATGGGATGGCTGCAGAATTCTAATATAAACAAAAATCAGAGCCGACAGTGCCATCTGTCACGAGCTCGAGATTAATTTGGCTGTTTTTAGTTTTCCGCGAATGGCAGCGTTGAAAGAAGTTAAGTTGAAAACAAAATGGATTGGAGGTTGTAGCCGACAATGTCGAACACAATTATTTTTGAAGAATAAAAGCTTTTAGAATCGAGATTGACCCCACCTTATGGTTCAAGACTTCGAAATATATATATGTGTAAGTTATGTGAATAAACTCCACAAAAAGCTCTCCCAAAGACTGTTTCATTTAGAGAATAGAACACCATCTATCTCAGGAAACAATAACAGTGGATAACAAACTGATCTTGAAAAAAATTTCTGAAAGTGTTGCAGTGAATATATTATATATTCTTTTCTATAATACAAAAAAATATTAACTTTATAAAAGTATTAATTTTAAAAAATGTTCTGAAAAACAGGCAAACATTTAGTCATAAATAATGACTTTTCAGCAATTAAAACAATGCTTTTGAAGGGCATTAAAAAAGATATTAAAAGTATTAACATTTCAAAGGTATTAATTTAAAAAATGTTCTGAAAAACAAGCAAACATTTAGTCATAAATAATGACTTTTCAGCAGTTGAAACAATGCTTTTGAAGGGCATTAAAAAGATATTAAAAGTATTAACATTTCAAAGGTATTAATTTAAAAAATGTTCTGAAAAACAAGCAAACATTTAGTCATAAATAATGACTTTTCAGCAGTTGAAACAATGCTTTTAAAGGGCATTAAAAAAGATATTAAAAGTATTAACATTTCAAAGGTATGAATTTAAAAAAATGTTCTGAAAAACAGGCAAACATTTAGTCATAAATAATGACTTTTCAGCAGTTGAAACAATGCTTTTGAAGGGCATTAAAAAGATATTAAAAGTATTAACATTTCAAAGGTATTAATTTAAAAAAATTTCTGAAAAACAAGCAAACATTTAGTCATAAATAATGACTTTTCAGCAGTTGGAACAATGCTTTTGAAGGGCATTAAAAAAGATATTAAAAGTATTAACTTTATAAAGGTACTAGCTGCTTCGCACCCAGCCTTCGGTCTGGGTTTTAAAATATTTCGATGAAAGTTTTAGATCCACTATTAAAGATAATAAGACGTATTAATAGAAATGCTAAACAAATCTCGTATATTTCAGATTGTTGACTATTATAACAGTTTATTTTAATAGCTGAATGTCCAGTAAGTGCATTGTGTAACCCTTGAGCCGCTGCATAATAATTACCAATTCCACGACTTTTTTTAATGTAGGAGTCAAATTTCAAAATACTGTGGAGAGTAATATATATGTACTGTTTGGAATGGGATAATTCATTTCCAAGATTGGATACGTTTTAGTACTAATGTTTTACATACATAAAAATTAAGTTTTAAACAACAAAACCTATGACGATAACTTTTTCTTAAAAATGGTTATTGTGAAATAAAAATAAATTTGATAGAACATGGCGAATTTGTAATTACTGAAAATAAAAATCACGACAATATATAACAGAAAAAATACTAATTTCTTAAAAAATTTGAGAAAGTAAAATAAAGATTTACATATTTTGATGAAGTAAAAAATTTAGCTATTAAAAATAAAATGATTTTGATACTGGGATATTTCAAAGAGAAAAAGTTATTGCGTATGACAAATAGTTGTAACTATAGGCAATAAATGGCACCACTCAGTACATATTTTAATTACTATACTTTTAACTGATTGTAATTACGGTATTTTAATAGTGGAAAGAGTTTAAGCATTCAGCGGATTGGGGGAAGTAATGCATTCAAAAGTATTTATGTTTATAAATGCATTTATTTACACTCGAATTTGAATAGTAAGTAAGGTCTTGAAAAATTCTTCAATAATATAATAAATCACTAACAAAAATACCAAAATGTGCCGCAGTTCAAATTTTCCAAAGGAACAAAGGTTTGGCAGGATAGGCGATAGTTGTTTTACATTAATGTCAATTCTATTACCAAATATCTGGCGAAAACGACGACAACAATGAAAATATGGTCATTGTTTGTCACGCCAACTCTACAGTTCAAATGACTGTACTACATAATTAAAACGGTGTTTTTGTTGGTTTTAAAATAATATATTTCCAACTAATTAGAATATCTGGACGCGATTGACCGAAATGACTTCCTTAAGTAATTCTGCCAAGTCTAATTATGAATACATGTTAGTGTGGTCTCAAAATTGGATAAATAAAAATGGCGCAATTGAATTGACAATGAAAGATAAATACCAAATATTGATAAAATGAACTAAGCACATAAGGTCAAAAGCCGAGAACAATTATATTACTTAATAGTGTTATCATAAGAATGAAGTTACTTAAATGATTTCAATTTTTATAACACGTAATTAAAAGAAATATACCGAAAGTTGCCAAGGTTATTTAAGAATAGGTGAAGTACAGAGTGAAGTCTTAAAATTGGATAAATAAAAATGGCGCAATTGAATTCAAAATGAAAGAAATATACCAAAATAATATTGATAAAATGAAATAAGTATATAAGGCTAAAACACTGAGAACAATTATATTACTTGAAATAACATTTTAAACTTTAATCTAAAGTGGTTACAATATCTCAACATTTCATAGTTGCTATTTCTAAAATGAAAACTTATATGTTCCCTGTATATCACTTGCCAATTTTTTTTTCTCTAGTGTAGTTGAGTTTTAGATAACAAAACCTATAATCACGTGTTAGTTTTTATTTAAAAATTGGCAACTCCGAAATAAAAACAAATTTGATAGAACATGGCAAGTTTTTAATTACTGAAAATAAAAATCTCGTCAAGAAAATAAAATAGAAAAAAAGTGAGTATAGCTTTTAGCAGATAAGAAAATAGTCTTATATATATAAATGCCATCATATATTTATATACTTACACTTGAATTTAAATAGCGTAGATACGTTTTTGTATTTCCCGAATATCAAATATCTGGAGATAATAATGCCAACAATACACTACCATATTTAGACACCAACTCAACAATGGAAAGCTCGTACCGATAAATTAAACTGGCATTTTGTTCGGTTTTTCGTTAATATCTTTCGAACTAATTGGAATATCGGAACGCGAATTCGCGAAATAACATCCCTGGATTGTTCCGCGTCTTTTGGTACCTTTGGCGCCCGTCTGCGACCAGCGGTTCGCAAGAAGATAGACGTACATACATACTTACATACATAGATAGTCACAGTCAGATTTTAATCTCGGAATTCAAGACACATTAATATTTAATATGTTCATTTGGCGGTATCAAGTGTTTTTGTCCATAGTTACTCTATAACTTATCGGGTATAAAAAAAACATAAAAATGAAAACTGTTCTTAATATCTATAAATAAAAATAAAATATATGTTATATATGTGTATATATTAAATTTGCTCAAAACTGTATGGTAAAATATAAGTTTAACCCTAAACTGTATTACTAATGTATGTTGATTAGCAACGTTAATATACTTTGCCAAATTACGTGATAGAATAGGAAGCAGAGGTTTTGACAGCAACAGTGCTAATTTTGTTCGTAGTAATAAATGTTTTCTAAAATTAAGACAATTTATGACAAACCACATAGTTTAGTATGAAACAGAAACACACATTCATATTGACAACCATATAAATATGAAGATACCTATATAAAATGATAGGTTTTTACTTGCCCATGAGAGTCGCTGAAATTTGTACTTTTTGTTGTCAGAATATTGTTGATAAACATTTCATTGCAACTTAAAAATTAACCAAGAATTAAATTTAAAATTAGTTCTCATATAAAAATGCTATAAATTGCGTCACATAGAAGTGAGAGTGAATCACTTTATATCTCAATATCCAGGTCAAATCGAATGGATATTACGCAGACGATGTTTAAATAGTATAAAATAAGAAATGAATAAATGAAATATTTAAAGGAATGACGTCATAATGATAGAAAAATATCATTTTCACCCATGTATTATGTAATAAATTAAAAATTTTAATCTTCTATTTTTAACCGAGGAAAACTCCGTTTAAAACAATTATTTGGGATGACGTCACATTGCTAGAAATATTGCTTCTTTCACTTAGTTATGATGCGATAAATTAAAAATTTAATCGTTTGCTTTTAACCGGGGAAAATAATGCTTGGAATAATGACATGAAATGCTCGAAAAAGGGGGAAGGAATGGATTTCGAACGTTAAAAATTTACAAAAATCTTCCCAGGGATATACCTAAACATTTCCCAAATTTTCACAGCGATTGGATGCGTGGTTTTTGAGTCTATTGAGTACATACAGAGAGACACAAATTCATTTTTATATATATAGATTAATTTAAAAAATGTTCTGAAAAATAGGCAAACATTTAGTCATAAATCAAATAATGACTTTCAGCAGTTGGAACAATGTTTTCGAAGGGCATTAAAAAAGATATTAAAAGTATTAACTTTATAAAGGTATTAATTTAGAAAATTTTCTGAAAAACAGGCAAACATTTAGTCATAAATCAATGACTTTTCAGCAGTTGAACAATGCTTTTGAAGGGCATTAAAAAGATATTAAAAGTATTAACTTTATAAAGGTATTAATATAAAAAATGTTCTGAAAAACAGGCAAGCATTTAGTCATAAATCAATGACTTTTCAGCAGTTGGAATAATACTTTTGAAGGGCATTAAAAAAGATATTAAATACTTTTAATATATTTTAACTTTATAAAGGTATTAATATAAAAAATGTTCTGAAAAACAGGCAAGCATTTAGTCATAAATCAATGACTTTTCAGCAGTTGGAACAATACTTTTGAAGGGCATTAAAAAAGATATTAAAAGTATTAACTTTATAAAGATATTAATTTAAAAAATGTTCTGGAAAACAGACAAACATTTAGTCATAAATCAAATAATGACTTTTCAGCAGTTGGAACAATGCTTTTGCATTAAAAGAGATTAAAATTTATTCATTGCAATACCTATGAAATATTCTAGTTTTATGATATCCTGGTATGGAGTAAAGCACTGTAATTTCGAAAATTTTAGGTTTGTACAACGAAATATCTATGTAACGATAAATCTCAATAATGAATATTAACGCTGCCGGTCGGCGCTAGTACTTGAACTTGATTCAGACAACACCGTTACCGTGATAAACGAAATCTACTTTACACCTGTCAAGGAACGAGCCAACAATAATTTCGCACACGCATCGTACAGTCAAAATTTAAGAACGTATAATTTAACAGGCGTGCAAGAAAAGCGTGTGGTGTCCTCATCACATTATTTTCCCTAAAAATTACACCACAAACTCATGGTTGAGCAATCCACGGTATGTAAATAAATTTGTGCGGTCCCCCTGCCGAAACTGTGAATATTTTCTATTTTAACTATCTTCCTATGATTACCAATCGGATTTGATTTGTACGTGTATCTGCAAAGAAAAAATAATACCATGTCGTAAGGTTAAGAGAGAAACTCATCTTTCAAAACACCTTTGACCTATTAAGGTTTCTTTTTTAGCTTCTGATAGGACGTCAGCTAACAGGCAATTTCCTGTTAAACGGCAGATTGTTTTAGACGTCCAAATCATTTGATTCTCCGTAGAGTGAGCAGTGACGAAAGTCTCCGGCCATCTACCAAGGACTTGTGGCATCCATGCCAAGACGGGTTGAAGCTGTTTTGCGCACCAAAGGTGGGACAACTCGTTATTGACAGGTGGTCATAATGTTTTGGCTCTTGAGTGTAAGATGTATTGTGCGAAAATAAATATACAATAATAATTTTGTAGATTTGAAAAGGTTAAAGCTTTGATATCCTATTTTTTCGCTCTTTCATCAAATGGTGTTTTAGTAAAAATGATAACCTCAAAGGGTTTCTTAAAGTGTAAAAGTTTGAATGCAACTGTGTTAAATGAAAAGTTTAGGAGTCCCCCCCCATTTTAATACATCCATATTCTTTTTATGAGTTTTTTAATATATAATGAAGAATTTTTTTCCACCCCTCATTTTACCCGTAACATTTTATAAAATTGAAATTCCAATTTTTTTTCTTCACCTTTTACAGTCCATTGTTCCCAAAAGGGAACATAATACAGTAAAACCTCCAAAGTTGACCACCTCTGTACGTTGACCACCTCTCTATGTTGACCGAAATTTATTAGTTTGAATGGTCACAACGCATTTTCAATGGCGATTTACCTCTCTATGTTGACCACCTCCGTAAGTTGTATGTTGACCAATTTTTAGTAGGTTTTACTCTCTGTAACTTGACCACTGATGTTTTCTTGAATTAGATTTTTCCTCCGGTTGTTCTCCACCTGGTTTCCAGGAATTTCTTTATCAGTCAATCGGATTATCTGAGCAACACTCGCGATCCCCCCCTCTTTGGTGCTTCATTCATTGTTCACTTCCAGTATGGTATTATGGGAGGGAAATACCAGAGAGTACCTAGCCTTTTGTTTAAGAGAAATGATATTCTAGCCTTTTGCATGCTTTCATTTCTTGGATTGGCTGTAATTGCTGAAATCTGTCGGTCAGGAGAGTGGGGTATGTGTGTAGCGGTGTAGCATTGAACGAACTACGCAGAATTGGAAAACAACTTGTATGGCTCACATGTGAAACACGTTCTGTTCTTTTTTTCTGGACATCGCGTCGTGGCAGTACCAGTTGTTTATTTGCGAATTTTTATTAAAAATGGCGAAAAGAAAAGCTCTAAGAGAACTTAAATTAAAGGAGAAAGTGGATCTTCTTAATTTTCTGGAAAGCAGCAGCCAAAGAAAGACAGCAGAAAAATTTGGTGTGAGCAACATTTTAAAACGCAAGGAAGATTATCTGGAAAGATATTCTTCCTAAAACGGGGAACTTCAAAGAAAAAGGAGAAAAACGTGTCTCGACGCTGTGAATTAAGCCACATTCGTTGGTTTACAGAGATGAGATCAATTAATGCAAGAATATCGGGGGCCTATCCTTCAGGAAATAGCAAAAGAAAAAAAAATTGCAAAAGACTTCGAAATTGACGACTTCCAAGCGTCAGCAGGTTGGCTTGAAAAATTCAAACTACGATACGAGATTTCTCAAAAAAGTTTTGTGTGGGGAATCGAATGAGGTTTCAGCTGAAGTGGTGGTTTTGGTTTTGGAGCGTTACGGTCTACTTTTTGCAACACGAGGGCTAATGAGACCGGGACCTACTGCTTAAAGCCGATTCCGAACGGCTACGAACATCCATGCCATAGTGGGATTCGAACCCACGAACACCGGTTCCGAAGGCCAGCACCCTAACCATTCGGCCATCGTTTGGCCTGAAGTGGTGGAGAAGTTTATTGAAAATTTCCCAGAGTTTGCTAAAGGTTTTAAAGATGAGGACATCTTTAATGATGATGAATGCGGTCTCTTCTTTAAAGCAATGCCTGATAGAAGTCTAATAATGAAGGGTGACTCTTGCAAAAGAGGAAAACTTGCAAAACAGCGTTTTACTGTACTTCTATGTGCTAGTATGACAGGAGAAAAATTGAAGCCTATGGTGATCGGCAAAACCGCAAAACCCGGTGCATTTAAAAATGTAAAACTTGATGACCTTCCTGTTTTTTGGAGAGCGAATAAATCCGCTTGGATGACCAGTGCTTTATTCGAAGAGTGGGTTAAAGGAATTGACGCAGAAATGAGGAAAAAGAAGCGATCTATTCTACTTACCGTGGATAACTGCCCCAGCCATCCAAAAGTGAATAATCTCACAAATGTGAAACTAAAATTTTTGCCTTCAAACCCAACTTCGAAAACCCAACCTTTAGATCAAGGCATTATTCAGTCCTTCAAAGTGCACTACAGAGCTCAACTGCTGGAATGGGTGATCACGAAAGCACAAGCTTGTGGTCCTTCTGCGTTGGCATCATCAACAGCTGCATCAGTAAATGCTTTGAATGCTGTTCATTGGATTAATTCTGCTTGGAATAAAGTTACTCAAGCCACGATTAAGAACTGCTACAAGAAAGCTGGATTTGTTACAGCTACAACATCGGTGCAAGAGGATGAGCTTCCTCGATCTCCCTTGCCAGTTTTTGATGGAGTTAATTTTGAAGATTATGTTACCACGGATGATGAGTTAGTAACATGTGTTGAACCAGACCCAGAGGCAATCTTCAGTGAGATACTCTCTGGGACTAAGCACAGCGAGGACTCTAAGGTACGAGAAATGGACGGCGAAGAGGATGATGATCCAAGTGACGATGAAACTGAAAACTACCCAACTCTGAAGGAAGACGATGTAAAGCGCATGATGGAGCAAGTTAAAGATTTCGCTGCAGAAAAATGCCCAAGCATGCTTAATGGACTTATAAACTGTGCAATTGCTTTTTGCAGTTACCAAATGAACAAAAAGAGGACTCAAACAAAAATTGAATCATTCTTTCAAAATTTGTAAAAATGTGCTGTATTTTCAGTAAAAATAAAAATGAGTAAGTGCTAACTTTTTTCTAAATTTTTCCTTAAAAAATACTAAAAAAGCTTACTAACTTTTTTCTAATATTGTACTATAGTAAATATTTTTAAAAAATTCCTTAAGTTGACCACTTAGTTACAGTCCCTTAGGTGGTCAACTTATTGAGGTTCTACTGTATTAATAAAGTTATTTAAAATTAAATTTCATCAATATTGATACAAAAAAAAATTAGCAAATGTAGTAAAAGGGCTACTCAATTTTTTAAAATAAAAGCTATATTTCTATGATTATTAGAAAAATGTATAAAAAAATCATAAAAATGACCCTTTTCATCATTTTCTATAGAGCACAAGTTAAAAATTCACATAAATGTAAAAAAAAAATCTAATGCTTCTAAAATTCGATTGGTATCCTAAAAACAACTTTGATTTATTTAAAAAATATGAAATTCGACATTAATAA
Source organism: Pardosa pseudoannulata (assembly GCA_032207245.1). Lineage (NCBI taxonomy): Eukaryota > Metazoa > Arthropoda > Arachnida > Araneae > Lycosidae > Pardosa > Pardosa pseudoannulata. The sequence continues at coordinate 60,073,321 of CM063511.1, read as the reverse complement.
TAAATTATTCCAGGTACGTTTCTGATTAACTATGGATGTTCCCAATTGGGAACAATGGACTATTACCTCTATACTCGACGAAATAATTTCCTCTGCGGAGAGCATTTCTTGAAAGGAGTAGGAAATGAAGGGGAATTCCCTAATTTTATGAAAGGGCATTTCAATTCTATAAGCAGTGTAGTGCGTTCGCTTCTCAGATATTATTTTGAAAGGCCTAAAATGTATTTTGTCTGTGAACTACAAGTAACAACTGCTCTTCTAAGAATGGCTCCAAGGAAGTTAGGAATCAACCTGAACCCAAAGTTTACCACCCTATATCACAGAGAAAAAGTGATGGCCATTTTCTTGTACAAACAACACAAGGTAGATGTGCACAGTGCACATTAAATGCAAGATTAGCTTGCAATGAGTGCAAGAAAAAATTGCATCTCCATTGATTTCGAATATATCATGGCATAAAGGTATAAATTCATGTTTTTCATATTTGTTTAAGAAAATGTTTTCATTTAAATTTATAATTTTTAAACATTATTGATATTTGTCCTTAAATTTAAAAATAAATTTTAAATTCATTCTAGTTATTTTTCTTATTTAATATTTAATATATACAGGGCATCTGCCAAAATAAAATGTTTCAAATCCATGACTTTCCCTGATTTAGCGGATCATTTTCCATGACTTTAAAAAGCTTTCGTTAAAGTATATATGAATAAAACTTCTGATGTACATACAAATAAAATATATGCTTTTAAAGAAATTACAGAAATTTTATCATAAAAAAAACTATAAACTTACTTTATAAGTGTTAATAAACTCACATACATAAAAATAAATTGTTGTATCTACATACCCAAGTTTAATCATATAGCAATTTTTCAATCAAAATGTTTCCAATGTGAATTCAGGGTGCGTTGGTATTATCCAGGTGACCATGAATAATAGCCAAATGTAACCCTATAATGTTTATATACAATATCCCTAGAGATAAACTTATATTTTGTGCAAAAATCTTAACTAATTTTTATTAAAATATAATTATTATTATATTAATAAAATTTTAATCTATAATTTAAGAAAAAACCAGAATAATATACATTTACCCACCCATTAAGCTTTCTTGCTTTGAGTTTCCTTGGTGAACAAATTTTATTTGGCAATAGGGTCAATAAGATAATACATAAATATCAAACTTAGCAACTTCAGCCAAATGACAAGTAAAAATAGAATTAAACAATTCAATGCATTTTTATTTAATTGGTAGTTTAGCAGAACCATGACTTTTACTCATTTTACTTGAAAAATCAAGACTTTCCATGACAAAATTAATCCATTGTCTAAATCCATGATTTTCGATGACTTTTCAATTGCGCGGAAACCATGTATATACATCATTCTACTCAATTAGTGAATCCAGTGTATAATCAGAAGTGGCCAATGTTCCCAATTGGGAACATCATTAAAGTCGTAAAAGAAATTTTTTTTTCCCCACAATTAAATGACTAACATACCTTATTTGAAGCATTAGAAAGCAAGATGTGCAAAAAAATAATTTAAAATATATCTGGATCTGAATTCGGCCTGTAAAAGGTTAAGGAGCTACATAGTTTTTTGCAAACACAAGGAAAAATGCAAACTGAGTCAAGAAGATGTTAAGAAAAATTTATACAACTGTGATTGTTATTTATCTTGAAAAGGATAAATAACTAGTACAAAAACTTCATCAAATCTCAGAATACTGTCAATAAATAGACTTTATTATTAAAATACAAATATATTACATTATGTATGAATATACATCTATGAAAGCTAATTCATAACACAGTCCTTAATAAATATGCATAATGTAGAGATTCTGTTTCTTCAGAAAGACGTCGGTATTTTAAATAAGTTAAAATAACAAAATGAATAATGAACTAACATGAAAATGTCCTCTCAATAATTTAACTTGGAAAAATCCCTAGTTTCTTTTTTCTCAAGAGTTTGAGGAGTCACCAGCAACCATTTCAACACAGTTGAGAAAAGCATTGAAACTATCACTGCATCTGGCAACATTGTCGGGGTAATTTCTTTGGCACTTCTCATAACGACGAAAGAGGGTATTGCACTTTGTCTTCACTTTCAGCATTACAGGGCTATAAAAAAATTAAATTTTAATTTAATATATTTATAAAATACACACACACACCAATAAACCAAAGTCATCTAAACACCTAGTTCACTCAGATCACCAATCACTCAGAAATTAATATAAAAATTGCTTGTAAAATTTTCCTAGAACAATTGAACTGAGAAATGAAGCTTTTTATTCCTTACATTTATAGGCTGCCAATTCTTACACAAAACTTACACTTCAGTACATTTAAATGTACTGAAGTTTGTTATATTGTTTTTTTGCAAAGTTTTAAGAACCTTGACATTTTTTAACTTAAAATTTAGGTCCTTTTCAAAATTTATCTCTGTATGTACTTTTATTAATTCACTTCAACAGAAAAGAATTACAGAGGGCTAATGAGACCAGGACCTACTGCTTAAAGCTGATTCCGAACGGCTATGAACATCCATGCCACTGTGGGATTCGAACCCACGAGCTCCGGTACCGAAGGCCAGCACCCTGACAAATCGGCCATCGTTCGGCCACAGGTGACAGATATCAGTTATATGTTAACTAAAGTATATGCCTAAAGTTAACTAAAGTTATTAATTAAAGTACATTAAAATATTTTAAGTATTTTAAATTATTTTAGGGCTACATATACAAGCAAGCTGGGCTTGCTTATATATGTAGCAAATATTCCATAATTTTTCCCCCAGGAAAAATTTTATCAATATTTTCCTGCTTCTTTTAGAAAAATTTCAATCCTCAGTCCGACAGTAAACATTTTATAACAGATTTGTTAAAATTTATTATTTTAATTTCCTTAACAATTCTATATGTATTTAATTGTTACATCTCATGTGTGAAACTCAATGTTCCTACTTCCCATCATGCAAATGGTTGTACTTTGCATTTTTGTTTATGTGAACCTAAGATTTAAGACAGAGCCTGACTAAGATACTTTTGTGCCCTCCATCCCCATTGCAAATGTATAGTGACAAGTTATTATCACAATTACAGTCATATAAAAATTATAACATCGAATTAGCAAACATACTTAAAAAATTAGCATTAAAGTAATATTCAAAATCAAAAACACCAAATTTTCATTTTACGTAATCATTATTATCTCTGTTTAGCCATGCTAAAAATTGAGGACTTTTAAAGACCTAGAGTGACCTACTTTTTTTATTTTTACCTTGTCACACTCACAAGCTCTGTGCTGCAGAAAATAAATAATAGAATTAAAAATAATTTAAATTGATGAGATAATTTAATGGTTTATAGTGGTATGTTGCTAATAATCTGTCTTATAAATATGGAGTTCATGACAAACACAATTAGTGTAACTTGATGGTAAACATGATGGTAGTGTAAGTTTGCAATTTTTCTCCACTTAATATGTGTTTCAAGCACTCGACTAAATTTTCGTGCCCCCTAAAATTTCCGTACCCAGGGCACATGCCCCAAGTGCCCGTGCAATAATTAGGCCCTGATTTAAGGTCTAGTTCAGCACAAAGAGAGTTGAATTTTGTATACTCTATCACTTAACACTTTTAATCATCAGTTAGCTCTAATTGCTTGCCCCCCCCCAAAGATTTTAAAAGTCATTTATTTTATTATACTCTCTATATCAATAGTCTTATTAACATATTTAAACAAGGCATTTTGCCATTCCAAAGGAAAATTAACATACTCTCCAAATTAAGCAAAAAGAATTCCTATATATACTAAGATAAATAATTTTTCATCAATAAAGAAAATAAATGCTATTATATGAAAAAAAATTATGTGTTGTCTCAGAAACTAAAATTAAAATTCCCCCCAGTAGAACATACAGTTAATACACAGAGAACAATTAGTACAGATACAACCACATAAATGAAAAAATCTGATAAATTTTTAATATTGGTTTAACTGGGAATAACCAATTAATTGAATTATTTTATTTTATAAGCAAAAATGGCATTTATAAAAAAGATTTCATATAGATCAGTTTAAAATTTAAATTTTTCAAGAAAAAGTTTGGGAAAACTAAAGAAAGTTTTTAATGATGCTAAAAACTACAAATTACAGATAATTCCTGACATGCATCCAGGGTTGATTGATTTATATTACCTTAATATAAATCTGGATTTAAATCACTAGATTTTTTTTAATCCCTGATTCAAATCAAGAATACTTCTTCCCGTTAAAAAATTTTTTAAGAATTATTATTATTATTACTACTATTATATGTCTAGAAAAAGTAACCAAAAGAACTAGAATGCACAGAACAAATACATTATCATTTGCAAAGGAAAAATAAGGTTTAAATATCCTCTTTTTAGTAAAGAAATTTCTGGTATTCTGATCAAATATTTTTGTTTTAATCAGACATTTTAAAATATGTAATATTTATGTAATATTACTTATTTTATATACTAATTATATAATGTACCTTTATTCAAATACAATAAAATATTTTTTAACCTCTAAGCTGTTTAATTTATATATACTCTCTCTCTCTCTCACACACACACACACATAGATATTTATATGTGCAATAGGTGCTTTTGACTCACTACAAAGTTGGAATGGTAACCATGCTGGATAGTGCATCTGTGATGCCATAAAAGAAAAGATAAAAATTTGGAAATAAAAATGATGTGAGGGTGCAGTGAGCTACCCAATGTTTATCCCGTAGATGTTAGAACTAAAACTAAGTTACATAAAAGAATAATATAAAAATAATTGAGCTAAGCAGAAATTATTTTTGGTGTTTCCAAAGTTAAAGAGGAAACAAAAATACTATACAAAAAGGTTGTAAATTTAGGGGAATCACCAGAAGTTTATGTCAGAATACAATTGTATTTAAGTTGGTTAATTTGGTTAAAATACCATTACATATATATACAGTGAAACTTCTTTGAGCGACCACCTTTCTAAACAGACAATTTTTCATGGCACAGATTTTTTTTTACTCATAGACCTAATGGTAAAATAACCTGTATCAGTGACCAGCTGACCCCCTCAAAACGGCCACCAAGTGGGATTGCCCATTTAATTTTTTGGGAAATTTTATTAGTCCATTCCTGCAGTCCCCCCCCCTTCTTTCTTAGAAACATTAAATCTGTTATCTCTGTTGTATTCTCCCCACACCCTTCAGATAGGGAATCCCTATTGCATCACCCATAGAAATTGAGGGAGGAACTGGACAGTCAGGTGTTGCAGGTATCCTAGGGCCTTTGTTTGGAATTCCAATGGGTACAATAAAGGAAGTATTGCACTTCTGTCAGAAAAAATATAATCTACGTCAGTTTCATTTCATTAATTTGTCAGTGATCTGAGTTGCAACTATGTTGAAACACATTTTCTTAAATCTCGAGCAGTGTATTGAAGTTCTGCTTGAATATGAAAATGGCAAATCAGCAAGAAAGTTGAATTATCTAACTATGGAAGAACGCAAATCAATGAAGTCATTAAAGAAAAAAAATTGATTTTGAAGGAATATGAAGACGTCAATTTTCTGCTTTTAAAGTAAAAAATGATTGTTATAGAGAAAAGTAAAAACTTGAAACACACAAATTGCAAACTTAAAAAAAAAAAAAAAAAAAAAATGTAAGAGCATGAAATAAAGTACTATTTTCTCTTTAGATAAGTTTTCAATTCCATTTTAAATAAGGAATATATGTCAGACTTGTATATATTACGCATTATAGCAATTATCTTATACAGGGTATCTGCCAATATAAAATTTTTCAAATCCATGACTTTCCCTGATTTAGCAGATCATTTTCCATGACTTTAAAAAACTTTCGTTAAAGTATATATGAATAAAACTTCTGATGTACATACAAATAAAATATATGCTTTTAGAGAAATTACAGGAATTTTATCATAAAAAAACTATAAACTTATAAAGTAAGTGTTAATAAACTCACATACATAAAAATAAATTGTTGTATCTACATACCTAAGTTCAATCATATAGCAATTTTTCAATCAAAATGTTTTCAATTTGAATTCAGGGTACTTTGGTATTATCTGGGTGACCATGAATAATAGCCAAATATAACCCTAAAATGTTTATATACAATATCCCTAGAGATAAACTTATATTTTGTGCAAAACTCTTAACTAATTTTTATTTTAAAATAATGAATATTATATTAATAAAATTTTAATCTACATTTTAAGAAAAGACCAGAATAATATACATTTACCCACCCATTAAACTTTCTTGCTTTGAGTTTCCTCGGTGAACAAATTTTAATTGGCAATATGGTCAATAGGATAATACATAAATACCAAACTCAGAAATTTCAGCAAAATGACAAGTAAAAATAGAATTAAACAATTTAATGCATTTTTTTAATCGGTAGTTTAGAGGATCCATGATTTTTACTCATTTTACTTGAAAAATCATGACTTTCCATGACAAAATTAATCCATTGTCTAAATCCATGATTTTCCCTGACTTTCCAGGTGCGCGGAAACCATGCTTATAATAACACTCTTCAGAGCAGCCAAATATTCTCAGAACGGTGGGGTGGCCGCTCAGAGAGGTTTCACTGTATATGATTTGATTTTTAAAAATCCAATTGGTATTGTTTCTTAAATCAAGACTTTCACCAAGCCTGCTTGCATCTGTATATTGCAACAAATTGATTAGAAGAATAATCATACAAAAAAAAAACTATATACATAAATATATATTCTTTAAAATAAAACAATAACAAAATTCAGAACTATTAAATTAATTTTCTTACTGTGTTTCAGAGCATCGAGCAAGTTCATGACGCTGATAGGAGCAAGCAGAATACCACACATTTGGATACTTATTAACACATTCTGTGTATCTATCCATCAAGTTGCTACAGTGACTATTTACTATTTTCATTGCATTCCCATCCCTAAAAGAAATCAGGTAAAGAAAATAAACACATTTATTGAGTAATTACTGCCTTAGCTTTAAAAAAAATGTAGCTTCTAATTAAATGTAGTTAAGGTATCTGTCTACGTTCGGAGAACTTTTTTCTTTAAATGTAGAAACTAGTTCATGTTTTTACATTTTTGTAGAAAGACGAGACTCTTATATCAAAAGACGTTTAGAAAATAATTTAGTCTATTTTTCTAGGAACCATTTTTATTTTCTTGCAAAGTTCCACATCACAGAACACAAACAACAAAGAGCACAAAACACACTCTCATAGATCACTGGCACTATATTAAAACACACTCGATGGCTTTCTAGCGCCACCTATCGTATAAAAGGAGAGGGGCATAATTGTACCCGCTACATTTTTAGATTTATCTTTTATATTATTATTGAGAATTGCACTTAAAAAATTTATTCCTGGAGAAGTTTTTATAAAATTTCTAAAAAAATTTATTCCTGGAGAAGTTTTTATAAAATTTCTAATAAATGAAGAAAATTTAGTAAAAAATATAAATAAATAAGTAAAAATCAGGTTTTTTTCAAAAGGTCTATTTTTTTTAATAAATTATTTCAATATCTTTTGATGCAACACATTTCTTATACACTGGACTAGTGAATCACCTAAAATCTTTGCTTAATTACATTTGGTAAAAAATTTTGGTACTTCAAAATCATACACATTGAGTTTTTTAACGAATTTTCATTACCTTTATATCTAACTATCAGTGTAGAATCATTAAAAATTATCCAAATTTAACACTTTTGGGTCATTTACTAGAAATACTATCAAAAGCCCTCATAATAATTTTCAATAAAATATTTTAAGAACTTTTTGAGAAATCGCATTTCAGATTTCAACATTTCATTAAAAATACCGTTCTGAGAAAAACGCATTTGAAGTTTATTAAAGTAACTTTAACTATTAAAAAATTAAAATACATGTTTAAAATTCCCCACACTTTCTTGCTTCAAAACTTTTTAATTGCCAAGTTGTTAATTATTAAAATTATTAGAAAATGTTTAAACTAATCTTCACAAAAATTTAAAAAGTTTTGTCCAAAATATGCTTTAAATTCACAACCTCTGGTTCCGAAGTTGCTATTTCTTTTTGTTTTGACAGCTGTCACTAATGTTTAAACAACTGTAACTTTTCTTTAAAATGCCATAGAGATAAAACAAAAACAGATTTAGTAGCCTAAAAGCTGAAATTTTACAATAGAGAAATAAAAAAGAATTTTGATTTTTGACAAAAGGTGATGTTTTCAACGCAGAAGGATACCTTAACCTTAAAATTTTAGATAAGGAAATATAATAAAAGCATAAATCCAGTATATATGTATATATGCAATAAAAAAATTTAAAGTACAGAGTGAATTTTAATTACTGAGAAAATGAAAATGTATCAAGCTCACAACATATATTAAGGTTCCAAAAAATCCAACTCACAAAGGGTTATGTCATGAAAAAGCTAATTTTTTCCTCTAAGAAACGCAACTAATGATGTGCATATATTTCAATTTTATACATAATATACAGTAAAACCCGTTTAAGAAGTTTCAGCTTAAGAAGTTTACATTTTCGGTACCTATTTTTCCCCGTATTCATACAATGTTAAAATAATAATATTTAAACAGTGAATCAAATTTAAACATTAGTAAATTGCTATATGAAGAATTTCTCTACATGTAATAAAAAAAATTAAAACTACTTTTAACATGAGCCTTATTATACAGTGGGTAATATCAGTCACTAACTACATTAATAATAATTTGTTGTGTTAGCTGAAAGATCTGATCCAAAATTCAGGGGACCCTATAAAACTACTCATAAAAAAAAACACAGAATTTCATTATTCTTTTCAAAACAACGCTGATTTTAATTAAAGAATAAAGTAACTATAAATAACAGGGTTGGCATGATTTAAATCAGTTGATTTTTTTAAAAAATTCATTGATTTAAATCACTTTTTCATTTCTTTTAAAACCTATATCCCAAAGACAGGAGAACTGGGAATCAGTCAGCACAGAAATACCAATAAGTAAATAAGTGTCAATAGATAGCAGGTGCTTTCCAAGAATTTAGGGGTAGTTATCAGAAAGTATGTAGTAGGGGTAAGTACAATGACTAGTTACGACTAGTGGAATTCATTTTATGTAATGGGAGGTAATGAGAGTATTACAGAACTTGAAACCCAGTTTATCTACCAAATAACAACAGCCGTGGCTTCATCTCCTAGAATAGAAAGAGTTTTCTTCTTTTGGTATTGTTCATTTTAGCCTTCGTTACGAATTAGGAGTGGACAAAGCATAGAAGCTAGTGTTTTTATTGAAACAGTTATATCCATAATTCGTTGCATAAAAGAATATTGAAATAATTGTGATTTTTTATTTTTTTAAATAGTTTCCCTTAAATGAATATTTAATTCGTTCTTTAAATTTACATCTTATTTAGTTTGTACTATCCAATTACAAAATAATAGAATGTATTTAGATTAAAATTTATATATGTAATTTTCAGTAATCAGTGTGTAGAATAGGGGAAACTGGGGTAAAATGGTCAGCTTTTGTAAATTTTGAGTATTTACTCTCAAACTAATTTTTTTTTTTTAATCTGAAAATATATATGCATATTACCTATATATTAGGCTTTATATTACACTCAGTCAAAACCAATTATTATAAATACTTTTTTTATTATAATTTTTTTTAATAGCAAATGACAAAGTGGACCATTTTACCCCGACCCAGGGGTAAAATGGTCCATGGCACGGGGTAAAATGGACCACAAAAAAATTCTACTGATAACTTGAATGCATTACATTATTTAATAGTACAAAACATAAAATGTATTATATTTATTTTCTATAGCTTCAATCTGTACATATAAAGAATAATATTAGTGAATATTGAAGTTAATGAATGATATACCAAAAGATTTGTGTGTTACTGAAAGTCTATTTTCTTGAGAAGCAGTAGGGTCTGGGAGATTCATTACAATATCTTGAACATTTCCGAGCAATTCATCAACATTGTCAGGAAAAATTAACACATTTTTGATTACATTTTTGCCTTATAAATTTCACAAGAACGTTATCTTCATCATTTTTTCCTGTTATTAAACCAACAAATTGAACCACTGTCTTTTCTGCCAAAAATTTAACTAAAACATACTTGCCAACTTTTAATTCATTATCAAAATTATATGACATATTTTCCGAATCACTTGAACTTCCTGATCCACATAACTTTTCTTTATTTGCTTTAAAATGCACAGAAAAAAATGGGGTAAAATGGACCACCAGACCTGATGGTCCATTTTACCCCATGTGTAATTCTGGCAAAAAGTGTCAAAAAAAAAAGAACAAATCTTATATTAAATTGTTTTAGCTACATTAAATATAATAACACATTATCTTAGCTCTTTATTGAGAGAAGTTAAATCCTCCAAACCACAATTCTTAAATGAAGACAAGAAGATATGTTATGATGAAAATATTTACTTCTGACTACCACAAATCAACTTTCTAGAATAAAATGGCTAAATTGTCAGCTAAACACACAATTACACATTCATTTTCAAGACTGCAGTGCTGTCATTTATGTATCAAAATATTAAATATTAAAAATAATAAATAAAATAAATAATAGGGGGTGATCCATTTTACCCTGGTCTCCCCTATACAAGATAGATAAGTTGTTACTTATAACAAACTATTCCATGTATATTGCACAAAATGAAAAACACAACAATAAATAAAATTAGAATTTAGAAGAAAAAAATCAAATCTGATTTAAATCAAATAAATCTGATTTTTAAAAAAATCATGATTTTTTTCCAACCCTGTAAATAAATTATGTAACTAATAAATTCCTTCATAACAATCCTTTATGAAGAAAATTTTAAAGTTAAAACTTTAATAAGTCTTCAATTTACTGTTTCTTATAATATTCATTCAGAACACTTTATTTAACCTTTACTCAATACACAATAATTTTGCACAATATTTAATCACAAAAAATATCTTTAACAAGAAAATTATTAGCTGAAAATTATATATCATATAAGACATTTATAAAACCATGATGTGAATATTTAGCTATTTATCACATTAAAAAATAATACTCTAATTAAAAAAATCTAAAATAAAAATGAATAAATAATAGATTAAAATAGAAACTGGGGATAAACAACAAAATCTGCATTCTGTTTTTATTTCCATAACATATATTCATTTATGTAGTATAAATTAATGAAATTCCGAATTAGATACTATTAATTATTTAAAATTGGCATAAAATAATTTGTGTACGTATTAATTATCATGTCATTTTCATAAAAACAAATACTTGTTCATTTTGAATCATCTTTCAGACGAGGAGAAAAATTATTTTGTATAAATCGTTTTGAACAAGTAATTTCTTTTTTAATCTGAGAATGTAAAGAAATGAACTTGCACCCAATATCATTGAAATGTACTTGTAACAATGCTAAAAGTTAATGCAACGCTTCTACTGCTGAAGCGGAATCATTGCTTACATGAACACATGGTGATCAAATTTATGTCGCATGTTGATTATAATGTGAAACATCAATAAACGATTAACAGACGAAAAAGTTTTAAAAATATTATCCGTATAGAACACGTGTATAATTTGCTCTGTAAAAATCACCCTATTAATTCTGTTTTTAAATCTTTACGTCAAACAGATTAACAAACTATTTTAACCAATTTTAGCGTTCATTATAACCTTAAATAGTATTAGTTTTCTAGAAATTACAAGAAGTCATAATACATCTAATAAAATATTCAAAAATGTCATTTAATTTAAGAGCGAAACTGTCTCTCAATACTCACATGTCAAATTACGATTGCAGGAATTGATCGAAATATCTTGTGTTTCCTTGTAACCTGTGTATCACTTGCAGCTGACACTGCTGGGTTTTATTATAAGTTCAAACTAGTGTTGCCAAGTTGGCTATTTTCCCGCCACGCACAACCTCGGAAACACAGCTCGAGATTGCTTTAATGCACGTTTCTTATGTAACCCTTGTTAAAAAGTGACGTCAGAGACTCTAGTGCAAATATAATTTTAGGAGGATTGAGGACTTATTTTGGAAAGTTGAAATGGCAACAACCGAAATTGGGTAAAATCCGTCCAGTAAACGTACACAGACGTGGCTTAGCGTTGCCCTCGAACATTGTAAATAAAGTATAGAAATAATTACGATGCGTTCGGTAATGTATCGAACAAATATATTAAGGTGCCTCTTTATTGCTGTGCTATTACCTGCTATAAAATGTTACTTTGTAAATGTAGATGCACACGCAGAAGAGTGTTTTTTCGATAAAGTTACTGCCGGCACTAAGATGGGCTTGACATTTGAAGTAGCCGAAGGAGGTTTTCTAGATATCGATGTGAAGGTAAATAAATTATTTTTGAGGTTTTTAAAAAGATAATGTGCTGCAATAAGATACAAAATTTGTATGTTTTAATTCCAAAGTCTTTACCCCTAAGTGATGTTTCCTTATGTCTGAAAAACATTGTCAACACATATGTTTAGTCTGCTGTTCTTTATGAATGCAAATCATCTCTGATTTGTTTAATCTTAAACACATAAACAATGTAGAAAATGTTTTATTACCTAAGAATGTTTTATATTGGTTACATATAAGGCCATACACGCTATTAGTTATATGATACATGTATTAATGATTTGTAGAAAACTTCTGTTTTGTAGCTGGCAAATAGCTAAAAGTTTTATATATTTTTATGTGTTTTGATTGAAATGGAGGATGACACAAAAGCTTTTTTTGTGCTGTTATAAATCAGTAGTAAAATTACTAATTTTCAAAGTATTGTTTGCTTGATAATGTGGTAAAATTATTGAAGATTGCCAGCCTAACCTATTTTGGGTATTAACTAAATTGAAATTTCCATGCAATAAGAAGGTGGTAGATATACAAGTTTGATCTGATTTAAAAAATCCTGAAAAGCATCTTGCGGATTTGCTTTCATTTTCTTCCACATAAATTCACAAAGGTACGAATCAAATTGATTTTCACACTTGCGATCTGTGTGGAGGGATCTCTTAATTGAGCTCCACAAGCTATCAATTGTATTGGTGTGAGCTCCAGTATTAAATATAAAAACAAAAAAAAAAATACCACAAGAGCTCAGGCAAAATGGGCAAACATCCATAGCACAGCCGAAATGGACAAAGATTTGAAATGGATGCTAGAAAATCCAAATTCAGCTGTCTTGGAGTATTGTTAGTTACAGGAACCAATAAGGGTCAGATATTCAAATCACATTATGTGTCATTTCCCCATATACCCTAAAATAAAGGCAACGATTCACACCCTGTTTTAGGGGTGGTGGAAGAGTCCGAGAAGAAGAGCAAGGTTTTCCAGAAAATAGGGTTCTAGATTTTGGCAATGACTTCCATGCTTGGCATCCCCGCTGAACTGGGTTCTGGGGGCCCTCTAAACTTGGAAACGGCCGAAATTTATAAAGAAAATTAACTGAGTAACCATGCTTTCTGACAGTGATTCTGTATTGAATTGAGTCATTATCGTAGTATGGTCTATGCTGTCCCTTCGTCTCTCTTGTCCATATTTTGGCATATTTTCACTTGTTTTCAAAACTTGTTCAACCCAAGAAGACATTCATTATTGGCAATTTAGTTTGATTTGAAATTAAACTTGTTATTTGTTTTTTTCCTAATCAGACATATTAAAAAATGAAGCAGCAACTATAATATGATTAACATGATTATTTGTACATGAGATTAAATATAAAATTAACATATAAATGATTCCTGATAAGGATTGTTCTCAAACATTCTAATATTAACAGTATTTTTCTCCATCCATCCTAAATATACACTGAGAGACCATACATTTTGCATGGAGTTAAGATCTGGAATATTTCTAAACCATGATTATCAAGAATAACAAACTATTCTTTATAAAATGTTGACTAAATTTAAAAAAAATACTCATTCATAGTGGTACTGTACATGAGTATTTAAGATTAACAAAAGAAATCAAATTTTTTAAAACACTGACAAAATGCATTATCATCTTGAAATGTGTGTGAAACTAAAATAGTAGGCAAGCATCCTGTTGTGTCTGGGTATGTTTTTGAGTTCATTGAGCCCTTGAACCTTACTATTTGTCCACTATTTTATAAAGTTATGCAACCCATTGTAATTATTGCCACAATTTGTCTGAGGCCTTAAAAGAGTTCAAATTTGATTAAGCTCTTCTGCTTAGTCATTGTTTCTAAATTATGCAGACTTACTTTAACAAAATTGTTCTTTTACCCTGGCAGTGTTCTTTAAACAAAAATTGTGCCCATTTACTTTAATACTAATAGCCTCTGGCTCATATGTTTGACTTGTCCAAGTGGCATCAACAGCAATTAATCATCCCCCATAACTGCAAAATATTGTAAATAACTGAGCCAGATAAGATACAATTTGTTAGTTTCATTTTACTTAAAATGCATACTTTATTTTTCATTTTAAATAAATTATGAGGATGGAATATATAGTGAGACTAGTATGTATTAAAACTAAGTTCTGTAAAAAATAATTTGTTTTTATATTGTCTGTATTGTTATATTTTTAGATATGGTGGAGTTTTTCTAAAATTGTAAAAAAAACTATTGACAAACTGAAATCAGTGGTCCTGTTTTGTAAATTAGTGAAAACGTTTTTTTATGTGTGAAAGTGAAAATATACAAATTTAAGAATCTTATATTATCACTAAATTCCATTTGAGTCTTTTTCAAAAAAAGGCATTGTTTTATATCTAAACATATACAGATTTATAAATAATATTACATTTGTTCAATAATTCAATTATTTATTCAAAGATTAATTTTTAAGATAGTACTGATTGGTAATGGGAGAATTTTGTGAATGATTCATTTATAAAATGAATACATCATAAAGTGTTCATTAATGCTTTCATAGGCCATTTATTTCTCTTTTTGTGTGTATGTGTTTCATTATTGGTTGGCATGAATTTCCTTATTGACTGAGGCACACCATTCAGAACTGTTCTCTCCTTTCCTTGAAGGCTTGTAGGACAGACTTTCAATTTTCTTGAATATTCATTTATTTGCTTACAAGCTAATGCTATATGATATCAAACATGCCAACTACTCTGGAGTTGCTCCGGAAAATAATAAAACTATTGAACAACTCAAAGATACAAAGTTTTGCAAAACAAAAAAAATATGCTGAATATTACTCTTTACACAGCATGTTAAAAGTTGTCAGTACTGTGCAGAAAAACCAAACTGAATTTAGGTCAAATTTCAGTAGACAAACTTTAGAATCCCTGATGATAGAATAATGGAAATATTTTAGTCATGGTGAATGTTGCTATAAGAAACACTGTTCTGAAAAATAAGTTGTTAAAACTAATAAAGCTACTTATAAGTTTATAAATTCATAAATTTTAATTTACCTTTTACAATTTACTTCTGTGTAAATATTTTAAATTTAATTTTAATTTAGAAACCAATAAGATGTATAATTTGTAATTAGCATGTGAAAGTTTCAAACTATGCTGTTGCTCCGGACACAAGTGCCTGAATGTTGGCATGTCTGGGATAATCTTAGCAGGTCTTTAGTGGATTTTGTGCTTGTCGCATATGTATTCCATAAGATCATTATGATGGGAAATAATCTTCCCAAGACCCGTGAAAGGTTTAAATTTTATCTAAACAAACCCTTGAGAATTTCCATTTTATAAAAGCAGATTCAGATCCTCTTTTAAAATATAATCTATATTATTTAAATTTTTTATAAATTATTTAAATTAAAAATTGTTTTCTATGTCTGAAGTAAATCTTGCATAATTCTCTTGTTAAAAGATCACAGGCCCTGATGGAAAAGTCATCTATCAAGGAGAAAGAGAGTCAAATGGAAAATATACATTTGCTGCTCATGCAGATGGAGTTTATACTTATTGCTTCAGCAATGCCATGTCAACCATGACACCTAAAATTGTGATGTTTTCAATGGATGTTGGGGAAGCACCTAAAACCCAGGATGGGGAAGCTGAGGGTAAGTTTGCATTTTTATATTATTTAAACAATATAAAGTATACAGGGTTCCCACGGTCCTTAAAAACTCCTTAATTTTAGCTTTCATTTCTAAGGGCCTTTAAAACTACTTAATTTTTGTCAAAGCTCCTTAAAAACTCCTTAATTTTAGCTTTTATTTCTAAGGGCCTTTAAAAGTACTTAATTTTTGTCAAAGGTCCTTAAAAACTCCTTAATTTTTAAATTGGAACGTGATCAATTTCTCTTTTGGCGGGATCCGCCGTCGTCATGTGATTTCCTATCAGTTTTCTTATGATATTTTTTTTCTTAGTTACTTATTTGACAAACAATCTTTCTTATACTTAAAAGGTTTAAAGAATAAAGTCAGGTGCTCTTTCCTAATAGCTAACAGTCATGCAGATTTTAAATAAACGAAGCATGGAGGATGGGGGGTTAGTAGATATTTCAGTTATGGAAGTTTAATTTTCCTTGCATTCAATGTAATAGGAAGGTCAAACTTTCTTCTTTCACAGGCAATGTCGGGTATAATCAACTAGTATATGTGTGTACATATATATATATATATATATATATATATATATATATATATATATATATATATATATATATATAATGACTGATATGTATATATCAGTCATTTTTTAAACTCCCAGAAAGTACTGTTTATAGTGTTTTTATTCACAATTTATTTTTAGTTTGATCACTCAAACTTTAGATGTGCATTTTTCAAAATTAGTTTTTGTCCTATAGATTTATCTTATATTAATTTTTAGGCATTTTAAAAAACTTAATTCTGAAATTTATTGAATATTGAACATGCCTTGTCTGGTTCATAATCATTAAAATATGCTCCTCAGGAAACAGTGTTTATGTCGTGTATTTCAAGTAGGTTCTTATAAAAAGTTATTTTGGAATTTTTTTTTTTCGAACTTTGGACTTCAAACATTTAAAACTTTAAGTTATGTATTCATAAACTATCAAAATTGGTAACATGTTATTGAATGTTGCATGGCAATTTATATTCTAACTACTAAAAGATTATTTGTTGAATAACAGTTTATCATTATATTGATGGATGGCCATTTATCCTTAATAATTTCATATAAAAAATGATTAAATTTGCCTGATTTCATAGTCAGATCAAAAGATTTAATGTGCTACTAAACAGTTATTTCTTCACTCTGATCTATATGTAGAAAGTCCTGTTTACAAAATTGAAATAATTTTAATTACTTTAATTGTATTCTATGTTTAAAGCTCATTTAATACTTACTGATACAAATAAAAGTAATTAATGGTTACTTTTGATTACATATAATAATATAAGTAGCCAATTTCTTTCAGTTGTGTTGTATGTTATAAGTAACAGTTTTAGGGGTTTTGGCAGTTTAATATGGTTTTCTGTTAAAAGACACAGCACATGAAAAACTGGCTTTTGATATCAAAAGCTCAACTTTGTTTTTCTTTCGGTACAATAAAAATATTGTTCATGAATTGTAAGATTAATATATTTTAAATTTAAATTTCATTTAAAATAGAATAATACAAATTTATATTATTAATATGTATTAAATATGTATGTTTCATTGTGTAGCTCATCAGAATAAATTAGAAGAGATGATTAAAGAATTATCAACATCATTAACATCTGTCAAACATGAGCAAGAGTATATGGCTGTTAGAGACAGGATACACAGATCAAGTTAGTATATTTTGGTCTTCATTTTATTTTCAGTAATTAAATTGTTTTCTTCTTTTTACTTCCTTGTACCAAGTAAAAGAATTGTTGTAATTATGAAAAATACCCTTTCTTAGATTTAACTGAAATACTAATTTTGACCATGTCTGACTGAATTTTGGCAAGTTAGTGTTACATCTGTATGTACATACAAGGAAACTTAAATATCTATTTTGCCCATTGATGATTTGGTTATGTCTAGTTTCATCCTGATGTCTATATATGAGCTGTTTTCTTTGAAAGTGGTGTGTATTTTATTTTATATGGAGATATTTAAGATTTTGCACTTGAATAATTTGAAAAGTATGGATATATGTTATTACACTAGTTTTATATTTTTATATAAAACTAGTAATTTTATATAAAACTTATTTTTATATAAAGTTCATAGTAAATTGTATTCATTTTTATTATTAACTAAGTTTTTGTCAAAATGGACTTACACCTCTTTCAAAGAAAACGGCTCACATACATATTTATTTTGCATAACTCAAAAATGACTAGTCATAAAAGATTTTTAAAATATTTTGGACTGTTATAACACTTTGTTGTACTCCTCCTCATTTGATTGCAGTCTGCAAATTGCTCTAATTAAAATCTTATTCTATCTTTCAGTTAATGAAAGCACAAATTCACGAGTAGTGATGTGGGCATTCTTTGAAGCTTTAGTTCTGGTTGCAATGACAATGGGACAAGTCTATTACTTGAAAAGATTTTTTGAAGTACGAAGAGTTGTGTGAAAAATATTTATTAAATTAAATTTATGTTCAAAAGTATTGTATTGGTTTTTAATTTTTAATAAAACTTAAAATCTGTTGTCTTTTTTTAAAAAAAATTATGTATTTCTAGTATTGAAGTACATTTCTTATTGTACATATTTTGTTAACTGTTTGTTAGTTTTTCTGTAAATTCTGTTGGAGAAATTTATTTAAAAAAATCATTTTAGCTAGAAATCAAATACTTTAAATTGTCACTTAAAATCCTAAGTATTACATTACAAAGCAGATTTAAACTGAAAACCTATTAAAGGTTTATGTGTTGTATATGAAGTCAGATGGTTATTATCTCAATATCTAGTTATTCTTGTTTGCAGAAAAGTCATCTGTACAAGTGCCTGTCAAACTGAAAAAAATAAAATCTTTTGTACTTTTCATGCTCCCTCTTTCTGAAAATAATCTTGATTTATGTTGCTACACATATACAACAGTGGTTTGAAAAGAAATGTAAGAAATTAGAATTTTCTTTTTTGATCTTAGTATATTTTGCTGTACTTACATTGCTAGTAAAATATACAACAAATGTTTGGTCTTCTTTACTCTCCCAGCTTAAAATCTGCTACTCCAAAACAGAATAAATTAAAATGTATGTTGGCTGTATAAGATACACATCACTTTATGTATTTCTGTGCACTTTTCTTGAGATAATATTATACTTCCTTTTGTGTAAGAATATGATACAGCTGAAAGTTTATTATAATTGGTACTTATATCATGGAAAGGGTTGCATTAAATTATGGGAAATTAAAGATTATGCATAACCCACCATTGTCCATGCAATTCCTAATATTCTGCTCATTATTCCTACTTGCACTTTTCCTTAGAGTAATATTCCTAATTCCAAGAGTTGCTTTAAGGACATGCAGTATGTGTTATATTGTTTTCATTTTGCTGAATGGTAGGATACTGATACTTTGGTACTGGAGTTTGTAGGAATCTTACTTAAGGCATAGATGTTTTTAACCATTCAGAATCAGCTTAAAGCCATAGGTCCTGGTATCATTAGTCCATGTGCAGCAAAAAGTAGACCATAGCACTCTATAATAAACCAAACCTCTTTTCATTTGTTGTGAAAGTGGATAAATCTGCTAACTTGAATGTTTTCTCAGAACAAATGGCCAAGCTAACTGTTGATTACAATGTATTGTTTATAAGTATTCAAGGTATTGAAGATCCATCAAATAGGATTTGATACTACATACAAGTTGGTTGTTGCTAAGGAACTTTCTGGCTGGTCCTGGTGTAGTAGAAATCTGAAATTCTGAGTCAGTAGTCAATATTTTAATAAAAAAAAATTACTAATTGTCTGTAATCTTGACAAAGAACAGTAATAAATCTTCAATAGATTATCCATTCAAAGAAGTGTGTGTGTGGGGGGTATTTACTTTCTCAGTCATATGTATATTTTCAACTAACTGTCATACAATTCTGAAATTATTGCCACATTTCTATTAGGCCCTTATTATGAAATATATTTCACTGTTAACATCAATTTATCATATGCACTATATTATTATTGTGGAGATTACAGTAATTACTTGGAACAGCTTGAAATAATTACTAATTCAGTCCTTGGCAATGCTAGATAAAATTTATGTATAATCTTAGTTTTTCTTTTGCTAGAAACTTTTTGAAAAATTGAAAATGATGATAGTAATAGAAAAAGGGAAATCCAAAGAAAAAAGTATTCTTTGATAATCTTTCCCTAAATATCAGTCACATGACATTTCACTGAAATGTACTAAATTTTGACTCAGCAGAAGCTGTGTCCTTATAGTGTGTAGTCACTGGTCAACAGTTATTTATTTTGTCCCTGATAAGAATGACTAAGAGCAGAAGAAATAAACTTATGCTCAGGAGAGGTTGAGATGAGTACTGTAATGTAAATTATATATAACTAAGGTTGTGTTGAATAATAAATAAACTTATAAAAAAAATTCTAAGTTTATAAGTTCAAAAAGTTTTTTTTTTTTTAAACCTCTTGCTGTTTCTTCTAGATGAACCATATGCAGGAGTGTGACAGTAGAGCTCATATTATTATTATTATTATTATTTTTTTTGTGTGTGTCTGTATAATTTTAGGTTTTATGTTACAGTTTATCCATCTGGATGATTTTACCAGTCTTTCTCGGAGTACTCAAAACCAGTATGTGTATTACAGATGCAATATCTCACCCAAATTATGTAAAATCATCATAATATAAAGGATGCAACTAAAGTGATTATTTTGATTTGAAATGGGATTAAAAAATACCTAAATTTAACATACATAATATAAATATTAAAAATTTACAATACCTTAAAATAATATTCATTAAAGTTGTTTATAAAATATAAAAATACTTTATTTTTTTAAATTTGAATTAAATTTCAAAAATTGCTTTTAAGTTTAAAGTAAAACTTTAAGTTAAGTTGCTTTTAAGCACAAACAAAGATAAGTTTAACAAACATCTGCATTCTGGAAACAATGTTCTTGTGTCATTTTAGTTTGCATAAAACTGTGTACATTTGCTATATGCAAGCATAGATGCTAAGTTTTTCCATATCTACATACTGATTTTATACAAATGTACACACTGAGAGATGGTGGAATTATCCATATCTTGCTTTAAAATATTACTTTCTTAAATCAGAAAGAGGGAGTATTAGCTATTCATGTATAAATATGTAAATTCCGTAACACCCCATAGGTCAGACAGTGTTATAACTAAAAACTTTTGTTATTTCATTCCAATGCAGCTAACAGACGATAACCCAGAATTTTGCTGAACAATATATAATTTTCAAGTTTTATACATTTAATAATTTTCTTATAAGTTATTGTATTATCTAGAAATTATGCATACCAAGAAGAAATTTTATATCCTAACCCAGTTGTTGGAAACAACTGTATTAAAGGTGTCAAACTAGGACATAAGGAGGTGTATGTTCAATACCAATTAGTGATGAGTGTATAAGTTGACAAAGTTTACAGGGCTGGAACTAAGTTCTTTGTCATCTACGGCAAAAAAAAAAAAAAAAAAAAGGCTTGTTGTCTTACCTCCTAATATAGTACGGAAAATAAATGTTTTCTCTCATATATAACAAATCCTGAATGAACTCATAAATTTAAGCAACAAACAACCTTATACTTATGACATTAAAAGGAAAGGTATTTACAACAGCACTTTCGTAGATTTAGCATCTGCAGAAAAATTGATGATTTCACCATAGTTCAAGCTGTTTGTGTTTTTAATTCACAGTATACGCATGTTTTCTAGTCATTTCTGTCTCTTTTAGATATAATTTTATCACTTTCATCTGACTGAAAAAGCATTTACCATTATGAGCAATCACAGAAAGATTTCCAATGCAGTTCTAAATATGGATATATGTTCTCTAGTTCTAGCTGTTGAATTCCTTATAAAACTTCTTTGAAGACTTTTCAAGTTTTAGGATTTTTGAAATCTATACAAATATGATTAAATGTAAATTTCCATACCCTCTTTTTCAAATAATCAGGAATTTTCACATTTTCTAATTTTAATTTTAAACGATAGGAGACAAAAAAGTAAGCAGGACAGTAGCTAGTTTTCTTTCATTTGGGGGCCTAATGAGTGATTTCTAATGGGTTTTATAGCGGACTCTTTAACGTCTCTCAAAAACGATACTTTTCCTCCGCGGAGTTTGTGACGTCATCATTCACGTCGACACCGAGTGTCTATGCTATTTACTTACATGTTAAAAGGCAACTTTTAAATTCATTTCCGTGTAAAGTATAGCATATAACAGAAATTTTTTTTATCATGTCTGGCATTAAAAACCATATTATAAATATTGTATTGTGCCACTCTGTAAAAATACAACAAATAATTGCAATGGGAAGATATTTTTCAGTGTTCCGAAAGACCCATATTCACGTAAAATCTGGACAATTGCGATGAAAAGGGATGAGAAATTAAACCCCATATTATCATATAAATTATCTTTATGGGTTTGTGAAGACCATTTTTCGGTAAATAAATGCTTGCTTTTGGTTAAATATTACTAATTTAGAACAATTTAGTCCTTTTTAAAGGTATAGATGTATATAAAAATACATCTATACCTTTAAAAGTACTGTTGATTAACCACTGCTATTTAACTTTTAAAACTACTCATTTTTGAGTATTATCACAGAGTTCAAATACAATAAATGTTTGATAAAGCATATGAATATCGTAAAACAGAGATATCTAAAGCATATAATTATCTAATAAATAACTCGGGGGAGGGGAAGGTTATGTATTTTCAAGGTGTTATAAATATTTTCTTCAGAGATGCATACTTTCTTATGTGTATCAATTCACAGCGATATTTTTCTGTTAAATTGGTGACTAATTTGAAAAAAGTATATAATATTTTTAAAACACTTATGATACTTTAAAAATTAAATTTAATTTCAGAACTTTATAAATGTTTTAATTTAACATTAATATAAAAGACAATAAAATTGTATTGCTATTTGAAAAAGCATAAATAATTAAGTAAAGCCTTTTAAAGATTTTAAATTTCTTTTTGTCAACTTTAAAATACTTAAGAATTGGTTTGGTTTTGGTTTAGTTTAGGAGCTCTACGATCTACTTTTTGCAACACGAGGGCTAAATGTCCCGGTCTCCCAATAAATACCCCCTCTAATTTTTATTTTATTATAAAAAGCGATGCTACTACAAATATGTGTATATAATATATGTATATTTATTTGATTTGTCTATGTCTACAAACAGAAGAGCTGTGATTAGCACGAATAAAATATTAATGCATGTTAAGTAAAATTGGATAAATATATGATTTTACATACCTTTGGGTTTTAATTTCTCGTATTTTTGTTCCCATAAAATCCAGATTTTTTCCCAAGAACGAAAACAAAGACATGCTGTCAAATTTCGGGATGTTGTCCGACTGTCCTTTGGTAAATCCAGGTAGAAGAGACATTTATGACAAATTGAGATAACTAAGCTATCTAAATCGATAAAATAAACCTTCAGGTTTAAATAAAAATAAATTTTGATAGCTAGAAAATTTCAGGAACTTTCAAAAACAAAATCGGAAAATAGTACGTGCTTACAGGCAATAAGAAAATATTGGACAACCTGAATGATGACATCACAACCAATCAAGGAGCGTTTTGCTGTCACGTGATTTTCGCTCAACTTTAAAATTAATTTTTTAAATGATGGACCCAGTTTTTTACATTTTTGAGAACATTTTTGGAATCTACGAGTCTGGAATTATCAAAAAAAATACTAAGTTGTTCTAATCCCCTTCATGTGCAAATTCCTCATTATAATTCATTGTCTTAACTTTACCCTTTAACCAGAATTATGGAAATCATTTTTTAAACTTTTTGTTATTACTTATATATGCAAAAGTGAGTTGTCTTCTTTTGAATCGAGTTTCCATCATGGAGCATTTTGTACACAGTGTGTTACAACTCGTGTATCCATAGCAAATGCCTTGAGCACATGAATTGTTCCAGCCTTGAAAGTTTTAGAAGCCGAAATTTAGGAATTCAGCTCCTCATTTTGTTCTTATGGACTACTTGGCCCTTGTTATAAAATGCATTTAACTTTCTTGCTCTATATTACCAGGAGTGTTTGTGGGGTCAATGAAAATACCTGGAAAATTTTACAGACTTATAAGTCAAAAATGGCCTCTCCTAAAAGGAAAGGGGGGAGGAAATTAATTTACTTCTATTTTTAAAAAAATCTTATACATATAAAAGTATAATATTTTTTTAAAAATTAAATTTTACTCACAAAAAAAAAAAAATTAATACATTAAAAATTTGATTCATTTAAATCTCCCATCTTTATTTCTATATGTATGTGTTATACCTATATTATGTAAAAGCAGTCAATTTGATTGCTTCGGAAATTTAAAATTATTAAATGACTTTTATTACTGAATTCAGTAAATAACCAGTCCAAATAACATTTCTCATTTTTTCAATTCCTGTTATATAATATGTTGTACATGATAAATTCTTGATTTCAATAGGCACTAAATAAGTAGTACTTGTTATTCTTATCTCTATGCAGTGATACTTGTTTTTAACAAGTTAAATACAATTGTTTACTTTATAGCATTTGCATCCTAAAAACATGAAAGAAATGTCAAACAGAAGTGATTTATTAAAAAAGCTAACAAACATAAGCAAAAAGTGCGCTCATATAGAATCAGATGCAAAAAGTTCTGTACTATCATTGGGAAGATTAAATAGTTCTTATTCAAAGTGAAGCATCTAAAACTGAAGATAGTAGTGAAGAATCACCCATTGATGGTGAAAATGTCATCAATATGGCCAGAAAAAGGTGTCGAATGTGAAATATTTCAGCTGCTGATAGTACTATGGTTAAAATTTGACGGAGGAGGTATTCCTGGAAGATTAGCATTTACTTGTATTTTCAAAGATGTGAAAGGACCAACAAGTTATGCAAAAAGGAATATTATGACAGATAATGATATCGGTGCATTTTAATTGGCAATAGATAATCATATTAAGAAGGATATAAGAATGTGCACCAGTAAAAAGCATGTTTGTGGAAAAAGTATGCATGAAAAATTTCCACTTTAATTTGCTAAATTTTTACAGGTAATAAAGCATTAAGTACCTTTTTCTTGTTTTCTACAAATGCAGTAAATTTTCTGTATTATTTAATATTCACTAATAACATATACCTTTAAATATAAAATATTAAAAAATTTACATTTTATGCATTATTCATTCACAAGCAGCCATTGATTGCTTTGGAGCAATACAGGTATATATTAAGTTCCAGTCTTTCTGGTGTTATACAAAAACAAGCATTCAATTTCTATTATTAGCAAATATGATCTTTATTCCATGAAAACAGTGTCCTTTTAACTGCTGTTGCAGTCTTCAGAATCTTAATCCTTCAGTACTTTTTATCCCTCAAAATCATCAATGACCCATGCCTTTTTCAATACTTTTTTGCAGTTTGCTGTCAAAGTACCCAACCAAGTTTAAACCAGTTTTAAGATTTGGAATCTAGCATACCACGTTAGCACTTTTTATCCCTCAAAATCATCAATGACCCATGCCTTTTTCAATACTTTTTTGCAGTTTGCTGTCAAAGTAGCCAACCAAGTTTAAACCAGTTTTAAGATTTGGAATCTAGCATACCACGTTAGCACTTTTTATCCCTCAAAATCATCAATGACCCATGCCTTATTCAATACTTTTTTGCAGTTCGCTGTCAAAGTACCCAACCAAGTTTAAACCAGTTTTAAGATTTGGAATCTAGCATACCTCGTTAGCACTTTTAATCCCTCAAAATCATCAATAACCCATGCCTTTTTCAATACTTTTTTGCAGTTTGCTGTCAAAGTAGCCAACCAAGTTTAAACCAGTTTTAAGATTTGGAATCTAGCATACCACGTTAGCACTTTTTATCCCTCAAAATCATCAATGACCCATGCCTTTTTCAATACTTTTTTGCAGTTTGCTGTCAAAGTAGCCAAGTTTAAACCAGTTTTAAGATTTGGAATCTAGCAGACCACATTACAGCTGTTGAGAGATTACCTAAGAGTTAAAAAGAACATACTACATCCTTCTTTAAATTAAGCAGAGAGGAGTAAAGGGAAATATGGAGATAATTACTGTAAAAACCTTGGTATTTTGGGGGTTGTCCAAAGCACTAACAACCCTGTATTATACTTGAATTTGTTGCAATACAAAAAAAGGTGCCATGTCATGCAATGTAGAAGTATTGTTATAAAATGAAAAGATGCCAAATCTAAAATAAGAGATGTATGAATTTAATATTTTTTTAAAACAAGGCAATTTATTATTAAGATAAATTTTCATCATCTTAACATGCCTTAAGCTGATTATTTCTAAAATGATATGAAAGATTTTTTAATATCAATGGTATTGCTTTTAAGAATCCATGACATGTAGTACTAAAAAGTTAAAGGTCAACAATCCACTTTTAAATTTAAAAGTCAGGTGTTGACCTTTAATTTTTATAATACATATTATGAACACTTAAATATGCATTAAAACTAGTTATTTCTAAAGTGGTAAGAAAGAAGGTAAAAGCATCCATGATAAACACTAAAAATTAAAGGTCAACAATTGATATGTAAATCTGAAAGTCAGTTGTTGACCTTTGACTTTTATAGTTTAATTTATCACGTAATAAATAGGTGAAAATAACATTTTTCTTGCATTATGACGTCATTCCTTTAACCATCTTATTTAATCCTTTCTTATTTTAAATGATTTTAATATTGTCTGCACGGTTTTCACCCATTTTATCTCTAAATTTAGATATGTCATTAATTTTCTTTTATATTTGACTTAAATAATAGATCAGGTATATTTGAGATAATTTTAATTTTAATGATAAATTAGTTTTTGTTTCAATGAAAATTTTCTCATCGGTATTTTAGCGTCAAATTATTTATAAGTCTAAATTCCCGGAACTTTCTGGAGCGAAACCTATGTTAGCGAAAAATCCGGATGACTGGACTACTTTAAAAAACGGTTATTGTAATGATTTTATGTAGTTTTCCTTCAAACTTTTCCCAATGTTTGGAGTGGCAGTTATAGTAGTTCATACTTCTCATATTACAAACAGTGTGTTGAGAAGTAAAAATATATATTTTTCAAACTTTTACTCTCTACAAAATTAGTAGAAAACAAGGACACCAACAGATGGTGGGATATAAAAGAGAGTTTTATGGTACATAACGGCAGGGTATGAGAGACTGGTAAGCATGAAAGGGGCAGAAATTGAACCCATGTAAGGATTATGTAAAATGGAATTATATAGTCATTTCTATATTTCAATAACGTCAATGGTATATTAGTAATTTTTATTCTCATTCCTATATGTTTGCATTTGTGTTACTCAAACGTAGAATATTATTAAAATGAGAATTAGCTGTAAAATTACATTTATCATTTTTTTTTCTTTTTTGAACATTACACAACTGGACCAGGAACAGTTCATACAGTTTGTTGTCCAGGTGGGTTATGTTCACTAAACAAAATACAGGTTCTTTGATCAATCGGCTAAATCTATATATATAAAAATGAATTTGTGTGTGTGTGTCTGTCTGTCTGTACTCAATAGACTCAAAAACTATGCATCCAATCGCCGTGAAAATTTGGGAAATGTTTAGGTATATCCCTGGGAAGGTTTTTGTAAATTTTCAACGTTCGAAATTCATTCCTTCCCCCTTTTTCGAGCATTTCATGTCATTATTCCAAGCATTATTTTCCCCGGTTAAACGCAAACGATTAAGTTTTTAATTTATCGCATCATATCTAAGGGAAAGAAGCAATATTTCTAGCAATGTGACGTCATCCCAAGTAATTGTTTTAAACGCAGTTTTCCACGGTTAAAAGCAGGAGATTAAAATGTTCAATTCATCACATAATAAATAGGCGAAAATGATATTTTTTCTATCATTATGACGTCATTCATTTAAATATTTCATTTATTCATTTCTTATTTTATATTATTTAAAATCGTCTGCTTAGTATCTATTCGATTTGAACTGAAATTTGAGATATAAAGTGATTCACTTTCATTTCTATGTGACGCAAATTATAGCATTTTTATATGAGAACTAATTTTAAATTTAATTCTTGGTTCATTTTTATGTTACAATGAAATGCATATCAACAATATTCTAAGTACAAAAAGTACAAATTTCAGTGACTCTCATGGCCAAATAAAACCTATCATTTTATATAGTTATCTTCATATTCATATGGTTGTCGATATGAATGTGTGTTTCTGTTTCATACAAAACTATGTGGTTTGTCATAAATTCCTTAATTTTGGAAAACATTTATTACTACCAACAAAATTAGCACTGTTGCTGTCAAAACCTGTGCTTCCTATTCTATCACGTAATATGGCAAGATCTGTTAACTTTGCTAATCAACGTACAGTAGTAATACAGTAATGCAATTTAGGGTTAAGCTTATATTTTACAATAAAAAAAGTTTGAGCAAATTTAATATAAGACAAATTCGATTATAAAAACTGAATAATGTTATAATACGCTTATGATAGAAATATATAAACATGCCAATGACTCGAACTGAACTGTGACGAATTTAGAGAGTTATTCACGAAAAATAAATCTTTGTTTAAAAGTAATATATTAAGTTCACCGTAGCGAAGCACGGGCAAACTTGCTAGTTGAAACATACAATTAATCGCCGTTGTTAGAGATATTTATGTTAGCAATTAACTCAGGTAAAGTATATGTGTTACTTTTATATAAACTGCTTGAAAATGTATATGCCAGATATTTCTTTATATTACAAGCAAAATTTAACAGAAAAATAATCTGTTGTATGCTATTAATTATGCCTAACAATTAGATTAAAAAAATTTTGAAAAAAAGAAATCCCACTGAATACATTGTAGGTAGATTAATAAAACTGAAACAGACTACTTATATGGAAGTTTAGTGGGCAGGACAAGCTTTTCTTAAATGAAATAAAATTAGATTTTTGAAATTTGAATTACTTAGTTCAAAAGATAAGTTTTTAGGCAATAATTCTGGCTCAAAATTTATTTTGGGTGGTGTTTCTGATACAATATGAGCTGATTGAGGAAATTTGAGTGCTTCAGGTGTATTTGATGAAGAATCAGGCACAAAGGAAACACTGGCACTGTTTGAAGAATCGCATGCCAAAGAGGCTTCATCCTCACTATCTTCCACAATATTATCTGTAACATTTGACACATCAGAACTGCAATGACTTGACTCACTATCAGATATCATCAAAGTAGATTTCCTAAAGTGAAATTGAAGAAAAGTAAATTAGAAAAGTTTTATGAGAATTATACTAGGTGGTAAAGGATTAACACATATTATATATATACACACACATATACACTCACTTCCAAAAGTTAAGAACAAAGATGTAAAATGCAAAAAATCAACAAATACTGATTTGATTGACACAAAATTTGGCGGGAAAGTAGCATATATATGCATAAAACAAAATAATTATATACAGAAATGAAAACAATATTCAAGGTTCAGACTCTTTCCACAGAAAAAAAATTAAGCACTTTTTAAGCACCTTAATTTTCATTGTACTATGATCAACCTACAGCTAAAGCTTAAAAACTGAAGCTTTTCATGAGCTTTATGATTTGTAAAATGACATTAAATAATATATATAGTTCAATTTAATAATTTCATTAAACACAATTGTTAATATCTCATACTTTATGTTAAGACATCTTTCTTTACAAACAAATTTTAGAACAACAATAATCCTTATTGATCAAATCCCCCCCCTCCCTAAAAAAATCTGAAATATTTGTAAAGTTAAGAAAGTATCTGTGGTGGAAGATTAACAAGTTTCACATCATAGCAACAGTATTTTTACAGCAACATAGATGTAAAATAATATAATAAAAAGTACTTCTGTAAGAAACAGGTAAATATAATATTCACGCACACAGGGAGAAAAGAAGATGCAGTATCTACACTAAAAAAGGTTTAATTATGACATACTCAAAACAAGATTCAAGAAATTATCAATGCTATTTTTAAAATGTAACTGAAGAACTATTTCCATTCATAATAGAAGATGAGAACCCAAAAATATAGGAAGGGGGGGGGAATAAGAGAATATGTCTAATTTTAAAGTTCATTTTTCTTTTCTTCTATACATTTTTTAATTGGTCTAACTCTTCTTTCTTATCTTTAGCTTTGTTGAATGGATTGACGATTAATTACCAAGGGAAGTAAGGGATATTTGGGGAAAAATAAGCACTTTTTGAGCACTTGGAAAAATTTATAAATTTTAAGGCTACAAAAAGAAAATTAAGCACTTTTTAAGGACTTATTAGGGACCTTAAAAACGGATCTACAAAATAAGCACTTTTTAAGGATTTTAAGCACCCGGCTGAACCATGATATTAAATTTTTGTAAGTTATCAGATAAAAATGTATTGGAGACTTAAACAGAATTATGTATAACGGGAAAATAAACAGCATAAAATGAAAAAAAGGACATTAATAGGGTATGTGATCTCCCCCTCGTGTGTATATAAATTTATAACTTGTGACCATGCTTTCAATTAAGTGGTCAACCAATACAGAATAAAGCAATCGCCATTCTTCTTGTAGAGCAGTTTCCAGCTCAATAAGAGTGGCTGGAGGTGGGAAACATGAAGAAACAGCACAGCCAAAAGCATCCCAGCGGGAGTGGTAACCCTTGGGCAACTAGCTACGGGCCTTCTGACAACTGTCTGTGTGGTTTGGAATTGTTTCCATAAACATGAAATTACAGAAGGATAAACGCCAAAGAAAAGAGCAACATCTGTTATCGACTGTCCTGCTTCAATGCGCTCCACAGTATGCCAGCACTCAGAATCTTCCATTCATCTTCTGGAAGTCATAGGAACACGTATGTGTTGAAAACAAACTGTACGAAAGTTTTAAACACCTTCTATCAGCACTTACAATCAACTTCTGTAAACCTTCATAAAGCTGGCATCTTATAAGGCTGACCTTTAGGCATAGTTCTTGACATGAAAGCGGGATTGGCTTTTAACTAACATATTTGCATACTTCCATCTACATCAAATTACATCCTCTTCAATTCTGATTGGCTTCTGGAAATTAGCATTTTCATCTTTGTGATTAA
Organism: Pardosa pseudoannulata; assembly: GCA_032207245.1. NCBI lineage: Eukaryota > Metazoa > Arthropoda > Arachnida > Araneae > Lycosidae > Pardosa > Pardosa pseudoannulata. Next base: position 60,042,035 of record CM063511.1, on the reverse strand, counting down.
CTTTTGGAAGTGAGTGTATATTGGTAACCTGAGATGAAGATACATACTTCTGCACATAATCTGATCTTACTGTTCAAGTAAGCAGCTTCAGTTGCTAAAAACGTTTAAGTGTGAAATGGATATTGCTACATTGAAAATTTGCTTGATAAATATTGAAACAGCAAATTTCTCCCTTATTCAATCCATTTGAAGATAGAGAAAAAAAAAGATGTATTACTAGGTTGGAAGTACCCAATTTAAACATTCCATTACAGAAAAAACAACCATTACAAATTTAAGCAGTGGTAGGGTTTTTCTTTCTTTCTTGTAAGTATATACCTATGATATTCATATCTTATTATAGTTAAAATTGGAAAACCTCAATATATTATATTTAATTAAATGCTAAACAAGCAAGGAATCAATCCATAACTTGAAACTAATACATAACTCATTCAACAAAAAGTAGAAAAAAAGAAATTCATGAAAATCTTAAAATAACTCTTAACAAAAAAAACAAAAAAAAAAAAAAAAAAAAAAAAAAAAAAAAAAAAAACTGATATTATCAAATACTGCAATAAAAGAGATAGCAATTATCTTACCTTGCACATGATCTTCTAGAGTTTTTAACAGAACGTTGGGGCAGCTGTAAAAATAAAACAGGTCATTTTATTTTTGGGTGTTAAAGTAATGAGTTTAACTGATACACAGGAAATAAAAGGGAGAAAGACTATCTCGAATATTAACATCAGATATTTTTAAAAAATATCCTTCAGTATTCATGTTGATTGCAGGAATATATTTTAAACTTTATTTTACAAGTCAGTTCTGTATTACGGATTGTAATAGAACAGTGAAAATACAGAATAAATAAAGAAATAAATTAATAGGTAATTTTAGATATAAAAATGAAAATAATATTGCTTTATTTAACATTTTTGAATAAATACTACATAATGCAACACCGGCAGTATCTGATATAAAGTGTTTCTTCTATTCTTATTATACATCTTTAACTAGGGATATTCATAATTAAAGCTACAATACAGAATATTGTTGCTGAAATATATTTAAAATTTCCCTTCAGGAACAAAAGTGGAAGCAGACCACAATATTACCCTTTTGGTTAAAATGTAATCTTAATTATTCATATTTGTTAAGCTGTCAGAAAACATCTTTATTTGCTGTTAAGCATTTGAATCATTCAATACTTTAGTGTAATTTTCATCATGGATTAAAGTATTTTTATTTTATTTAAGAATGTTTAAACAATGTAAAGAAAGCAGATCTTTTTTTTCTCAAGTACTTAGCTATGTTGTTTATTTGTTTCTTGTTAGCAGTACAATAAAATTTTTTGCCAAATTTTTCTTTTAGAATGAAGATGAAACCCATCTTAAACAAATAAAGAACAAGGCACATACTACAATGGTAGGTAAAGCACTAATAGTATATATGTATAAAATTTAATATGTAATTTTAATTCTTAAAGCTCAGAAAGATTCCATTCAGACATTTTAAACATTTTTGAAAACCTTTAAAACATAACTAATTTTGACTAATTTTAGTTGTTTTTGGATTTGAGAAATGAATTTTTTTCTCCTATATAAACATAAACAATAAAATATGTTGATCTTAATACCTTAAAATTTATCCCAAATGAAAATTAGCAGCAAAAAATTTTTTTTGAGGAACATGTGACATTACTGTTTATATTACACCCAGACTGAAACCAGGACACAGACTGGTTAGTAAGGGTGTTGCACCCTGACCCAGTCAAAGCCGTCAAGTGTACACAGTGGCTAGTAAATATATTAAACACTTACCTCGGGTTCAAGGTCAAAATCTTCTAAATCATTTCCTACTAAGTCTAGGATACTTTGTAGTTTATCTTGTAATTGGTCAATTGAAGATACATTTTCATGTTCATCCAATACATTTCTCTTTAATGATGAAGTACTAACATCACAAGTTTTGTCATCAACTGATATTCTTTTTGAATCCAAACTAGCCTTCTTGTCACAATATATACTATCATCTATGATTGTTTGAACCATGTTGTCTTCCAGAGCAGTAGATGGTTCAGGACAGTCTAAAGATTTTCTTAACTTTTCTATGTTATATGACATGTCCAATTTTTCAGGTTCGATCAATTCCTTATTTTTTGCAGTTTCAACCATAAATTTAGATGGAAATCTCTCTTGTATGTCAAGTGATAAACCAGGAGATGCTTTCTCTTGTTCCTTACCAGCTAATACTTGGTTGTTCTTAGCTCGGGTAGGAGAAGTATATTGTTTTATATCTAAAGGACTTCCTGCAAAAACAACAAAGGTATTAGAGAAAAGTAAATAGCAAAAAAAATCTACAACTACTCTTTTGCTCACATCAAAATTATGGGGTGAGCTTTTGTGCCCTATTTCCTGTACCCATATTTTTAAGCTATAGTGTTCAAAAGTAATGCACCATATCAATGGTGTGCAATCCATATGTGCAGGGTGTGCACTGCACACCCTGGCAAAATTATGAGGGACAATAATTTTCTGTACCTATGTCTACTTATTTTTATATGGCATATAATAAACTTTATTTGTAATATATTCAAATATTATGTTGATTTTCATCCTTGTATTCCCGCAGTGCGTGCAGTACTAGGTGCTAATTTGCTAATTTGGCGATTTTTCATCGTCAATGTCAAAAAATATCATGTATATTGGTTCCACAGGTCTGTTTATAAACCAATCTTCCCACTTTGGGTTTATAAGAAGCACCAAAAATATTCAGCATATACATGGAAATATACGGTATTTATTTTCAGATTACTATTATATATATTGACAGAAAATTTATATATATTCTTATCAATGTATTTATCTAATCTATACATAAAATATAGCTTGTTAATGGAAGACAAACAGTTTGCTAAATAGAAAACTTCAACACTAAATGGCTCTTTATTAAGAAACTAATATAATTGTGAAGTAAGATAGTATGATTCTATAATCTATGGATAGAAAAACTAGTTAAAAAAAAAAAGTAGTATTGAAAGTTAATACCTTGGTAATAACTGCCAGGTGAGTGAATATTTATGGCAGAATCAGGAGACTTTTGTTGTACATATTTTTGCTTTGGAGATGAAAAAACAGCATCTTCAGTCAAATCAATGACATCTGGCAATGCAGGTGGTTTATATGCATTATCTATAATGAGTAATATCATTTAAAAAGATATATTTGAATTACATATATAAAAATAAGTTGATTATTGCAAGGAATTTTTTTAAATAAAGGATAACTAGACATTTTTAAAATTCCAGAATAAGAACATCATGTTTTAATCATCAGAGAATGTATCATATACAGGGCTAGTTGATTTATATAACTTTGATATAAATCATGATTTAAAAAATTGGATTTTTCAACATACCACTTGAATAACAAGGTGAAAGCTGAAATAGAATGTTTACTGGACATTGGACAGGATTTCTTTTCACAAGACACTGAAAAACTTGTACCAAGCCTCAACAAATGTTTAAATAGCAGTAGCAATTATTTTTTAGGTTTTGCATAGAACTTTTAGGATACAAAGTTATTGTAAATTTGCAATCCTGATTTGCTTTTTTAAACAGTGCAATTAACTTTCTGATTGAACTTTGTGTATACTTATATTAAATTATGGTAATTTTAATTTGGAACTTCAGGGTTCCCACTCTTTTTCCAAAACAAAAATTAAGGACTTTCTAAGGACCAAAGTAACTTTTTATAAGGACCTACTTGAAATACTCGGCATAACAACATAATCCCTATTTCCTGAGGAACATATTTTAATAATTATGAACCAGACATGGCATGTTCAATAAATGCCCTACAATATTTCAGAACTAAGTTTTTAAAAATAACTAAAAATTAACATAAAATAAACCTATTTGACAAAAAATTTTTGAAAAATGTACATCTGAAGTTTTTTGAGCGATCAAACTAAAAATATATTGTGAATAAAATACAATATTATAAACAGTACTTTCTAAGGGTTTAACAATGACTGATATATATATATATATATATATATATATGTATATACTAGCTGATTATACCCAACATTACCTGGGAAAGAAGAAAGTTTTAGACTTTTCTATTACATTCAATGCAAGGAAAATTAAACTTCCATAAGTAACTGAAATATCTACAACCTGCCCCCACCCTCCCTGCTTTGTTCAATTAAAATCTGCATGACTGCTAGCTATTCGGAAAGGGCAGCTGACTTTATACTTTAAACCTTTTCAGTATCCGAAAGATTATTTATTGGTCAAATAATAAGTAACTAAGAAAAAACTGTCATGTAAGGAAATCACATGACAACAGTGGATCGCGTTGATGGAAAAATTGTGTTCCAATTTAAACATTAAGTTTTAAGGACCTTTGACAAAAATCAAGTAGTTTTAAGGGCCCTTAAAAATGAAAACTAAAATTAAGGAGTTCTTAAGGACTTTTAAGGACCGTGGGAACCTTGAACTTACCACATCTTCCAAGTGTATAGTTAAAATTAATCTTTCTTTGTGTAATATGTTATGATTTTTATAATTATCGAGATGTAGATATTTGATGTTTCATTCTAATATCCAGCTAATAAAAAAGAATCCATATTACGGTTAACTTTAATAAATGGAATATTTGAAAAATAACGTATATAGTAAATCCTCACTACAACAATTTTTTTGCATGATCAATACCCAGTCTGCTGGCAACAACATTTTAGTTTCCAATTACTGGGGGGAAATATACAATTTTGTGCTTTAGACTGTGTTCGATATCTGTATTTCATTCTCCAAGTGAAATGAAATACACAAAAATAAGGAATTTTTTCAATAGATAAATTTCTCAGATATGTAAATGTTATTGCACAATTTTTTTATGTATATTTTGAGAATATTTAATAGTTTGTTCATAAGAACATAAATTATTACTTTGGTATAAACGTAAACTAGCCATAATCAGTCTTAAGTTGAAACTTTCTATTCAGACTTATTTTAATTTATGATTTTATTGCCCCTCAGTATAACATACCCTCTATATTAATAATTTTACTGAGTCTATTAACTATTGCTGTGTGAATGTTTTACTGTAACAAATAAACCAGCATATAATATTATCACAAGTTGGCTATTTTTCTGATGCACATAAAAGTTACAACGGGAACTTTTTTAATTTTATGATAAATTCCTCACACACAAAACTAGAGGATATAGAAGTTCCTATTTTTCTTTGAGCCTTAGCAATTACCCCTCTTAACGTGAGATAATGGTCTTTTTTTGCATGCTATTTTTTGCAACTATTTTGGTGAAAATGTACAAATCTCCTATTTTTAAAAAAAACAGGGTATCTGCCAAAATAAAATATTTCAAATCCATGACTTTCCCTGATTTAGCAGATCATTTTCCATGACTTTAAAAGGCTTTTGTTAAAATATATATAAATAAAACTTCTGATGTACATACAAATAAAATATATACTTTTAGAGAAATTACAATAGTTTTATCATAAAAAAACTATAAACTTTACTTTATAAGTGTTAATAAACTCACATACATAAAAATAAATTGTTGTATCTGCATACCTAAGTTTAATCATATAGCAATTTTTCAATCCAAATGTTTCCAATTTGAATTCAGGGTACTTTGGTATTATCCAGGTGACCGTGAATAATAGCCAAACATGATAACCCTATAATGTTTATGTACAATATCCCTAGAGATAAACTTATATTTTGTGCAAAAATCTTAACTAATTTTTATTAGAAAATAATTATTATATTAATAAAATTTTAATCTACAATTTAAGAAAAAAAAAACAGAATAATATACATTTCCCCACTTATTAAGCTTTCTTGCTTTGAATTTCCTTGGTGAACAAATTTTACTTGGCAATAGGGTCAATAGGATAATACATAACTCAGTAACTTCAGTCAAATGGCAAGTAAAAATAAACTAAACAATTCAATGCATTTTTTTTAATCGGTAGTTTAGCGGATCCATGAATTTCCATGACTTTTACTCATTTTACTTGAAAAATCAAGACTTTCCATGACAAAATTAATCCATTGTCTAAATCCATGATTTTCCCTGACTTTCCAGGTGTGCAGAAACCATGTATAAAATAAAAAGACAGTTACCTTTTACAGATTTTTTTTGTACAGGTACAAATTCTTGATAAGGTCGATTGTATGAACAGGCTATACGCATTCCTTCAGCAACAACAGATGCCTCCATTTTGATAAGTTCCTGAGCATTAGCAACCTGGAATTCAAACATTGCAGGAGTCAGATAGGTTTAGTGTTTATAATACACAGAAGTATGAAATAAAGGGTGGTTTTATGAGGAATACTAAAAAGATCAGACCTACTGCTTAACCCACAGGTGGGAAAACTGCAGCAATGAGGACACATGTAGCCTATGTGAGTTATTTGAGCTGCTTCCATGAAAGCTAGCTCTTGTAAAACCATCTTTTAATCCATTCAAGACCACCAGAAGGAAAAAAAAAGGCGCATTTTTAGACCCCCGGAAATCCACAACGATATGCACATACATGACTCGGTGATTTTCTCTGTTAAGCCTAATTTCATTTTATAAGCCTAGTAATAACTTCAATATGTTTACATTCTCTGATTGCGATCACTGACAGTATATAAATCTTCTATAATAAAAATTTCATTTAATCATAATTATAAAAGTAATTATGATTTTTCAGGAAGATAGTGTCATTTTAAATAAAATTTATATTTACTATCAGTAAAAACAAATGAACATTTTAAAATTTCAACATTTTACTAGTGCAATTAAATGATATATACATGTCCATGAATGTTTTGTTAATTTAACAAAATTAATAACTTCAGGAATGTCAAATATTTCATACCCATTTGCATTTTAATTATTTTCATTAATATCCACATAGCCAATTACTTTAATGTTTTCTAAAAAGTCTGATTCTATGTTGCTTGTATTCAAATAATTTTTTTTTTTTAAATTCAATTAACTGAATCATTCATCAATTTAAAAAACTTGTTCTCAAAGTATTTTTTCTTCTAGCCATGATGGCTAAAATAAAACTGATCCAAAATGTACAAAACAATATCTAACAATTCTACTCCCACATCTAATCAATTGTTTTATTCTTCCCTCAATTGGTTAAAATGTAAACATGGAATGCTGAATAAATCACAGATCTTGAGATGATTTGAACATATTCTATTGCTTACATGTTTCAAATATAAATAAATTTTTAGAAAACCTTCGAAACAAAAGTATATATTGATAGTCAACACCGTGGAATGTTATTCAAAAATGTAAGGGTCTTTATCTGCCTTCCAGAGCTGTTTAAAAAATTAAATAAAAAATGCCAAATTACACCAATATGATCATGGGCTGCAAGACACAAACTGCCTAATTGCATACATGTAATCTATATATCTAATACATGTGATCATGGTCCTGAAAGGGCTAAAGCTCACCCAGCAGTTAACATCAATTTTCTGATAGGTAGCAGACCTGTAATACAGAGGTTCAAAGTTAATTTGAAATGGCTACAAACCCCCATACCAAACCCCCTAATGCTGGTACAGAAAGACCATAAAAGAAAACCTTTTCAATTATCATTCAGTCAAAGAATAACTTTTATGTGAGATAGAGATCTTAATGACAGTAAAATTTTCAGGTACCATATGATATCAACATTAATTTTATATTTAAATCAACTTCCTAATTTCACTGATGTGGCATTGCAACTCTTTTAGAATTTAAATATTAAAATAGTTATCAAAACACTTTTGATATAGCCTACTTTGTATTTTACAGAATGTCAAATAAAATTTATGCAAAAAAAAATACATTTTGATTCCATTAACTAAATCTATATAAATCAATTTTATTTAAACTCTAATATATTACCAACAAAATTTTCAGTTATGGAAAAATAAAATTACCCTTCTAACTCAATCATTTGAAAATTTCAATTATTTTAACTGCTGCATTGAACAAAAATGTATATCAAAGAAAATTTCATACTTGTTTTTTGATATAATCTTCTGAAATAGCTCCTTTATCATTATCTTCTGTAGAATCTTGTATATTCTTCGAAAACATCAGATCATGATCACTTATACCAAAAATATTCAGTGTTTGCAAGAAATTAATGTGTTTTTCTAGTGAGTTATCAGTGAGTCGTTGAGAAGAGTGCATTTCAGATAGCTGTACTTGAGTTGCTGAATAATGTGGATTATCAAATGAAAATAATTCTCGAAGCTCTTGCTTAGAGAAATATCTAGGAAAAGAAAAAATATACATATAGATTGCAAACTATCATACACATGTATGTAAAACATTATCAACCATTTACAATTAATTACAATAGTAAAATTTTATTTATCTCATGACATCATATGTATTATTTGCAGATCATACAATATGTACAGGATCTAGTAACATTAATGGGAACACTTTCTACTTTTAACCTTATAGACTTAAGAGATTTTCAGCAAGAGATTTGAAATTGAGAATCATCGAATCTAATTGGAATGATTTATTCTCCACCATTGTCTACAAAAATGAGGGTCAAAAACTTTATAAATTCTTGATCTTTATAATTTCTATATAAAGTCTAACAAATAAGTTCCGAGAATAAAAAAAAAGAACCAATTATATTTGGTTATAAACAAATGACAGATGATAAAAAAGATTTCAGAAGCTTTTGTTAAGTTTTATGTAGAAATTATGATATTTATGCAGAAAATAATGTGGCATCGCTACACCCCACTGGCTTCACAAAGGGGTTTTGTTAAAGCCCAGGGCAGGGTGACACTCTGACTGGCTTTTTGACACTACACCACAAAGGGTTGTCACTTTGACCACACCTTGAGATGTCCAAGGTGAATCGGATGACAGACGAACAGGACAACGAAATGTCAGACAGTGAGGCACCACTGAAGCAACCAATCTGAGGCTACCAAGACAGTGATGCAGAAAGAAAAAGCCAATGGGAAGAGGCAGAAGGTGACGACAGGAGGCGCAAGTTTTTCGCTGGAGAGTCCTCAGCATGGGAACGAACAGAGGTTCGACTTGCAGCAGTTAGGGGGATTTTTTTAGTTGGGGGGGGGGGGAAATTTTCCTCCAGTTTTTTATGGGACTCTAGGAGGTCAGTTGTACCCCTGTATAACGGTATCTGTTGGCAACTGTCCACAGATTTTTTTTAGGTTTGCCTTGTACCTGGGACTTTTAGGTCCGCACCAGCCTGGCTGAGCTCTGTGATTTCCATTTGGAAAATTTCTACATATTCCATTTTAATCAAGAATAAACATTGTTATTGTTTCTAAGTTGTATGTTGTGTCATAACCACTTTGACTATCAAACTCTACCATTATTTCAATACCTAAGAAAGATAAATTGCTTAAATCACCGGATAGCTACAGACCAGTATCACTTAATTCCATTATGGCCAAGATAATGGTTAACAAGAAACTAATTTTCTACATTGAACATAATGATCTTTTAACAGACACTCAGAGTGGATTTAGAAATTATCAGTCTACTAGACAATAGGTCATAAGACTGTCTCAAGCATATCAATAAAAATAAAATTCATTAAATGAATACATACATAGCTAAAATTGGTAGGGTAGGGGTTGAGGCACTTGACACCCAGCAATTTAATTCTTGTTTTTATATTTTTTTAGTCAATACTTCGATGTTTTTATTTCTATTAATGAGTCACTGTTTTATACCATTTTTCTATTTATAAATAACTTTAAAATAAACATTAGTTCTATTGCAATTTTAATACATTTGCATTTTAAGTTGTTTACAGAACACTAAATTAATTAGTAAATGAAAATTAAAAGAAACTATTTTGAAATCAATAAATTCAGTAATACTTTTAACAGAAAAATAGCAAAAATACTAAACACAAATAATTAAAAGAAATTAGAGGATAATCACCTAAAAAATATCACAAGAAATACTATAATGTTGCTTAACCCTTTTGAGGGCCATGGGAAGATTACTTCCCACCTACATGATCTTACAAAATACACCTGTGGGAAGTGCAAAACCCATTCTAATATATTGGTCTTGTTATTGAAATGATGGGAAGATTGATTTCCGCTTCGGTTTTGCACTGTCATCAATTGTTCAATCGACTGAATAAAATTAGCAGCTCTGTTTTGAAAGTTTGGAAATGTGGAGTGAGAAATAAATGGCCAACGAAAGGGTTAAACTACTTTATAAATTACCCAGTGAATTTTTTCATAACATTCCTCATGGGTACATCATTTCACACAATTCATAGTATAAAAAAAAAGTGTTAATGTCCAAAATGAAAAGTTATAAAAAAAGTGATAGGGACAAAACTGTTACTGAAAAAAAATTTAATGCAATGAATTTATTACCATAAACAGTTCTTTGAAGAGAATATGCTGTAATAGGTAGAAATTAATTAAATTTCAGGATGTTCACCATAAATAACAAGATTTAAAGACTTTTAGAGACATTTCAATAATTTCAATGATTTCCAGAAAAAGTATAAATAATAAAATCAGTTTAAAGTTAAATTAAAATACAAATTTTTCTCAAAATCTAAATATACATACCTATAAGGATCAGCTACTCCAGTGGCTTGCCTGGTAATAGAATCTTTAAATACTTGTCTTCGGTATATTTTTTCCTCAACAGTGCCACATGTTATCAAACGATATACAATTACATCTCTTTCTTGTCCAATACGAAATACTCTATCTACAGCTTGTGCATCTGTTGCTGGATTCCAGCTGGGATCATCTAGAGTTCATAGTTAGGGGAAAAATATTTTAAACACATTGAAAGTGACACATTCTTTAATAATAAAATTAAATAGATTATATAAATTGATTAATCATTTATTTATGCTTATTCAATTAGCAAATAAGTATTATTTACATGTGTACGTTATATTAGTCAATTTTGCAAGTACATACAATAGCTCTCTTAGACAGCAGTGTTCACAAGGTGACTAAAACTTCTTGAAATTTTTTGGAAGGTTTAGGGGAGAGTGGGACACCTTTATTTTCAGGCTTTAATTTGCAACCAGGAATTAGTTCTCATGTGTATTGATAGATGGCCTTCCTCTTCACTTCTCAAAGAATTTTGATGAAAATAGTGCTTATAGGTAAGGAACAATTTCATTTTATTTGTTTTGAATAACACAAAATTACATCAATGTGCATTTTAAAAAGTAAGTTTTTTTAATTGAAATATTTTAAAAAACGTGTATTGTTATGAAAGAAAATTCATTTATTATTGTTTCTATGCTAATAAATAAATTGTATTGTTAAGCCTAACTGTGTAGTAGTTACCAAAAGATACTATGTAAAATGGGGCAGGTTGGAACACACATAGATGGGACACCTTGAGACATTTTAAAAAGTGTAAACAAATATTAATTCAAGCAAAATAATTAATATTTTGTTGCCTAATTTTTAATTGATTTAACATGTCAGAATGTTAATTTATTAATCTTCTCTCTCTTTTTTTTTTTTTTTTTTTTCTTTTCAGAAAAAAAATGGTGAGAACAAGAAAAACAAACAGAAAGTATTCTGCTGTAAATGCTAATATGCTTGAATCAGCTGCAAATATAAGATTTGTTAAAAAATGTATTAACTTGAACAATTTTCAGCTATTTCTCTTTTATAACAGTTAATAAAAATAATTTGAACAATATTTTGTATTTGTTGTTTAGTGTACCAACCTACCCCATACAGTAGGGCAGGTTGGGACACTGGAGAGGTATTTTATTTCTTTTATTACTCTTTAACTAAATGAGATATTAAGTAGGTTTAATGTTTATAAGAAGCAGATATGATGACAATATATGCATGCATACTTATTTTTTTTCAATTAGCTTTAAAAAAATTCATAAAAATGTTTAAATGAAAAGTGTTTCAAGGTGCCCCGGTCTACCCTATGATTTAAAATAATGCAGCAAACTTCAAAATTAAACTTTGGTTAAATTAAACTTACAAAATTAATAAGGATTGTTTTAAAAGTAAATAACATAAATAAATCCAAAAGAATGAACTGAAATTGTATTTCTAATGCTTAAAATAGTAAAAAAGATTGTACATGAATTTAAAAAAGAAAAGAAGAAAAAGAGAAAATTTTTTTCTACTTTATAGCATTTTCCAGACAGAATTCAAGAGGTTAGAGATATATTTGGTAAGAGAAGATAATCTTGATTATGGTAATCACAACTGCCTTTTCTAAAACATTAGTTTGTGCAACTGACTTAGATATACAGTTGGAAGATTCAGTGAAACACTGTTGATCTGTATTCATTGTCTCCTGTAAATATGCATTCCAACTGTCCATAACATTCTTAATCAAATTTTTAGCCACCTAAATAAGTAGCTTAGAGGTCACCACAACCATATTTTTCACATGTTCTAGACTCAGTTGACAAATGAATCTATTTTGAGTAATGTTTTTGTATTTGCTTATTATTCATAAATTAAAATCATTCTCTATTGATTAGCCCACAGAAGAAAACTACACAGGCTTTAAGGTATTCGTCTACGTTAAAAACGTCATTTTTTGCCAAAAATCATAATTTTTTTTTATTTCTCTGTTGTAAAATTTCAACTTTTAGGCTTCTAAATCTGTTTTTGTTTTGCCTCTACGGCATTTTAAAGAAAAGTTACAGCTCTTTAAACATCAGTGACAGCTGTCAAAACAAAATGGAAGTAGCTACTTTGGAACCGGAAGTTGTGAATTTAAAGCCTTTTAAAGAACATTTTTTGGACAAAACTTTTTTAATTTTCATGAAGATTAGTTTAAACATTTTTCTAGTATTTTTAATAATTAGCAACTTGGCAATTAGAAAGTTTTGAAGCAAGAAAGTGTGGGGAATTTTAAACATGTATTTTAATTTTTTAATAGTTAAAGTTGCTTTCATAAACTTCAAATGTGTTTTTTTCAGAACGGTATTTTTAATAAAATGTTGAAACTTGAAATGTGATTTCTCAAAAAGTTCTTAAAATATTTTGTTGAAAATTATTATGAATGCTTTTGATAGTATTTACTAGTAAATGACCTAAAAACTTTAAATTTGGATAATTTTTAATGATGTTACACTCATAGTTAGATATAAAGGTAATGAAAATTCGTTAAAAATTCAATGTGTATGATTTTGAAGGACCAAAATTTTTTTACCAAATGTAAATTAAGCAAAGATTTTAGGTGATTCACTAGTCCAGTGTATAAGAAATGTATTGCGTAAAAAATATTGAAATAATTTAATTTATTAAAAAATTAGACCTTTTGAAAAACCAGAATTTTTTTTACTAAATTTTCTTCATTTGTTAGAAATTTTAATAATTTTTTTAAGTGCAATTCTCTATGATAATATAAAAAAAAATCTAAAAAATGTAAAAACACGAACTAGTTTCTACATTTAAAGAAAAAAGTTCTCCGAACGTAGATGGATACCTTAATGAATTTTGAAAGCACTAGAAATGTTTAGTGATTTATGTCATCTTATAATAAATTTTATACCAGTACTCACTCACTGGTAATTTTTTCTATATGCAGCACTGACAGCAAAACATGTAAACTAATAGAAACTTAAAATTTTAGAAATGCCTAAAAACACAGAATTATGAATATAGCATAAAAATCTCAAATTCCAGTAAAAATCTGGTCACAAATACTTATACATACATATGAAAGAGTATTGTAATGTTTTAATTATTACTAAGAAATAACATAGGTATCTAGGTAAGATTTATTCTGCATATTAATAAATATTATGTAATTGTTTAAGAGAAAGAAATAGATATATATATAAATAAAATGCATCATCAAAATTATCATTTGCACACTTTTCAAAATTCAAAGTGGGTTCAGATTCCAGTCAAAAATAGAGGTGCTCAACTAGATGTTACTACAGTACTAAAGACAATGTTTCGACAGTCTGCAGTTAATCCTTTTTAAATTAATCCTCACAGCATTAATATACATAATATCGAAAATTTTTCATGATCCATTATACAGAGTACAAAAGAAAAGATATTTTTATGTAAAACATTTAAAGATAATTATGTTGTACAAAATGCAATTGAATTTAATGAGATTTAACTATTTTAAGTCCAATGCATTTCATTAAAGCTATAGTTTAATATATTATTAAGTTATACCTTTTTTTTTTTTCATGATAAAATTATATACTAATTATAGTTTGTAGCTCTTTGAATTTCTATTGTCCTGATAGCACAGTAAATTCGTATTACTTCTCAATTAATAATTAAGTGAAACATAAGTATTAGTTATTTAATAGTTTAAACCAAACAAGGCCAGTGAGTTAGTTTTATTTACTCTTTCCTTTCTCACATTTTGCATTCATAGTATCAACTAAAAAAGTATACAAACTTAAAAGCTTTAAAATTAGATTCCTGTCTTAGTAATGCATTGCATAGTTATAAAACGTTAAAATTATATATTATTAGAAGTTAAAAAATTAAAAATTAAGAAGTTATAATTAGTAAAAATTAACTACATCCCTATAAATAAATCTTTTTTGTTAATTTGGCAAAAATGTACTTTTGACAAGATGTTTTTTTCTTCCCACTTTGACAAAAATGCGTGAATCCTAGTTATAAAAATTTCACCTTGGACAGTTAATCCTTTTTGAGTTATGTGAGATGCATACACACAGATATCAAGTTTAAAACAGCCAAACTCAGTTCAGGAATGGTCAAAATTTATATTGAAAGTTTAAAAATTAATTTTTTTTTTTTACTTACATGCAGACATAGAACTAAAATGTCAAAATTCTTTCATTTACACAGTCAAAATGAATATTTCTGATAAAATCTGAACACTGAAATTTTTCATAATTATAATACTTCCTTTACTTTGTACCAGGAAATAAAATGACAAAACAAAGAATTTTCTAAAGAAAATTTTCCAATTTTTGGTTTATAAAATATTGCTAGGCATTACAATGAGTTAGTGTTTGTTAATGGATTTATAACATTGTGTCCCCTAATGGAATGACACTTGATCAAAGTTTGACAGCATTTCAACATATATTGACTTTTCCCTACAATTTTCAGTTTTCTGAATCACTTTAACAGAACACACACACAGTGTCAGGATTTAAAAGACAAAAAGAAAGTTATATTGGCAGTTTATTACATAGCACCTAAGAAATGGATAAATGCTTGTGATATGTAAATACACCAAATACATATATACTTACAGATAATAACTCTATCAGCCGCAGTAAGAGTGATACCAACTCCACCCACCTACAAAAGAAATAATTATAGACATGGCTTTAAAATTACTTAAACATTCTACAACATTTTGGATATAAGCAAATGATCAGTTTTTAGGCCAGAAACAAATATAACATTGAGAAACAAATCCGCAAACAATGGTAATAAATGCCAGTGCCACTCTTTTTTTTTATTTATTTTTTATTTATTTATTTTTTTTTTGGGGGGGGGGTAATCAATTTAAAAATGACAGTGAATAAGAAAATCTAGTTTTGTAAAAAATAATCATTCCCAGGAAAATTTATATCTATAATGTTAATTTATTTGAGGCTCAAAATATATATTAAAAGATAGAAAAAGCTGTTTTGTAAAATTAGGTAGAATGAACAAAAAATATAATTTGCTTTTGGACTGACTAAAAATCCAGAACTATACTTAAAATTTGGATAATAAATTATCAATATAAAAATATAGTATTAATAAACAGGCTAAAATAAAATAGGGAACCAGTTTTACTCATAAATCTAATTACTGTAATGAGACCAAATGCCCTTCCACCATTACTCAGTTCATCTCTCTATAGAGTGACAAAGTGTTACCCTATTTCAACAGGGGGTAACAGACAGTTATTAATGAAGTGTGAAAAGACTGATTCAACACAGCACATTTACCAGACTTCAAATTACAAAAATTTCTATAGAGTAGTAATTTAAAGGTTTTTGAGTTCATGTAATATTGTTGATAGGCAAAGTTCCTAAAGGTGAGACCCAGTCTGGAATACCCTATTATTGCACCACTTAGAAAGAACAAGATGGAACCCACCTTTACAGCAGCTCCAGCAAATTGGTTATGGAGGGAACTTTAAGAACCACCCCTCTAATGAAGTTTTTTAAAAAAAAAAAAAAAAAAAAAAAAAAAAAAAAAGCGAGAGAGAGACTAGAGGTGGGAGGATGATTTGGTTGACCATGGTGCTGAACAGACAGTGACTGAGAATTTACAATTTTTTACTGATCCTGATGAATATTTTTTTAAGACTGTATAGATACCATTTTTTACCAAAAATTTTTACACAATGTATCTGAAAATAGGGGGGGGGAAGCTTTCAGGCACTTTTTTTTATAATAGAAACATTTATTTTACTTGTTTAGACCATGATGCTATCAGTTTGTCAAAGACCCTGACATGCCTGAGTGCCCTGATAAGAGTGTTTTAGTAACATATGCATGCTGGGTTGTTATTGATTTCTAACATCATGATCAGCCATTCTATGCAGATCATTTTCATGCGTTTCAGGATCATTCACCCTGAATATATATATAGTGCAACTGTCCCTAAAAAAAAAATGTGTTGGTGCTTTTTCCACCGTTGTTTCATTCATTTTCGTTAGCAAGTACATAACTTATTTTTATAAATTTTAATTAGCTGATTTAAACAAGCCAATACCCCTGTTTTCTCAACAATAATTATTATTAAATAATCTTACAAATCAGAAATAAGTGGTTGAATTTAGGTAAATGAGAGGAAAACAATAAAATGTAATCTCTTCTAGAAAAAGTGCGGTTAAAATACCAAGAAATTTTTCATTTTCTTCTGTCTTAAACTTTGAGTCAATGATCTAAAAATTCAATAGCATATTATAGTACAAGTAAAGAAATTGACAGTTTCACTCATGCGTGTATTGGATTTTCCAATATTTATATGAACCCACAAAATTTTCATAAATATGTATTCCACACTAAGAAGTTTAGATCCTAGTAAGAAATCCTAGCATAAACAATTCTGTCAGTCCTGAAGGCATAGCAGTAGATTTTTGTATCAGGTGGCACTGATTTTGTTATTCTTTTTGTTTAAGCAGCAGAGAGTAAACATTTGATACCAAGGGCAGATGGAGTTTTGGGGATAAAGAGTATGGGCAGACAATTACTTTGTTTCACCTATGTGACCTCAAAATGACAATCAGTAAAAGACAGAAAAGTATACAGATCTATTTGGTTAGAAAAATTTATTGCTCAAAATCACTGTTTTAATAAAGCTTTGCTTTCTAGAATCCAAAAAATGTTGGCATGTAAATAGCGATTTCTCAAGTTATGTATATGACACAAATGTCAGCGTCTAGTACAATTCCAGTCTTTTAATAGTAAAAGTTCATCTGATAATTAACTAACAAATATTGGAGTCAGTGATCCAAATAAATGGTTTCATGTATAGAGTAACCACAGAAAAGTTCAATGTCAGTCTTCAGGAATTGATGTTGTGCTCATCACATTAACTTTTTATTTTACAAGAATTCCTCTTGTTTTTGATAATTCTTTTAAGAGCATAAATATATTTTACTCATTTACTGAAATAAAATATAACTCAAAATAATGTTTTTATTGTTTTAATAAGAAATTTTTAAACTTCCCCTAACAAGATAAATTTTGTTACTTTTCCTACCACTACAAATCCATCTTGGTAAACATTTTACATCATAGATGCTAAGAAACATGTCTAAAATTAAAATAAAGTATATAAAATCTGATAAAATATTAAAATATTAACAAACTAATAAAAGAAATTTTTACCTGAGTTGTTAGAAGAAATACAGGATAAGATGGATCATTTTGAAATCTCTGAATTCTCCTCTCACGCTCCTCTGTTTTACTTATAGTTCCATCTAATCTCATAACCTTCCAATTTCTAAAGTTAAAATATAAAATTACATGAATGAAAACAACCTAATAATTGAGTTGTTCAGAAATCTATGTAGTTTAGTCAATTTTTGCATGCATCCAAATTTCTGTAAATTTAAATGGAATAAATAATATTCTGTATAGTTATATAAATTTTGTTACTCACAATGGCACTAAATACAGTAATAAAAGTAGCCTGATATTTCCCTGAGCATTTCCCCAAATACTATCACATATATTCATGGGAAGAGCTGCAGTGGTTGAATCAGCAAAGGTATTGATCTCAAAACTAAAGGCTTGAGACTTCAAGGCTCCAACCAACCAAAGATCTGTTGTTTGTTAAGGCAGGTGGAGCATGCAAAATTGGTTTGTGGTTGCAATGTCCTTCAAGTTCAAATGATACCTCTGTTCTGCTTGGTCCTTATTTCTAAATTACAAGGACCAAGTGAGGGCAATGTTACTTGCACCTATAGCATCCCGTAGACAATATGTATTCCTTGGGTTCTAAATAACAGCTTTGAAACCCTATTTAGGTTGTAACGAATTCTCGTTACATTAAATTCCTGATAGACTTAGGTAAAACCGTGAGAAAAACCAGCCTAACGTATAAGAATAGCAAACGTGCCTATTGTGGGCACTTGAACTGAGCTCTTCTTTACCTAGTGAAAGGACGTTGTTTTGCGTAGAATGGGATGCTGAATGGAGGATTGTTGACACTCAATCATTCTGTCGGAGAAATTCATTAGGATGCTGGCAAAGTGCTTGCAGTGTTAGTTTCAATGGCATCCTGAAGAAAGGGTTTCACACGACAGCAATCCTCTACATTGTGAGGGAAGCAACAATACTTTACTATCTTGTTCTTCAAAGGTTTGTCCAAGGACATCGCAAGATTGCTCTCGATTACTGCAAGCTTCCCTGGCACCTGCTGGCATGCGCGCTTTCCCCACCACGTCATCAACCAGCTGTCCGATCAGCTGAGATCGACATTCTTGCGGGCAGACGACTATATAAGAAGAGAGAGTTTGAGGCCCAGAGAGGAATTTTTGACAGATCAAGTCGGCTGTGAACTCATCGGCCTAGACTTCGAGGGAACGACTGAGAGAGTCCTCCCCCACCCTTTTTTTTCTCTTAGGAAGCTGATTTCCTGCATCGATCATTTTTATCATTGTAGATATTCCTCATTTTCCTCTGTAATTAGCATAACTTCAATATTGTGTTTCTTAATAAATATCATAGTCTGTACGTAGGCCTCCGCTGTCTTTTTTTGGGCTCACTTAGAGCCCCAGTATGCTACAAGGTATAAAAATCTGTCTGTATTGCTAGTGGCATTTGAAAATAAATTGTCCTGCAAGGAAACACACTAAATTTTGATCAAGCAGACTGCATTTCTAAATTAGTAGATTTTTTCCCCCATTCAAGTAAGTAAAAAGTCTACATTTAGGTTTATGTTGGCCTAATTTTTCAATCCAGATTAGTCTCATGATTTCACCACTCATTCAATTACAATCAAACTCAGAAAAGTTAAGTGTTTCTCTTTATCATGTGATGTGGATATATTACTGCTGCAATTTTTCATTCAAATACATTAAATAGGCACATATATAAATACAACTAAAAGTTATGAAATAAAATAACCTTACTAATAACATTCTTTAAAGCTATTTAGTAAAACTGTAAAACTTCATTTTTTTAAATTTGAAATCTTAATCTTTGCATAGTAATTTGGGCACTATTTGAACATTATTTGTAAATCAATTTTATTATTGTACACAAAATTAAATTAGAAACAAATTAAGCTAAATTGTTTCATTCTATGCAAAATTCTCACATTTAATTCTCCCTTTAGTTTAACATACATTTTTTCATACTTTGAAAATATGAGGAAAATAACAGTAACTAATTAGTGTATGGATGAAAGAATAATAAGTATAAATATGCAGACTTACTCAAATATTTCAGAATAGTCAAATTACTATTCTTATAAACAATTATTAAATGGAAAGAATAAAAATTAGATAATAAACAGAGAATTCTTATCGAAAGTGAAAAGTCAATATTTATAAAATTTAAAATAGAATAAAAATTTACATTAAGGCCATACAACAAGAACTACAATCACCCCCCCCCCAAAAAAAAAAAAAAAAAAATTACAGAAGATTTGTGTTATTTGAAAAAGGGTTGAAAGCTAACTGATAAAATTCACTATCAAAATATTTGAGATGTAATAATAATAATCTACATGGCTTTCTTTCATCCTTCATCAATCATTTTTGAATTTAAAAAAAAATTATTTAGATTAAATAAGTTAACATTTTGGGTAGTTTTAATTAATATAGCTATTGATTATGATCCCGTGAAAATGAGACTTGGTGAAAAAAGCTCTCCACAATTTTCTAAATCTGAGAATGCCCATTTCACCCACAAACTCTTGGATGTTTTCAAGGAGTTAAAGTTACATAGATTTTTATAATGGCTTTTATTATTTAAGAATAAATTTTCCGATATGAAATTAAAGTAAATATTCATACCTGTTAACCAAGATTCGATGGATCATATCCAAAATTTTTCTGGACAGCGAAAACACCAATGTTCTATGGCCGTTCCCCTTCAAGTTTTCAAGTAGGTGTAGAACCAGTTTAAGCTTTCCTGATTCTAGTAGCAATGTGTCATCAGGCACATTGTTTATGGAAGATGTCATGTTGGATTCATCCTCTAACTCACGCTCTAAATCTTCAACACTAGTAATGGGGGAAAAAAAAAAAACTATAATCATACATGAGGACTATATTTTCAAAAGATTTTTATTTTATCAGCCATAAGCCTCTAAGCAGCAAAATAAAATTAACCTCAGTGTAAAAGTTGTTAAGAATAAAAGTTATTTTAAAAAAGTACACTCCAATTAGTGAAATATAAAAAATTCATAACTTTGCCTGAAAGACATAAAATACATTCAGCAGAATCAGTCAAATCAATATAGTGCAAGTATCCACATAAAAATCATGACTGACCAGAAATCTAAAATTAGCTTTAAAAATCAAACAAGGCAAATCAGTTAGAATGGGCAATGAAAGTAAGATAGTCACATTTTACCAATTAGGTCTTGCTCAAAGTTGTATTTTAGTAAACTCTCCATTGTCTTTCTTATGAACTATATTGATGAACAGACAAGGAAAAAGATAGTTGTTATTTCTAACTTTTTGGGGGGAAAAGATCAGCTGTATCGTTTAAAGGTATGTTGCAGTGGCTGGGAATTAACGTATTGGAGCGAGATAAATTTCCAATCTTATAAAAAAAAAAAAAAAAAAAAAAAAAAAAAAAAAAAAAAAAAAAAAAAAAAAAAAAAAAAAAAGAATTAATTAACCCTTTTGTGGGCTGTGGGAAGATTACTTCTCACCTACACGATCTTACAAAATACACCTGTGGGAAGCGCAAAACCCACTCTAATATATTGGTCTTGTTATTGAAACAACGGGAAGACTTATTCCCACTTCAGTTTTGCGCTGTCATCAATCATTTGATCGATTGAATAAAATTAGCAGCTCTATTTTGAAAGTTTGGAAATGTGGAGTGAGAAATAAATGACCCACAAAAGGGTTAAATACGTAAAATGTAAAAATAAATTTAATTTTATTCAAAAATATCTGTTTTCATTTTCTAGCATTAACTTTTAAATTTAAGTAGCTAACACAAGAACCCCCAATCCTAATCAATATGACCACCATAATACCATCAAATAGCACAAATGCTATGTAAAAGTTTTTCCTTTTTAATGATTAACCACACTAGAGTAGAAATAGCATCCAACAAATAAAAATCACATAATTAAATACAACCAATCTCTCCCTGCCCCTCCCCCTTGTGCCAAATCTTTGCCAACCTAATTTCCATAGCTAAGTGAAATAAACCAGTCTGTTTCTAAAATAGCTCCCAAAATACAGATTTAGTATGGAGATCATCTTGTTGGTGAGAGCCAAACAATAGTGTGATTTGTGCTGCAAGATAAATTTTCATTCCAAATATTTATTTATTTATAATTTTATGCTCATATTATAACAGTGTTTAATTCTTTGTTGTTTTTACATACTTCCCTATTTTCACCCATTTTAGGGTGAAAATAGGGAAGTATTTAAGTGAATTGAAAAAAAGATAACAGATCTATAATTTTAATATATACCTATTAGACTTGCATTCCTATACCAATTTA
Organism: Pardosa pseudoannulata; assembly: GCA_032207245.1. Classification (NCBI taxonomy): domain Eukaryota; kingdom Metazoa; phylum Arthropoda; class Arachnida; order Araneae; family Lycosidae; genus Pardosa; species Pardosa pseudoannulata. The sequence goes on along the minus strand of CM063511.1, from coordinate 60,019,892 downwards.
AAAGACAAATGTGTTTGTTGTGTGGAAATAATGTCATAGGACCATAAAATAATATTGAAGATCATTTCTTGACAATTCATCCTACTTTTAATACATAGCTTCCACTTTAATGTGAAATAAGAAGAAAATAGATTAGTTATAATTTGCTAAGAACAATCAATTGGTTTGGAGTGCTACGGTCTACTTTTTGCAACACGAGGGCTAATGAGACCAGGACCTACAGCTTAAAGCCGATTCCGAACGGCTACAAACTTCCATGCCATAGTGGGATCCTTGCTAAGAACAGAAGAACTTAAGATAGGAATTTTGGTTCTTGAAGACTGACATTTTCAGATTAGAATTTCTAGAACATAGTTAACAGAAACAAATTTTCATTCTTGAAAAGAACAGCATATTAAAATAAAATCTTTTTCATTTCCCCATACTTGTATAAATCACTATTTTTAACAATGAATATCATAAAATCAAAATACAGATCACACGCTTGCAACTGCTGAGGTATTTTCAAAAAGGTGAGAAAAGTGACAAATAATACAAAATAAGTGACCAAAAAGTGACTAAACATTGAAAAAATAAACAATTTTTTTTTCTCCTCTTGATTACAGATGCTATTATTAAGATTTTTTTATTTTACTCTAAATCAAATGATTCATGCAAGACATGATTTTAGTGTCAAATACGAAAAAGGTTAAAAATTTTGTTTAACACAACTCAACATTGCTTTTTATTCAAGAAAATCTATAAATTAGATTTGAATACATACAATGCATTAATTTTATAATCACAATTTTTTGCATATATTAATGATGTTTTGAAATATGTACATAGCTAGATTAGAGTATCTAAACAAAAATTGCGAAGAAAAAAAAAAGAGAAATGTGTGCTTTGACGTAAATTACTTTAATGTATTAAATATACATTTCAGTACAAATGTAGATTTCAGGAACTTCTTTACGACTTTTTAAAATCCCTAAATTCTGGAAACCATATGACTCATTACATTTTAATAAGAAAAATAAGATTAGAGCATTACATTTTTGGTCTTTTATTAAAATATTTTGTTATTAATTCAGATTTTCTCTTTTAAACAACAGACTTGCTGTGATACACCATGAAAAAAGGTGACTAAAAGTGACTAAAGGTGAGAAAAGTGACGGAATTGCAAGCCTGAGATCATGAATTACTGAAGAACACCTAGATGATTCCATATAAGCAAGAATATCATCATACTCTCCTAACTAAAAAGTAATGACCAATGAAATGAAATGCCAAATATTAACATTTATTTTTATCTTATTTATATTGTTTTAATTTAAAACTTTATTGTACATCATGCATAGGTGCCAATGTTTCCGATATACTCAGAAGCTTTCCGATTTTTTGGTCATGATTCCGATATTCCGATTGGAAAACTAATTCTTCCAATTTTCAGCAATATAGTCTAAATCCCTAAAAATTCACGTTCTTCTTTTGTTCTTACCTCTGTCCATAATTCTATATTCCAGCAACAAGTAAAATGTGAATATTCAGCCAAATAAAAAAAATCAGAACTGATTTTAGACAGTCTCTGTCTAATAAAAAAAATTAGAACAGTTAATAAAATGTGAAATGCAGTAAAACGTTTAAAATATTTTGAAAATGAGTATGACAATTAATTTTTTAAAATAGCAAAATCTTGTGGAACAATATTTGGAAATGCTAAAGTCTAATATGCTTGTTTTTTATATTGGATAAACAGTATTACAATTTTTCACCTTTTTAATTATGTTTTATATATACACTAAAAAATGATATTTCAATAAACAGAATTTTTTTTTAACTTTTAAAGCATTTGTGAGTACTAAATTAATATATCTTTCATAGATTAAATAAACCTTGCCATCTTTTCCTATTTTTCACTTTTTAAAATTTATAATTTTATCTATATACTAAAAAATATTGCTACTGCAATAAATGACAGATTTTTCTCTTTTCGAAGTTGGCACCTATGATTATGTATATATTAATATACCCAACTATCAATTCACAGTCAAAACATTAATTGTACCCACCATCCAATAGGTATTCTAGAATGCTCTCTTAAGTTACCAAATAGTAGAAAACCTTTGAGATAAGATTACAAATTTATGAAAATTTGCAGATATCTGTTTGTAAATTAAAATAAAACTGAAACTTTTTCACTATAAGTTAAATCAGCAAAACTGAAAGCAGACTTACATAATGAAAACAGTTAAATATAATCTATAATAATATATTGAAAATTAAGATGGAGGAAAAGCAATGTAATACTTACTGTAAATCTCCATCAAGTCCTAACTGCAAACAAGCTCTTTTGGTCAAAAGTCGAGGATGATCACAAATCTTTTTTAAAGTTGTTAATTCAACTAAAGGGGACCTCTTAGTAAGTAAAATCTGAAAGACAACAAAAGTTATCCCTACAATAACTCTAAGTATGCAAAAATTGCTCATTAATTTTACATTGATTTCATGCAAAATTCAATACTAATTAAACTAACATACAATTCTGAAATATATCCAATAAAAAATTTACCGATTTTACAGCATCTGAATGCAAGAAACTGTTGTAGATTTCTATTTGAGGATCAGACATATATGTCCATAGAATCAGGTCATTTTTCTTCGAATTTAGCCTAAAAATTTTAAAACACAAAAGTTAAATATACATTTTTAAAATTAAAAAATTTTAAAGCATATAAAAACCTCAAAAAGAAAGGTGAATATCAATCATCATAAGAATATAATTAAATAGAAATTCAAAATATTTTGAGCATAAAAGTTTTTTGATATTAATTTTTTGCTTTTACAACAAATCCCAATTTTAAAAATTAAGTCATTTCTCTACATGGTATTACAATCTTAGTTATTAATTACAGGGTATCTGCCAAAATAAAAATTTTTCAAATCCATGACTTTTGCTAATTTAGTGGATAATTTTCATGACTTTCCCTGATTTAGCGGATCATTTTCCATGACTTTAAAATGCTTTCGTTAAAGTATATATGAATAAAACTTCTGACGTACATACAAATAAAATATATGCTTTTAGAGAAATTACAGGAATTTTATCATAAAAAAACTATAAACTTACTTTATAAGTATTAATAAATTCACATATATAAAAATAAATTGTTGTATCTACATACCTAAGTTTAATCATATAGCAATTTTTCAATCAAAATGTTTCCAATATGAATTCAGGGTACTTTGGTATTATCCAGGTGACCATGAATAATAGCCAAATATAACCCTATAATGTTTATATACAATATCCCTAGAGATAAACTTATATTTTGTGCAAAAATCTTAACTAATTTTTATTAAAAAATAATTATTATTATATTAATAAAATTTTAATCTACAATTTAAGAAAAAACCAGAATAATATACATTTACCCACCCATTAAGCTTTCTTGCTTTGAGTTTCTTTGGTGAACGAATTTTACTTGGCAATATGGTCAATAAGATAATACATAAATACCAAACTCAGTAATTTCAGCCAAATGACAAGTAAAAATAGAATTAAACAATTCAATGCATTTTTATTTAATCGGTAGTTTAGCGGATCCATGACTTTCCATGACTTTTACTCATTTTACTTGAAAAATCAAGACTTTTCATGACAAAATTAATCCATTGTCTAAATCCATGATTTTCCATGACTTTCCAGGTGCGCGAAAACCATGTAATTACTAAATGAAAGTAAATTTGTTTCAAAACCAGACAAGTGAGGACAACATGTTTATTCTAAGAAATAGCATGTACCACCATGGCACGTTATTGGCATGTGTGGGATGCCATCAGCATATACTTGTGTAGAGTATTATTAGAAAAGTACTTTTTGCATAAAAATACTCATTAACTTAAAAAATTATAAAAATATTGTTCTACTAGTAGCATGCAAGTTTGTTTTTAATGTTTACTTTTTAAAGTTATCCTACATGCATTTCGCTGTTTGATTGGTTAATCAGAAAATGATTTTTGTACCACTTTGACTCTTTATATCAAATATCTTAACAAGAGGAGAAACCACACATTCTAGAATCTGATTAGTATACTTACACTTCTGACTATTTATATTAACAGACTTGCAAACCCAAAAAAGCCCAAAATCCTGCAGTAACTTATGTTTATTGATTGATGTAATGACCTTATGCCATATTGGTTTTTTTAATAATTGCATAAAAGAAGGCAAATTATATTAAATATATATTTATGGTTAATTTTGTATCATATCCAAGAAGTCAGGATACAAACACACTGAAAAAAAATTAGTGAAAATAACATTACACATGATATTAAACTAAAAAATGTATTTAATGAACATTTAACATATTTAAAATATTTACTTTTCCTTTTTGCTGCATTTATTGTTGCCGATTTTGGTTTCTAATTTAATTCTAATTTTTTAAAATTAGAATCAAATGTTTGTTTTAAACATTGCCTCTGTTGCCCTGATTTAAAAAATCACCAAATTTTCGATTGTTTTACTTGTTGTTGATAAATGGAAATGTGTGACCATTTTTGTGACAAATATTCATTCACCCTTTTCATTATGTGGAATCATTACAATCATAACATGAAATCCAAGAGTTCCTTATATTAAAATATCTATTACTCTTCTTTGTCTGAACATGTCTTTTTTATGAATTAGCCCCAACTTGGAAGAGAAGATAAAAAAAAAATCATTTTATTGTTGCAAAAACAAATCCACACAATAAGTTTAATTTTATCTCTTTCGAAAGTCTGGCATATTCTAAGTTTAACCCAAGAACCTGGAAAGGGGTCAAATATCCAGTATTGTTGGGTTGAACCTACAGAATTGGCAGGTCTGCATTTAGATTGATATGAATATCTACTAAAGTTAGGAAAAGTGAGTTATAAATGGTACGTCCCACATAGCATTCAGTTTGTAAAGAATCTTTTACTCTTATAATCAATGAATGAGAATGTAATTAGTTACTTTAGTAGTTCATGGCCACTGTGTACAATGGATTAACTCTGTATGATTTCTGATTATATTGCACATGATGCAAAATTGATATACCTAAATTGCAGTGGCGTGCGGTCCATATGTGCAGGGTGTGCACTGCACACCCTGGTAAAATTATGAGGGACAATTATTTTCTGCACCTACGTCTACCTATCTTTATATGGTATATAATAAATATTATTTATGATATATTCAAATATTATGTTGATTTGCTTGCTTGCATTCCCGCAGTGTGTGCGGTACTAGGTGCTGCACTACATAGCGCGCAAAGGAACATAGTAAATTCTGATGTGTACGCACTGCACACTAAATTGAAAATCACACTATATATGTATGGGCTACTGGCTAAGAACAGCATATTATGGCACTGAGGCAAGTGCAACTATTTTTCCTGCACTTGGCATTCAGAATCATCCAATGGTATGGTTTATTAAGCGTTGTATTAGAGCGGGGACTTACGTGCTGAAGCGATTTTGGTTTTTTAACCGATTAACTGGCCATAAGATTTTGCAGATGGTTAATGTTTAAATTTATATATTGTAATATTTTGTTTTCATGGAAATATAAAAGAAGTATTTCATCAATATAAAGTGAAATGTTTTAGTGTGGTAAATTAATTTCGGTGATGTATTAAATGTATTGAAATAATTAGCTGAAAAACAATGTTGTTTTGTTTTAAAGAAACAAATTTTAACAGAACAGTCCAAATTTTACCATTCATTGTGTCTTACAGACAGTATATAAGTTAAATCTGTAACGCCATATCCCCTGGTTTTGTTTTTAAAAATTGTCAAGATGTTTTTCGCAGAATATATGATTTCCAAATGTTAAAAACAATTAATAAATATAATTTAATCCACTGACCGAACAAGAAACAGTTTGCTCTATTGTGCCAGCGTGCAGTGAAATCTTCTGCACGTGGAATAGACGTTCGGTTTGTTGGCACCAACGAGCATCCGGATGAGGCACCACAGCGGCGGGTGCCATGTGGTGCTACGTTTACTGAACATATATAAGTTTTTCGTGAAAGCCCAAAGCGTTGCTTTTTCGACACCAATATGACACCATACAACAAAAGACATGATTTTTGCTTCAGTGCTAGTAGAATTCTCATAAGTTTAGTTGTTTTTATAGTTATAACTCGACTACTCATAGGTAAATATTTTATTTATTGTATTCTTTAAATTTATATTCATAATAAATAACCTGTTTCAGAATGGAGAACTCAGATGTCTCAATAATTAAAGATTTATTGGAAAATCCATGTTCTCTGCACACCCTGCATGAAAATCTACCGCACACCACTGCTAAATTGGTATCAATCTACTGACTAGTTTGAGCTTCAGGATGTTCCAAAAAAGCAAGTTTAAATATATATACCCACCCCATATAAAAATTATCTAGGTTAGTGCATTAAAACACTTGAATTTTAAATTGATGGGAAAACATTTTAAATCTACTCCTTATAACTTACGCCATTTTTTCCATTTGGTTTCCTAACTGTTCTATGTCATCATCCCCACTTTTATTTTTCCATATTTCTTCTTTGGTTCTCCGCAGAAAATACGGCTTAATAAGGCTCTTTAGATTTTCAGCAATTTCAGTTCCAAGACGTTTTTCACCAGATGTGGCATCTTTTTCTCTAGACTGCAAAAAAATTTAAAAGATTTTTAAAAACTCAAAAAATATATTCAAACATATAAGAATAAAAATATAACTGTCAGAATTATTTTCAAATTGTATAATTTTGAATAAATAAATAATTCTTGTTAAGGTGGGTTAGTACCTATCATAGGATTCCTTTCACTCAATGTAAACCTACAGGAAAAATAAAATTCTCTCAAACTATCTCTCATTTAAAAAATTCTATAAAAAATTATGTGTGATAGAAAAGCAAATCTAGGATCTTTCCCTTTCTTAAAATGCACTGAGAAAAATATATTCAACTTTAACTTGGAGAAATTTTGCTATACTCTTTTTCAAATGTAAATAAAAATAACAATTTTTTTTAAAAAAATACCAAAAAGATAGACTAGAAAATTTGCTCTTGTATGTATATTTCTTTAAATGTGAGCTGGCCAGAGGAAATTTTAGTTTCCCCCCACCCCAAAGGTTAACATTGAGAAAGAGGAATCCAATATAGCAGGTACAAATATAAATTATAATAGACAAACATTCTTGAGGCTGCTCATAAGCATTCATTCATTCATTCATTCATACACCAACTAGGACCTGACTACTTAATACTTTTAACTGTTCAGACCTGAGACAGAAAAGTGTACAAAATGACTTTTTAATCAAATCCATCACAAAAACTTCTTTCTTGTGGCAAAATAAGCAAGAATTAAGAAATCTGAACATAAACAGAGTCAAAAATATCTATTTGTTGCAATTCAATACCATAGAAGCTGTCCACTTATGCTTTTATCAAAAAGAGTAACAGCAGTGTGTGTGTGTGTGTGTGTGTGTGTATAATACAGGTTTGACAATCAGGATTTAAAAATACCACTACATTAGGGATTCTTTGAGAGCAATAAATGATAACACAAAAGAGGTAGGATGCAACGTAATTTTGTATGTATAGTCCGTGGATCATGGTCCATTGCTCAAATCATCAAAATCGGAAGGGGGGAAAAAAACATGCTTCTTTATCAGAATGTTTTTGTTTTTTTTTTAAGCACATTGTCCTTGATTAAAATATTTACATTCTTCTTTCATCAGAGATTCTAGAGTTTGTCTTTTGCTAGGTGAACCTGCCCCCATTTGTGTCAAGTGTTGTGTAGCTATGACGGTGAAACATTCTCATCGAGTGTCCAAATTTCAACAATGACTGCGTCTCCTGTTTTGGATCATTGTCCATGGGCATGAGGGACTTAGTTCTCACCCTCATCCAAATATTTTTAACTTTATATGTGCCATTGGTTTTTATCCTTTCACTTAGTTTTTCACCTTTTTTATCTAGTCCATGTTTCTGTTTTTTGTTTATTTCTTTGCCGTTAGGTACCTTTAAAACAATCATGCTTTTACCTTTATACCATGGTTTTAATTTTTTACACTATATACTTCTATTAAATTTTTAAATTTTACTATATAAACTTTGCGTCATGACTCGGTGTAATTTTGTATAACCTTGTGTTTGGCACATTTTGTCCAATGCGGAATTAGTGCCATTAAGCTTCAGCCAACCAACCATCTAGAGTTTGTCTACTCAAATTTGACCTAAATTCAGTTTGGTTTTTCTGCACAGTACTGAAAACTCTTTAACATGCAGCATTACTGTGTGGAAAGAGTAATATTCAGCATTACTTTCTGCAGGACTTTGTATTTGATTGCTGAATTGTGATCTTTCAGTTGTTCAAAATTTTTCTTATTTTCCGGAGCAATTTGAGGAGTTTCCAGAATCATCAAATTTTCTCATCTAAACTCCAGAGAATCCAGAATAGTCTGCACAAATACAGAGAAAAATTAGAAGTTAGAACTTTCTCATATGCCATTGAGGCTATTCTATCTAGTCCATTTTACAAAACTCTTGTTTGGGTTCTTTCTCTCCCTCTCCCTACTTGGATATTTGCAGGAAAAAGAATGTTCTATAAATGAAGGAGAAAATATCAAGAATTTCTTTTCTTGATGATTTCTTTAAATATGTACTTTACAGTGCATCCATTACATGTAATAATTTCTAAGCGTACTGACATGAATAACTTTATGAACTTTAAAGAAAAAAAATTAAGTTTAAAAATTAGGTTTTTAATATCTAAAATATGTAGTACAGGGTTCCCACTCTTTTTCTAGAACAAAAATTAAGGACTTTTTAAGGACCAAAGTAACTTTTTATAAGGACCTACTTAAAATACATGACATAATGGCATAAACCTTATTTCCTGAGGAACATATTTTAATGATTATGAACCAGACAAGGTATGTTTAATAAATGCCTAACAATTAATATCAGATAAATCTATTTGACAAAAACTAATTTTGAAAAAAGTTTTTAGTGATCAAACTAAAAATAAGTTGTGAATAAAATACAATATTATAAACAGTACTTTCTCAGGTTTAAAAATGACATATATATATATATATATATATATATATATATATATATATATATATATATATATATATATATATATATATATACTGACTGATTATACCCGACGTTGCCGGGAACAGAAGAAAGTTTTAGACTTTTCTATCACATTCAATGCAAAGAAAATTAAACTTCCATAAGTAACTGAAATATATTCACCCCACCCTCCAAGTTTCGTTTAATTAAAATCTGCATTTCAGTATGCGAAAGATTATTTGTCAAATAAGTTTTCTAGCTCATGACCATAAAAAGTACTAATAAACTAAAAGTATTTTCATAAATTTTTAAGAATATCAAGGAAAGGAATTCTGAATTACTATAGTAATACAATAAAAACATATATGTATTTGAAGATTTTCTTTAACAGTACTTATCAACTGTATTGGCGTTCTTAGAACCGGTTTTGGGCGAATATAACTCAGAAACTTACAAAGCTAGAAAGTTAGGAGAATACGGCTAAACTGATAGGAAGTGAAGAAAGTCGGATCACATCATTGGAGAAATTGACTGCATTCTAATTTAAAAATTAAGTAGTTTTTAAGAACTTTTGACGAAATTAAGTAGTTTTAAGGGCCCTTAAAAATGAAAGCTAAAATTAAGGAGTTTTGAGGACTTTTGAGAACCGTGGGAACCCTGGTACTACTACAAATGCTAGTTCTACACCTGGAAAAGGCCTGAAGAAAAGTAATCTAAGAACATTGCTAGAGCCTTTTTTTTTTTAAGGTTGTCCAATTATCTAGATTTTTGTTAACCAGATTAGCCTCAGTCGCAATTCCAGATAAGTAGAACTTTACATGATAAGAAAAATTGAAATGAAGCTTTCATTCATTTCATGCATGTCCATCACAATTATATAAGAACTATATTTAATAAAACTAGATAACAATATTTATTAATACCTAAAAGTACTAAAAAAATTTATTATAATACATCAATCGCAGAAAGAAAAATTTACATAAGACTATGTTTAAAAGAGCTAGCAATGGCACTAATTTATAAACATTTAAATAATAAATGTGAAATAATAACTTACTCTAGTTATGGGATTTTCATACTGCGTCTTGAAAGTTTTGAGAGAGCCTAACAATGTGCCTTGTTGAACAAAATCATACAAGGACCAAAGTTCCTAAAATACACAATTTTTTTTATTCATGAGATAATAACTCTTTAACATTTATCTAATGAAAAAAAAAATCATAAACAGTTCAGAAAATATATATAAAAAAAACACAAAGCTTCCAATTGCATTAAAATATATGCTTCAGTAAAATATTAGAATAAATAAATACATCTGAATATTGTTCATAATATTTATTACTCCTACAAAGAACTTACATTTCACACTTCTAATTACAAGTATGATGAACACACTAAGTAAATCAAGAAATATTTGACAAGAATAAAAATAATTTATTTTTATCCACTTAGAGATGATATAGGACTTATTTTGCTGAATATAAAATTCTCAGAACCCCATTAGAAAACTGTGCTAAGACCTGAATATCTGGTGATGGAAATTATAGAAGAAATTCCCAAATACTTGAAATTTATAATAGGTCTCAGTCAAAATTTGTATTTTGAATATTTAATGAATTTAATTGGATATTGGAATATTTAAGAATATTTACAGGAAAGTAGGATAATTGATTAGAAAAATTTGCCATTAGTAGTACAATCTGTATGTCACCCTGGAGAGAAAAATCAAGTCTGAAAGGGTGACTTTCCTTTCCCTTTTGCTAGGGATTTAACATTTCAGATTCTTCTAAAGCTAAATTCATCAAAGGAATGCGAGCACCTTTACTTTAATAAATTCTGGGCATTGCAAGTGAGCAGGCTTTTAAAATGACAACCCAGCTGTGGCAAAAGAGGCTGCTTTGATCAGATCCTTCAATAATATATTTTCTACTTAAGTCTCCAAAAGTCTGACTCAAAACCAAAAGTGAGTTAAAATTAAAATGTATAATTTTTAAAGTATAAATTAAACCTACTGATGTGATAAAATGTTCTTCAATCAAACCTATGATAATAAACTACTTTAATTTAAATTTGCTCTTTTGATGAATGTACAGCATAAACTCAAATAATTTGTTATATTTGATATTTAAAATTATACTTTTTCTGTGCATCATTAACAATACTCATACATAAAAGTACAATTTTTGTAAATTATATATATTTCAATGTGTTTGTAAAGCAGGATGTATAAATGTATATATAGTTATCTAGTAATGATATCACAACCCAAGTCAAACAAAGACCATTGTGTTCACTAATGGTAGCTGTAAAATAGGTTTGTGGTCATAATTTCCCTCCAAGATCTAATGATATGACTAAGGATGGCAGACATGTCTGCATGGTTAAGCATGCAGACTACTCTTAGTTTCCACTTCAAATTCAGAGGATTCCTTTTGGACTAAAAGTTGTTCTTTTACACTGGCAGTGTACAAAAGATATAACTCTTTGCTAAATCGAGAAGCCTCACAGCTTTGCTCTTCTAAGCAGTATTAGAAGCATAATACAAGAAATAAGTATACAACAAAAAAATGTTGTACCAGATATTCTTCACAAACAAGAAGTTCTAGATATCAGAAATCTGGTAGTTTAAAAAATCAATATAGATTTCTCTCTAAATAAGGCCTGTATTTCTGACATATATTTATATACAATACCTGTAAAGAATGTTATACTAGTAGGTAATGGGAGTTTTAAGTCAGATTTAATTTTTATAACGAAAGATTTCATAATAAAAGGACAGTTAAAAATGCAAAAAATAGTGTAATGCAATAAAAACATTAAAATCCTTACTCTCAAATTGTTTTGAATAGGAGTTCCTGTCAGCACTAAGCGATTCTTTGATGGTATATCATAAACAGCTTTAGTAGTCTTGGTTGGATTTTTTATTTTATGACCCTCATCTAATATAACATAATCCTATAAAAAAATAAATATTTCTATAAATATTTTTAACATACAAAATCATCATAAAATATTATACATGTTGCCTCAAAATTACTATGGGTTTCAAATTTCTTCTGTAATGTATTGCATACACAAAAACATAATTAACATTCTATTATATTGGTGTATTTTTTAACAAAGCTTAACTTTTTTTATCATGTGCAGTCAGAAGTTGCCTGTTCATGGTGAAAATGAAATAATTAAACTAATGCACTGGTAATTTTAAGTCCAAACCTAAAATGACAATTTCACATCTATATCTTAGGATTATAATTAAAAAATACATACTTAGTGCTGCAAATAACTTGTGGGCATAAGTATAAAAGTTTGCAGAAAGTGAAGGCGATAAATTACTTTTTTTACAAAAGGTCATTTACAAATGTCCCAAAATCTAAAGTCTAAAATGCAAAACTGCTTAGGTCTGAATGTTTCAGTATTTGAAGTATGCATCACAGTATTCAAGCCAAACTATTGCCAACCTGAGTCTTGTGGACCCATTAATGAAAAAAAAGGCAAGTCCTATTTAAAAAAAAAAAACTTAAATTTCAAGTGAAACACTCTCTATATTTATTTAACTAAAAAATATAATAAATATTACATACGCTTCGAAATAAGAAAAGAATTATTTGCAATTGTATATAAATACAAATTACATGCATATTCTTTTATTTATTTATTTTCAAAATTTTCTCTTTGCCTTGGAAAGGAGCTTTCCAGACCTTTTAAATTTGATATCTTGTAATGAAAACCTCAATTTTTCAGTTTCTTTTCTGTAAATCTATTTCTAGGACTAGTTTTGATTCTCTTCATACAAGAAGTTTCTCTCAAGTTTTACCATAATAGAAAACTTCTTTTTCCTCAGACTATTTTGAGTTTGCAATATTCAAAATTAGTTAAAATTATGTACCTCTGAAATTGTAAAATATTTCACTTTTACCCCCTCTAGTGTTTTTATGTCCAATTTCAACTACTATTACCCAAACTTTCGCCAAAGTTCTGCCCCATTATTACAATTTGGAGTAAAAAATCTGTTACAGTACATTAACATAAACCCCGACATGTGATAATCAAATAGAATATTTATTACAAAATCAAATTAACTTTCATTTCTAGTTTCAATCTATATTTTTGTCTGTTACAAATCAAAGATATTAGTTTTTTAAGCTCTAATTCAGCAAACTGATTATAGAAACTTTGTATACTGACCCATACAAATTCTCTTCCATCCATTTCAGTCAAAGAGCCAACATTGTTAAGTATCATACCATAACTTGTCAATAACACATGGCCCCTTTTCTGAATTTTAAGAAGATTTCGTTCTCGTTCTTTTTTGCTGCCACTATGAAAATCATGTACACTGATGCCAGGACACCTGCATCAAATAAATAATATAGTTATGTAAACTGAATACATAAAATTTATAGATATTGAAACTAATAACAATTAGGAAATCTATACTCTCACATACACCTATTTAAACTATTGTAAATAGCAGATGTTCCCAACTTATAGGGATTAAAAGGCCACATTAGAAATCATATGTATGATTACAGACAACAGTGTCATTATAGGCCAATTTTCATATAATTTTGCATTACAACTGAGGTAACAGTATAAAATAATATACAGTAGAGGACAGATTAACTAGATCATCCAATTAACAGAATCAATCAAGGACCATGCGTTTTTTTTCTCACCTTATCCCCCCCCCCCCCCTTTGAAAATCAATCTTTACTTTCAGTACTGTTTTAATGGTCAAAGTGGGTAAGTTCACAAAATGCAATGTAAAAAAATTATTAGAAATGTTTCTTTACCCTAGTAATGCTCTTCAAAACAAAGGATATAACCCTTTGCCTTAAATTAAGTAATCTCAAAGCTTTGCTAATCGAAATGGTATTAGAAACAAGATGCAAGAAATAAGCATACAACAAAAAATGCTGCAGACATCCTTTGCAAACAAGGAGTTCTAGATATCAGAAATCTGGTACTTAACAAAAGCAATATTGATTTCATCCCTAAATAAAATGATGAAATTAAGGCATGTATTTCTGACAGACTTAAACACAATGCTTGTAAAGAATGTTATACTAGTAGGCAATGGGAGTTCTAAGTCAAATTTTAATTTTATAACAATAAAAAATTTCATAAAAGCAGAGTCAAAAATTTTAAAAAAGCATACTACATTAATTTTAATAACTTTCTACATTAGCACAATATAAACATAATCAGAACACACAATGTATACCACTGAAGCTATTACTTAGTCCATTTTACATAATCTCTGCTATGATTCTTTTTCTACCGACACTGTTCCTTGCTTAGTGTACATCACTTTTGTCTCACACCCCTTGGTTTTTATATCCTTTTTTTTAACCCCGACACTTTTACTTGTCAAAATTATTCAACTAGCTCATGCATTATTTAGTGTGTATATGTCAACAAAACAGTTCTAAAGTAAACCATTAAAAGAGTATATCTTACCATTTCTTAAATTCTTTTGACCAGTTCTGCAGTAGTGACACTGGCATTATGATAAGAACATGTCTTACTAGATCTGCATCAATCATTCCTGATAAAAATGCAATTACTTGAAATGTTTTACCTAATCTAATAAAAGGAGAGATTTAATAAAAACTTTTTATTAGAAATAAAGTTTTTCCAAACTAAAATTCTGGGGGAAAACATATTGGAAGTCATGAACACATAAACATAAAAGTACTATACACACCTGAATCCTGTACAGTAAAAAGTACTATACATTATTCCGGAAGATTAATGACATAGTATAAAATTTGTAAATTGAACAGTTTAAAATGCATTTTTGCTCATTATCATACTTGAAATTTAACAGATTATATGAAAAATTTACAGTTTTTCACTTAGTTTTACAGATTTATTTATAGACTGGAAGTTTTTATGGTTTCTGGTACCATAAAAATGAAATCAAAATTTTGAAAACAAAACAAATATTTTTTCAATTCAGTGATATGTGAAAATTGAAAAAATATTTTATTTCAGCAGACATTTAAATAACTGACAAAAAAAATGCATAATATGATAAATCATAAATATGATTCTGTGAAGTGTATGACTCCAGCAGCTGCTGATTCTAATTCAAAAAAAAAAAAAAAAAAAAACTGCTAGTTTCTTTAAATTCATTTTCTGCTGCCTCACATTAAGCTATTTTAAATAAACTGTAATTATCCTTCAGTTTCAATTCTATTTTTGGAAAAAGATTATTAAATAGAATTAATTACATAATTAGATATCTAATTATATAATTAGATATCAAATTCATAAATGACCTTAATAAAAAAATTAAGTGATATAATGAATTGAAATTTATTTCAGTTTTATTATTTGTAAATGTGATTTTTAAAAATGTAAAATATTGAAGACAACTACTTTATAAGTATTACAGCTTGGTAAGTCATAATATCCTCTTTTTTTAATTGAATTTGTTAAATCGATCTTCAGTTTAAAATCTAGTTGAATTGTATTACGTTAAATCCCTTGTGACCAGAAATCTTCTTGCTATCCACATCTTTTCATGAACTGAAAATCTTATTCCTCCAGTTCTCCTAAATTCATCAAAAACAATACTTCCCAGAAAGGTAAAGTTACAGGACAAAAGAAAACTAAGAATCCCCTATATAATAATAGCCTAAGTTGTATGTCTGTGAATTTCTGAAGCGCTTGTACCTGGAATGGATACAGGCATCCATGTTCGATTTTTCATGAGTTAGGGTTAGCAAAATTGAAAGAGAGTTTGAAATCCACCCATCCCCCCCTTTTCGAGTGTCTAATGCTATTATTTCAAGCCTTATCCTTCCTCTTATTCTATACGAAATTCATTCTTGATAGGATGGCAAAGGCGGAGAGTAATATTTAAATTTCTGGACTGTTTCTATCTGAACCTTCATATACTCTAATTAGTTGGCTCACAATGTGCAAGTGTTGTACGTTTGGTAGAATGTCTGTCCACTTGATCGTTGTATTTCTTGAGTTGACAGTTCTATGCCCGATGCAGCCAATTTTTTTTAATGTCTAATAAATTTAATATTTTCTGCTTTTTCTTTTAAATTCTTATTCCGAAAGTTGTTTTATTATTTTTAAAATAAAATTTTACTATTTTTTCAACTTTTTATAATTTTTATTTTATTAAATTCACGTATTCTTGTACGGATGTCCCTGGCCACAAATATTTCATGTTGTGTACCCTTAAACTTTCTTCTCGTAACGTAATAATAGCCTAAGTTATCTGCCCGTCCGTCCCCAAAGTTATAAAGCTTTTGGACCTGGAATGGATAGAGCATCCATATTGGATTTTTGATGAGTTAGGGTTTGCAAAATTCAAAGCGAGTAGATTCTGAAGTAAATTGATATGATTAAGCTTCGTATTACAGCGAAAAATACTGTCCTCTTTAAAATGTTCGAAATCCACCCTGTCCCCTTTATGAGCGTTTAATGCCATTATATTAAGCCCCATTTTAATAGCAAGCAATTAAATTTATCAATTTATCACATAAGTAGGTAAAAATAACAATTTTTTTCTAGCATTATGACTTTATTCCTTTAACCATCTCATTTAATCATTTCTTATTTTAAATTAATTAAATGTGTTCTGCATTATTTCCATACGTTTTATCACTAAACTTGGATATAACAATTTTCTTTTTTATTTGACTTAAATAATAGATTAAGTACATATGTGATAATTTTAATCGATTATTTTTGTTGAAAGGTAATTCTCAGATAAAAAAAACAATTTTTTTACCTGCCTCATATGGTTCTTTACAATTCTGGAAATTAAAAAAATTTACTGATCATATGACAGGTTATATGCTAGTCCAGGTAAAATAACATTAGTTCTATATGCATCAGCATGGGACTAAATTAATCAAAAAATCAATGTAGAAAAACAAATAATGATGGAATGGTCTAGATCCAAATTACACTAAATCAACACACATAATAAACTAAAAATTAATGTACTGAAAACATTTTTTTTTCAATTTTTTTTCTGCACTTAAAAACATTGGCTATTGAGTGATTCATTATTAAGTATGAAATGGCTGATATATTAATTTTAAGTGTACTTAGGTTCTGAAAATATCATAAACTAATGAAAATTGATCTAAGCATGGTCAAAATGTATATTTCTGCTGAAAGTGACAGCTAAAATTTTTCACAATTACAATACTTCTTTTACTTCATACAAGGAAATAAAAATGGTTAGTTTAGAGAAGTTATATAATAATAAGAACTTACCCCATAT
Source organism: Pardosa pseudoannulata (assembly GCA_032207245.1). Lineage (NCBI taxonomy): Eukaryota > Metazoa > Arthropoda > Arachnida > Araneae > Lycosidae > Pardosa > Pardosa pseudoannulata. The sequence continues at coordinate 60,002,555 of CM063511.1, read as the reverse complement.
CATCCCCAAGAACCCCACCTTTGCGCATTTTATACAGCTTCCACATCCATGCAATTCCTTCCCGTTGATATGGATATAATTTTTTATAAATATCATGAAAAACAGAAAAATCTTCTGCTACCTTAATCATTTCATCATTGTTAGAATCATTTAAATTCTCTGATATAAGTTCCTAAAAACAACAGAAATGTTTTATTCAAAGAACAAAATTTTCAAAGCAAGAAGTGTCAGATATAATAGTGCTCAATATAAGATAGGATATAAACTAAAATCAGTTCAATAATCTTTAAGGATAGCATGTTAGACAATTAGGTTTGAATTATTATATCTCAATTTTCTGAATAATAAATCAATAATTTATAAACATGAAATTTCTGATGAACTATATCAATTTTAAATCCTACTGTAAAATCAGAACAAAAAACAGGGATGGTAAATATTTTTTTTACTGAAATTAAATGTTGCAAATTGAAATTATCTATTATCAAATATTTTATGACTAATGATTAAGTTTATATTATCAGATTTTCTTATGAAGGCAATACTATTTGCATAGAGCAAATTATAGATTAATTTTATGAAATATGATTTTTTTAAATCCTTCAACAAACTTATTGTTCACATTTTTCTTTATTATTTTCAAATATAGAACTAATTATTTATCAAATCAGTCTTTGAATCACTAGTATTTAAACAAACACAAAAACAAATGAAAATACATTTAATAATTTGATAAGAACCAGCAGTATAGTAAGATAATAAAATTGATCATATGATCTTCATCTTTAATAAGATTTTGTGCCCAAAAAAATGGAAATTTTTACCTATCATCCTTCAAAAAAAAAAGTTTTATTTCAATATATAATTAGAAATAATTTCATTAAAATAATATCTAAATATCATAAGATTACAAAAACTTTAAAATTACTAGACATTAGTCTTTCTGTAATTAGAGCATGGAAAAAACTTAACATTATACAGTGGAACCCTGTTTATATGTTTTTCACAGAACCTATGAAAAAAAATTTTTTAAGCCACCAAGGTTTGTGGTTTAGTTTGGAGTGCTACGGTCTACTTTTTGCAACACAAAGGCTAATGAGACCAGGACCTACAGCTTAAAGTCAATTCCGAACGGCTACGAACATCCATGCCACTGTGGGATTCGAACCCACAAACTGTGGTACCAAAAACCAGCACTCTAGCCAATCAGCCATCGCTCGGCTTTAGGCCGCCAAGGAAAAAAAAAATATTAATGAGGAATTGCAGATTGCACAATATAAAACCATTTACACATAATATTGCCGGATGTATGTACTATGGTTTTAAATATTTGTTATAAATAAACAAAATGGTATTTATAATGCGTTAGAGTCTTAAAATGAAGATAAAATAAAACAAGCTTAGAGATTTCATGAAATGATATTTATGACTGAAAGAAACCAGATACTTTTGATTCTTGGGAAACATTTCCCTAAGGTATTTTTTGTATAGCAGCATTTAAATGCTAATTTTTTTTTTCTGTGTCATGACACAGAAGAGGATCATAGAGTTTCAACACGAGATATTGCATTATTAAAATTTGGTGGTAAGATAGGAACTTCTGTCATCATAATCATTGACGATTTCACTTCTGCAAATTAATTATTAATTGAAAGCCATTTCGAGTCACTAAATCTGCATAAAAATTTGAATATTTTTTAATAATAAAATCAGTGTCCTGAAAAATAAAATTTGCACTTTGCATTATGGAAGACCGGAAGTTTAGAACTACTTTGATGAATTGTAACTTTCATAACATAAGTTACATATGGGATTCAAATCAGTCATACAAATGAAATGTTTAGGGAGCAATACAAGAAACATAACTGCTAAAAACATGTAAATGAAATTGTCATGATAAAATTAATTTGATCATACATTTTATTAAACGTACATCCAAAACCAGATATCAAAAGTAAAAATTAGTTTTTGGATTTTAAATGTAAATCACTATTATCCTAAAGAAACTTACCTTTATTTTAACAATTCTCTTCTGGACTTTATCTGTCTTATGGACCGATTGGGCTTTTTCTAGAATTTTGAGAGCATCAGTTAACTTTCCTTCAGAAGCCAACTCCCGAGCTTCTTCATATAAAACTTTAACTTTCCTTAATTTTTCCTCAACATCAGGTATATCAGCTTCTACACTATGGGACAACTGAAGATAAAAATGAGAGGGGAGGCATTAAACATACAATAAAACTTTGTTATAAAAGCTTTGTTTACTGCTAAAGCATCAACTCAAATTAGTCTCAGCATGTTCAACATCACAACCTAAATGTTATCACAATGTGTATGTATAAAGTTGCAACAAGTAACATTAATTCACTATTATTTCAACTTATAAATGAAAATATTTTTATAATATAAATGAAACAAGATACAACATTTTGATAACTGCAAACCAGCACTAAAATCTAAAATTGTAAAAACTATTTTAAAAACCGGAATGAAAAGATTTTTTTGAGATTTAAAAAAAGAATAATTTGATGATAAAGTAACATAATTCAATGCAATATACAGGGTGTATTGAAATCCTTCTCCAAACTTAGAGGGGAAATTAACTCATCAAGACAAACAAAAGCTACAATGAGAACTTGAGGTTGTAAAAGGTGTTTAATGGGGAAAACATTTCACAAAATAGGTGCTTCAGATGCCTAAAGTATAAAATAAAATTGTTATAATTATTAAAATTTGCAGACAATGACATTATTGCATAGAGTACAGCGATAATGGAACAAATGGTGGGCAGGCTCGAAGATGCTTCAGCTGGCAGTGACATATTTGATACAACACATTTGGTTGCTCTAACCCATTTCATTCTTCATGTACGTAACCACCTTGATGGAGTTTATTCAGTAAAATGGATAAGACATGCTAGTCCTATTACTTGGCGTCTACAGTTGCCTGACCATAACCCTTTGGATTTCTTCTGGCAAGAGATGAAATCCCTTATAAGACATTGGCATAAATGCCAGAATTAATAGCTAGGATAGTCACTGCTGCAGCAGAAATCCAGGAAACTCTTGGCATCTCTGTAAACCAGTCATCACTCCATTGCTGTACTCAGCAACCAACGCTTTGAACATTTGTTATAATATTTTTACTGAGCATCTGAAACCGCTTTGCACCCTTCTGTGTGATAAATGTTTTCTGTTATTTTCCTGGAATGATTTTTTTTTTTCTCACCTCACTTAGTACACTTGCTGATGTATTTTTGCAATTTTCAATCATTAAATTTCATTTGCAACCCCATGATCTATTACAGTTTTGTTCATCTTGATAAATCCTATCATCTCTTTAAGTTTGTTGGAAAACTTTCGATATGCCCTGTATATTGCAAAACAAAACATCTTTAATATTTTAGTAAAGCAAATCTATCCATATAAATCTGACAAAAAAAAAAAAAAGCAAATGCAATTGACTTGATTATATTTTATCATTTATCAAATATGCACAACGTTAAATTGTATAGAAAATTTATCAATGCAGGATGTAGACTAGAAAACAAAAACATGCATTTTCATCATGTTATTACACATATTTTGGAAAATATGTTGGAAAATTTGTGAAATCTGCATTTTTCGATCCCTTTTACTTAACTTCACTAGTCTGTCAGTTGCTATTATGAAATCAATTTTTAACTACCTTCCTGAGTAGCTGGAGATCTGAAATTTTGCACATAGTTTCAATACTGGTAACAATATGATATTCAACCATAAAAAATAAGAATGGAGTTAAAATAAAATCAGTTTGGTAAATGCAAAAATCTATTCAGGGCAAGGTTGGAAAAAATATTTATATTTTATTAAGTATTTTTAAATGATTAAAAAAAAATAAATAAAATAAATCAGATTTTTTTATTGAAATCACATTTCTTTGATTTTTTTCTGAATATTAATTTTAATTGTTGTTTTTATGTTTTTTGCAATATACATAGAATAGTTTGTTATAAGAAGTAACATTTTATCTATCGAGTATATTCTACACACTGACTACCTAAAATTAAATATATAAATTTTAATCTAAATACATTCCATTATTTTGTAATTGGACAGTGCAAACTAAATAAGATTTAAAGAACAAATTAAATATTCTCTTAATGAAAACTATTTATTTAAAAAAATCACAAATATTTCAATATTTTTAAGCACCGAATTATGGATTTAATTGTTTCAATAAAAACACTAGCTTTGATGCTTTATCCACTCCTAATTGGTTATGAAGGCTAGAATGAACAATACCAAAAGAAGAAAACTGTCTTTCCATTCCAGTATATTTATTCCAGTTTACTTATTGGTATTACTGTGCTGGTTGATTCCCAATTCTCTTGTCTTTGGAATATAGGTTTTAAAAGTGAAAAAAAATGATTTTAATCAATGTTTTTTTCAAAAAAGTCAACTGATTTAAATCATGCCAACCCTGATTCAGCATACTTGGAATCCCAGTTGCACAGATTTTAAAACTAATATCACCACATCTAGAGATGTAATTAAAAACTAACAAAATGTTTATTTTTTTCTGCTTTCTTCATTGCTTTTCTTGTTAAATAAAAATGATTTTTAAAAACGCTTTCTTATATTTTTCTTGTTACTTTCTGTTTTGATATGTAATTTAATAAATACTTTGAATTTTTCATAATGGTTTAGACAAAGTTAATAGCAGTTAAAGGGTTATACATTTGCAGTAATTGCAGGGTATCTGCCAAAATAAAATTTTTCAAATCCATGACTTTTCATGACTTTCCCTGATTTAGCAGATCATTTTCCATGACTTTAAAAAGCTTTCATTAAAGTATATATGAATAAAACTTCTGATGTACATACAAATAAAATATATGCTTTTAGAGAAATTACAGGAATTTTATCATAAAAAACTATAAACTTACTTTATAAGTGCTAATAAACTCACATACATAAAAATAAATTGTTGTATCTACATACCTAAGTTTAATCATATAGCAATTTTTCAATCAAAATGTTTCCAATTTGAATTCAGGGTACTTTGGTATTATCCAGGTGACCATGAATAATAGCCAAATATAACCCTATAATGTTTATATACAATATCCCTAGAGATAAACTTATGTTTTGCGCAAAAATCTTAACTAATTTTTATTAAAAAATAATTATTATTATATTAATAAAATTTTAATCTACAATTTAAGAAAAAACCAGAATAATATACATTTACCCACCCATTAAGCTTTCTTGCTTTGAGTTTCCTTGGTGAACAAATTTTACTTGGCAATATGGTCAATAAGATAGTACATAAATACCAAACTCAGTAACTTCAGCCAAATGACAAGTAAAAATAGAATTAAACAATTCAATGCATTTTATTTAATCGGTAATTTAGCGGATCCATGACTTTCCATGACTTTTACTCATTTTACTTGAAAAATCAAGACTTTCCATGACAAAATTAATCCATTGTCTAAATCCATGATTTTCCATGACTTTCCCTGACTTTCCAGATGCACAGAAACCATGTAATTGGAAACTTCTGTGGAACTTCAGGTAGAAAATCCAAATAAATTATATCAAGATATTGAGAATTGAATGTAGTGATTGGAAGAAAAAAAGTTGACAAAAATCTTTAATTCCATTACCTGAGTCTTCACAGCAAATCCAGAGGGTGCTTCAGGAGAAATGCTTTTACTAGTAGCATGTTCAAAATCTTTTGAAATTTGGTTAGAACAATTATTTGAGTAAAGCTAAGGGGAAAAAAAAATTATTTCTTGATTATAACACAATAAGCAGGAAAACTGTTTTACTTTAAATAAAAATCAAAAGAAAAAAATTTATGAAACAATTATAAAATATTTTATTTTGCATGAAAATTTAAATAGTTTTGAAAGTCTTAAACAAAAAAAAAATTTTTTTTTAAATAAATAAATAAATAGATTAATGGGGAAACGGAGGAGTCAACATTTGTTTCTGAGAATTGAAATTCAAAATCATAACTTTACCTCTCTTTGTAGCAATAATGAGGAATTTGCACATGTGGGGGATTCGAACAACTTAGTGTTTTTCTGATAATTTCAGACTCATAGATTCCAAAAATGTTCAAAAACTGGTCCATCATTTAAAAAATTAATTTTAAAGTTAAGCGAAAATCACGTGACATCAAAACGCTCCGTGATTGGTTGTGATGTCATCGTTCATGCAGACCAATATTTTTGTATTGCTTTTAAGCGCGCACTATTTTCCGATTTTGTTTTTGCAAGTTCCTGAAATTTTCTAGCTATCAAAATTTATTTTTATTTAAACCTGAAGGTTTATTTTATCGATCTAGATAGCTTAGTTATCTCAATTTGTCATAAATGTCTCTTCTACCTGGATTTACCAAAGGACAATCAGACAACCTCCCGAAAATTGACAGCATGTCAATGTTTTCTTTCTTGGCAAAAAACCCGGATTTTATGGGAGCAGAAATACAAGGAATTAAAACCCAAAGGTATGTAAAATCATTTATATTTTTTCCAATTTTACTTAACATGTATTAATACTTTATTCATGCTAAACACAGCTCTTTTGTTTGTAAACACAAACAAGTCAAATAAATATACATATATCATATACACACACATTTGTAGTAGCATCGTTTTTTATAAATAGAGACGGATGTAATATTAAAATAAAAATTAGAGGAGGTATTTATTGTGAGACCGGTCTCATTAGCCTTCGTGTTGCAAAAAGTAGACCGTAGCACTCCAAAACCAAACCAATTCTTAGATATTTTAAATATGATGAAAAGAAATTTAAAATCTTTAAACGGCTTTACTTAATTATTTATACATTTTTAAATAGCAATACAATTTTATTGCCTTTAATATTAATGTCAAATTAAAAAATGTATAAAATTTCTCAAATTAAATTTAATTTTTAAAGTAATATCATTATTAAGTATTTTAAAAATATTATACTTTTTTTTCAAATTAGTCACCAATTTAATCGAAAAATATCACTGTGATTTGATACACAAGAAAGTATGCATCTCTGAAGAAAATATTTATAATACCTTGAAAATACATAACCTTCCCCTCCCCCGAGTTATTTATTAGATAATTATATGCTTTAGATATTTATATGTTTTTCGATATTTATATGCTTTATAAAATATTTATTGTACTTGAACTCTGTGATAATACTCGAAAATTAGCAGTTTTAAAAGTTAAATAGCAGTGGTTAATCAACAATCCTTTTAAAGGTATAGATGTATTTTTATATACTTTAATTGTTCTAAATTAGTAATATTTAAACAAATGCAAGCATTTATTTACCGAAAAATGGTCTTCACAAACCCATAAAGATGATTTATATGATAATTTGAGGTTTAATTTCTCATCCCTTTTCATCGCAGTTGTCCAGATTTTACGTGTATGTGGGTCTTTCGGGACGCTGAAAAATATCTTCTCATTGCAATTAGTTGTTGTATTTTTACAGAGTGGCACAATACAATATTTAGAGTATGATTTTTTAATGCCAGACATAACAAAAAAATTTCTATTATATGCGATACTTTACACAAAAACAAATTTAAAAGTCGCCTTTTAACATGTAAACAGCATAGGCGCTCGGTGTCTACATGAACGATGACGTCACAAACTCGGCGGAGAAAAAGTATCGTTTTTGAGAGACGTTAAAGAGTCCGCTATAAAACCCATTAGAAATCACTCATTAGGCCCCCAAATGAAAGAAAAATAGCTACTGTCCTGCTTACTTTTTTGTCTTCTATCGTTTAAAATCAAAATTAGAAAACGTGAAAATTCTTCATTGTGTCCTTTACACAATATTGTATGGGGTAGAAAAAGCTTGAATCAACCTTTTTTCTACATGGTTAATAATTATTACATCAGAACATATTCTGAAAATCTATTATAAAAACTACAAGCATCTAAGGCAGAAGTGGGATTTGTATCCATTTACTACAGTAACAAAAGCAAGCTTTCTTCCAGTTAATCATAATCCAGCCTACTTGTAAGGTTTTCGTATAAAGTTACACTTAATAGTAGAATATAATCTTTATTACTTTAAAATAGCTACAGTACATTCCTTTTTAGAAAAGGAAACAGGAATCACATCTTTTACATGCTGAGAAGGATATACTAAATTTGACTAATACAGGCTTGCAACTGCTGAGGTACTTTCAAAAAGGTGAGAAAAGTGACAAATGATACAGAATAAATGACTAAAAAGTGACTAAACATTGAAAAAAAAATGCGATTTTTTTCTCCTCTTGATTACAGATGCTATTATTAAGATTTTTCTATTTATTTTAACTCTAAATCAAACGACATGATTTTAGCGTCAAATACAAAATAGGTTAAAAATTTTGTTTAACACAACTCAACATTGCTTTTTATTCAAGAAAATCTATAAATTAGATTTGAATACATACAATACATTAATTTTATAATCACAATTTTCTGCATATATTAATGATGTTTTGAAATATGTACATATCGAGATTAGAGTATCTAAACAAAAATTGTGAAGAAAAAGAAAAAGAGAAATGTGTGCTTTGAAGTAAATTACTTTAATATATTAAATGTACATTTCAGTACAAATGTAGATTTCAGGAACTTCTTTAAGACTCTTTAAAATCACTAAATTCTGGAAACCATATGACTAATTACATTTGAATAAGAAATAAGATTAGAGCATCCCATTTTGGTGTCTCTTATTTAAATATTTTGTTATTAATTATTATTTTTTTAACACTAGACTTTTGCTGTGATACACCAAGAAAAAAGTGACTAAAAGTGACTGTTTACTTAAAAAAGTGACTAAAAGTGATCAATTGTAAAAAAAGTGACTAAAGGTGAGAAAAGTGATGGAATTGCAAGCCTGCTAATAAAATATGCAAATTTGTAATGTATTAAAACAAGGTTCAGACTCTTTCCACAGAAAAAAAATTAAGCACTTTTTAAGCACTTTTTAAGCACCTAAATTTTCATTGTACTATGATCAACCTACAGCTAAAGCTTAAAAATTGAAGATTTTCATGAAGCTTTTCTTGAGCTTTATGACTTGTAAAATGCAAATAATATATAGAGACAATTTAACAATTTTATTAAACACAATTGTTAATATCTCATACTTTATGTTAACACATCTTTTTTCGCAAACATAAATTTTAGAACAGCAATAGTCCTTATTGATCAAATGACCCTCCCCCCTTTCTCTAAACAAATCTGAAATATTTGTAAAGTTAAAGTACTATCTGTGGTGGAAGATCAACAAGTTTCACATCATAGCAACAGTATTTTTACAGCAACATAGATGTAAAATAAGATAATAAAAAGTACTTCTGTATAATAAACAGGTAAATATAATATTCACACACACACACACACACACACACACACACACACACACACACACACACAGGGAGACAGAGAGAAAAGAAGATGCAGTATCTAATCTAAAAAAGTTTTAATTATGACATACTCAAAACAAGATTCAAGAAATTATCAATCTCATTTTAAAAATGTAACTGAAGAACTATTTCCATTCATAAAAGAAGATGAGAACCAAAAAATATAGGAAGGGGGAGAATATGTCTAATTTTGAAGTTAATTTTTCTTTCCTTCTATACATTTTTTTAATTAGTCTAACTCTTCTTTCTTATGTTTAGCTTTGTTAAATGGATTGACGATTAATTACCAAGGAAAATAAAATTCAGCAACCAATATTTGGGAAAAAAAAAGCACTTTTTGAGCACTCAGAAAAAAATTATAAATTTTAAGGCTACAAAAAGAAAACTAAGCACTTTTTAAGGACTTATTAGGGACCTTAAAAATGGATCTACAAAATAAGCACTTTTTAAGGATTTTAAGCACCCAGCTGAACCATGTAAAACTATGAATTTTTTTTAGTAATATCCAATTTAAAATTAAAACGGAAAAATCCTGGTTTTAAGTAGTAAATTTCCCATGTCAAAAGTAAATTTCGAAGAAAAAAAAACTGAAATGTACTTAACACTTTAAAGAAATGATTAATGATACGTTTCCTGACAATTATTTTAGTTGCTTAATTTTTAATCCATTTTTTTACACACAATTTAAACTTTCTTCTGAATGCTAAAATTTAACATTTTGAAAATTTAACAATATTCACAATGTACACTAAAATTAGAAATTAAACTAAAAACTCACTATTTTCTTTCCAGATCCTTTAAGAACTGAAACATCTTTTTTTTTAGCAGAAATATTCTCAGTTACAGAAATATTTGCTGAATTATTTTTCCATAATCCCTGTAAAAAGAACAAATTTAGTACTCATATTTACAATTTTTAAAAATATCGCATTTTTGAGTCACAAACAATTTATATACTCATATTGACAAAAATAAATATAATGAATTGAAAAATGTATATAATGCTGACCCTAACAGTCTTAATTCTCAGTTAGAAGGTCATTTGACATCTATTCTAACAATTTGCACTCCCTATAATGTAACTTAGGACTAACTCATTAATGCCCAATAAAAAGTTTTGCCTGGTCTGCAGTACGATTAAATTAAAAGATTTAATATGGTACTAAACTCCACTCTCATGGCATTACACACAAATATACTTTTTTAACCAATCTTGTCATCTATAAATAGAAAATCCTGTTTAAAAAATTGAAATAATTTTAATTCCTTTTAATCATACTGAAATTTACTATTAATAGCATTCTGTGTTTAAAATCCAATTAATATTTACTGACTACTTCTACTAACACAATTATTTTAATTACATAGAATACAATTAAAGGTAATCAAATACTTTAATTGTATAGTTAAAATAACATACCTAAGATTTGGGGGGATTGACGGTTTAATCTAATTGAAACAAAACTGGTTGGTAGTTAAACTAATTCACCAACATCCAAAATTCAGTATGAAACAGTTCTAAAACATGAGACTAATAGCAGTGCAGTGGATGGATGAATGAATGCCTTGCATGAAAAGATGGTTTAAAAACAACTTCATTTAGAGCTTAAACTTTTACTAAAATTTCATTTTAAAATTATATTATAAATAATATACACACTTACTGCAACATTTGGCAGTATATAATAAAGACTATTATACATGACAATGTTAGTCATACAATGCCTGCAAGCCACCTTTTGTGGCTTGCAGGCCAGGCTCTCTAGCAAGAGCAAAAGAGCATAAAAGCTGAGATATTTAGTAATTACAAGCTTAAATAGTACAAACAAACACTTAAATTTGCACATTGCATTCATTTAACAGTCAAGGTCAAATGTAACTGTGATTAAAGTTAACATATTGATTAATTGAATTGTATAACGTCATTGACTTGAAATGACATCATAAAGATGCGGTAGGAAAGAATTTTAAATTTTAGTTTCTCAACAATAACTTATGAAACAAATATGAGTTAGACCCTCCTGGTACATTTTTACCATTTTACTCATGCACGTCATAGAAATAAAATCAAATTTACCTGCCCAAGAAGCATTGCAAAGAATAACCAGGAAAATACAGATCACAAGCAAGAAAATGTTGTAAAAATTAGGTCAGAGTTCTCACCAAAATAGCAAAAATGCATCAATACCTTAAAAATCACTAAGAGGGAAATATATCACATCAGTAAAATACATATAGCAAAGATAAGATGATAGAATTAACTGTAATTAAAACCACAGCTTATTAATTTTACAAGAGTATGTTACATTATAAAAGTGGTATGTGAAAACCCAAAGAAAATATGTAAGATTTATACGTGTATGGTATACAGCTATTATTATGCACATAGATATATTACCAGACTTAATTATTTCTCTAGAACTATGAATACTCTCAAACACTGAAATCAATGATTTCCCACATAAACAATACTTAAATTAACAAAATAAAATATAAAAAACAAAACAATATCAACTATAAAATAAATAATAGATAAATTAAAATACAATATTTACAGAACCCTCCCACCCTTTTTTTAATAAATATATAAATAGATATCCATATATATATTTATATACACTGTCTACCAATAAGTATTTGTATACATGTGATAGAAAAGAAAAACTAACTTTATTCAAAATCAATAGTTGGTAGTGTCTCCACGAGAGGCAATTACAGCGTGAACCTGGGGCATACTTTCCACAAGTCTTCGTATTACAGCTAGTGGTATTGTCTTCCACTCGGCTTGGAGTGGGCATACAAGTTCCTCCACCAATTTTGGACGGATAGTGCACCCCTTAATTCGGCGATCCAACTCGTCCCAGAGGTTCTCGATAGGGTTCAGGTCTGGGCTCTGGGCAGGCGAGTCCATTCGATGAACTCCATTGGCACCATACCAAGCTTTCGTTAACCTTGAATCATGACAACTGGCATTGTCGTCCTGAAAGTAACAGGGGTCCTGCCACAATGCAGGAAGCACATTGTCATCCCAAATAGTGCAGTAGGCATCGGCGTTGAGCTTACCCTGAATGGGGACCAAGTGCCCCAGTCCATACCAGGAGAAACACCCCCCAGACCATAACTTTACTTCCACCGAACTTGACTGTTGGCACAATGCACTCTAGCAGGAGACATTCCCCAGGCAGATGCCAGACCCAGACATCCAAATAGTAAACGGTGAACCTTGATTCGTCATCCATTCCAACTGATCTACGGTTCAATTTCGATGTGCTTTGCACCACATTAATAGAGCAGCATGGCTGGATATTGTCATTTGCATAGGTATCCAAATACTTATTGGTAGACAGTATATGGTATGGGGAGCTTTCTTGTTAAGCATTTGTCCATACAATGCTGCAGATTTTTTAGAACTTTTTATTATGGGAGTACCATATAGGTGGCCAACATTACTCCCTAGGGACAATACAAAGTAGGTGCTCATAATTTAGGAGTAGAGAAAATGCAGAAGACCCCCATGCTTGGACTGTCATTTCTAGAGGTATTGATTAGGAACTTGGAGAACATTGTAACCACAAACCTATTTTATGTACTCCAGCTACCATTAATGACCATTTGATATCACAACCCCACAGTTATGAGAACAGTGCCATTATCAACCGAGCTACTGTGGCTCTAAACCTGTACTATGACAATTTTTATAGAACAGATGTGATATATTCCCAATTGATATAGTTTTGTCATTAATGACCAAATATTCAAATGAAATTCAGCACATACAGACTTCGAGACAAAACGAGTCAAAAACAAGTGCAGGACTAGTCAAAATGGGTAATTAAAGCAGAGTTGAAAAAAAAAAAGATTTTTTTTTTAAATAAAAAAAAATCAGATTTTTTTTATTTAAATCGGATATCTGTAATTTTTTTCCGAATACTAATTTTAATTGTTTTTATGTTTTTTGCAATACACAGAGAATAGTTTGTTATAAGAAGTAACATCTTATCTATCTAGTATATTCTACACACTGATTACCTAAAATTAAATATATAAATTTTAATCTAAATACATTCCATTATTTTGCAATTGGATGGTGCAAACTAAATAAGATGTAAATTTAAAGAACAAATTAAATATTCTTTTAATACAAAACTATTTATTTAAAATACAAATCACAATTATTTCAATATTTTTCAAGCACCAAATTATGGATTTGTTTCAATAAAAACACTAGCTTTGATGCTTTATCCACTCCTAACTGGTTATGAAGGCTAGAATGAATAATACCAAAAGAAGAAAAGTGTCATTCCATTCCAGCAGATGAAGCCACAGTTGTTATTTGGTAGACAAACTGGATTTCAAGTTCTGTAATACTCTCTTTACCTCCCATTACATAAAATGAATTCCACCAGTCATAATCAATCATTGTACTACCCCTACTACATACTTTCTGATAACAACTCTTAAATTCTTGGAAAGCACATGCTATCTATTTACACCTATTTACTTATTGGTATTACTGTGCTGGCTGATTCCCAATTCTATTGTCTTTGGAATATAGGTTTTAAAAGAAGTGAAAAAAAATTATTTAAATCAATGATTTTTTCAAAAAAATCAACTGATTTAAATCATGCCAACCCTGATTTAAAGTCTCAAAATTAAAGGTGTTTTGTGCACACATACAGATAATGTCAAATATTATCCTGCATAGTCAAAATGAGAAATTTCAGTCAAAACTGAACACAGAATTTTTTTCAGGATTACAATACTTTTGTTACCTAGTTTTTTAAAAAGAAAGGAAGAAGGAGAGAAAAGTATTCAAATAAAGACTACATATCTTACACAAATATACTTCACTTAACATACCTGTACATTTTGAATGTCTTTCAAAGCATTTTGTGTAACAAATGGCGTAGGAGAAATCGTATCACTACTTTTAGAACTTTCATTACTTGACACAGACTGACCTTTTGAACTGTTTAGGCTTTCTCCTTCAACAGCATTTAGACACTCCTGTAAGAGCAAGGTAAATCAGAAAATGCATAAAAACCTTTAAAATAATATTTTGTTTATGACCCAAGTGTTTCATTATTGATAGCTGACTGTTCCGATCAAGCTCTCAATATCAACAATTTTAATGTCTGGATATTGTTCCAATAAACCAGTAAGCAAATTCAAGAACAACCAAGTTACCTCTGCCAATTGCAAGCTGTGGAATTTCCTGTCTTGACCATAGTTCTTCACTATCAAGTTATTGGGATATACTACAACATGATAATCTTCAAGAATAAATTTTTTAGCTTGTTTTTGTATCAAGTATGCGGGTAAATACACAAAACAGGTGGCAAATGAATGCAATAACTTGAAAAAATATTACTTTATGCAGAATATTTAGGATATCTTTAGGCAATTTACATTATTACCCATGGGGATAAAACAGCATCACCAACAGGGGTATATCAGCAAGCAGAATTTTAATATTGTTATTGCGATACTCAAATTATATCAATATTTGACGATATATTGATAAACTATCCAGCCCTATCACCCATCCATCAATATATGGGTAGACGTAAAAGTTATAACTTTTTCCAATTGCTTTACTCGTGAATGGCTCAGGTGACAAAAGTACAAGAAAGTGTAGATGCAACCCCCATGGACAGAGGTTTCTTCGTAGAGAGAATATGACAAGGCATTATAAGATTTACTTTATTAACTTATTTCTTACCAATTTAATAGTTTAATAACAAATTTTAAATAAAAAATTACATTAAGATAGTTTAAAAGAAAATACTTTAGCTTCTCAACTGCACCCAATATTAGCTCTCTTGATTAAAACTTAGAAATTGAAATAAAACTTAGCAAATTACAGTTAAATAACATTTTATTTGAAAATTATACTTAACCTACAGGAATAGAAAATATGGGTGTTTTAAGAGCACTTAAGTCACTTTTAAACCGAGATTGATGTTTACATCACACTATACAATTATTTTACAGAAATTATTCAACCAGTTAAACAGTACATATTTTTCCTATATATCATAGAATTACCATCTTAATATCAGGCACAGATGCCACTAAGAGTTAAACAATTTTTTTATTAAAAGAAATTTAAATGACTTGATTATTCCATATATTTTATAAAATAGCATGAAGAACTAGAGAACAACTCAAATTTCCACTCTCTAGGTCAAATACTTCAAGTTACAGGCCAAAAGAGTTCAAAAGAACAATACAAAATTCAAGAAATTTAAAAACTTTGAAATTCATAACTTTTAAATGAATAGTCAGAAAATAATTTTCATTAATGCAATTTTCATTTAATGTACTTCATATGAGCCCAAAATCAATAAATTTTAAAAACATGACTTTTGAGTCACTGGTTGATTTGACATAAAATCCCTTTACATTTATGCTCAGATAATCTAAATGTATAAAAGAAAGATACATAACATAACTGACATTTTAATAAACACATTCACTATTACAGATTTATGTAAAAATACTTATTTTACAGTCTTCTAAAGTAGTATTACAAGTAACATTGGTACTTAGTATAATGAAAAGAGTAATAACTAAATTTTAAAATGAAGTATTTATTCAGAAAAAGAGAAAAATACCTTTACTCTGTATCTTTAATACTAATTATACAATTTATGTTAATTTGGTAATTTAGTATGAGTTTAGTTTAAAAAATATTTAATAAACCTTGTGATTTTTATCCATGAGTATTAAGTAGCGTAATATGAATCAGGGTTGTATCGGTTTTAACCATGAGGATTTAAACCATCCTAGTCAATATAAATTTTGATCAGTTTTGACCACTGAAATTCACTTTTCAATATATTTAATACTAATTGAACATAGTTTACTAGTATAAGATAAAGGCAAGTTACATTTGTTAAAAATCTCATAATATAAATAACACCAACAAAAAACAAATAACCCCAAGATTAAAAAAAAATTGTTTTACTTTTTTTTTTTTTTTTTACACAAGCTGTTTTATATGTAATTTATGTTGAATTCAAAAAACAGTTACAAGTTTTGTAGTTGTCTCTAAATTTAAACGATTTCGTAATTTATTTTGGATTACTCCAAACTTTGAAAATAATCTTTCTATAGATGAAGAGCTGGCACAACAGTTCATTAGATATATTGTAAAATCAACAAATTTTATGTTAATGCCTTTAACCTTCTTCATTGCTGCCCACCAGACATCAAGTCCAAGTGTACTGCAACTGGATTACATTTTTACAATTGCATGTGCATGGTTCATTTTTAAAATTCAAACATTCTTATTATACTGTATAAGCATGTTAAATCTCATGAACTTGTTAGTGTAATATTTTGTTTATTGCTTATTAAAAGTCACAAGTTAATTGCCATTAGTTAAGACCATTTAAAACTATTTTTAACAATTCTGACAATTTTTGACCACTTTTGGACGGTTAAAACCACAGTTATCCAGTGTCCTGGTCAAAATCAGTTTTGACCGGTCAAAATTACAACCCTGATATGAATTCAATTTTAAATGCACTGAACAATTTTTTCACTAATGTTTTGACATAAATAAGTTTAGAGTTTCTCCAACGAAAAATTTGTCAGAAAAAAAATTATATGTAACTATCACCGAACCTTTGTATCCTTGGACAGCATAACAATAAAAAGAAATGAATGAAAATAAAATAATTCATAATTACAGTGGCTTCATGCATCAGCACTATGATATGTTATAAATGTAAACACTTAAATGAGAAACTTATAAATGTTGCTTTGCTGTATTAATATACAAAAGCATTTCTGAAACTGTAATTTGAAGACTTATGAATCTTCTATCAATCACTTTTAAAAACAGAAAATATAGCATACCTTTAATGTTTCTATTCTTTTTAGGACTTTTTCAGAGGGATAAATATTTTTGGCTTGCTCGAATTTCTTAAGTGATTCCTTTAATTTTCCTTCAGCAGCCAACTGTTTTCCTTCACTTTGTAGTTTTTTGAAGACTTGTTGCTGGTAAGGATCAAATGACTGCGACATAGCTAAATTTAAGGAACACATCATATACAAAATTTGTTTAAGCAAACAGAAAGTAACACTAAGCACACAAAATAATTTACAGATAAAGAGAGATGAAACATATATGACAACTAATTAATATCCACCCAAATTCCAAATATCCAAAACCCCATCCAAATAACTGAAGAGAAAAATTTGATATCTAGAGGGAAAATTAGATTGATTTCCTCTGACCTGCAATTAACAAGAACTATAACATTAAAAAACAAAAATTTAATTTGTAACTGTGTACTGAATGGAAAATCTCTTTATTCCCATTTTAATACTGAATATCTGGCAAAATCTCTAACAATTCCTCCTTACTGATATATGTTTGGGAACTGAACTATAGGTCTTAACATTTCGCTTATCAAATTTATACAATCAACATACTTAAACACACTACTCTCAGTCCCCAAAAAATTTACATATTTATACAAGTACAGAAATTTTCAGTCAATTTATTTGATACTTTTAAAAGCTAATTTCATGTAAATCTTGCTTAGATACACTCATCCCCCAAAAAAATTTTTTTATTTATCCAAGTACAGAAATTTTCAGTCAATTTATTCGATACTTTTAAAAGCTAATTTCATGTAAAAGATTTTTATTTAATTACTGTACTTGAAGAAACAAAATGTTCCTAAAGAGTTAAAATTCATTAATCATATCCATAAGTAGCTTAAAGCATATAGCAAAAATATACTTCTAATTACAAATATATATATATATATATATACATGTAAATATGCATAATTTATATACTTAAAATTAAAAATAATTTATGTAACCTATACATGTGTATATATATATATATATAATGTATACATATATATGTATAAACAAGTGGAATTTAATCTGCATTCACAATAGAATTGTATCACCTTTTCTTTTTACTTGCCCAGGCTACTGAGCAAGGAGAAACCTAGGCAGCTAGAATATTAAAGTAAATAGTCACAGCACATTGAAGAGAACAGCACGTCCGTAAAAGAACTTACACTTTATTTTAGAAAATGACATTTTAATCTATCAAAGGTAGAAAATAGAATGATCATGAAAATGTGTGGATTTCAGGTTTGGACCTCAGAGCAAGACGAATTCTTTCTCAAAGAAAGTAGCTTACTCTCAAGAGTATAAAGGAACTTAGGTCATTGAAAAGAGCGTATTTTATTGAGACAGCTGGAAAATATGGAGAGTGGACAGAAATTTTGCATGTAATGCACAGCTAGCTTTGGGAGACTGCTAAAAGAATTTTAAATTGAGAACACACATTTAGATAAGATATTTTATGGCTGGGAAAATAGATTTGAAGGAATAAAAATGGGAAAGAGAAGAATTTTTAAGAGATACTTTAAGTATAATCATTTTTATATAACATATTTTTATAAATACACACACACACACACACATATATATATATATATATATATATATATATATTAAGTAAACAAAGAAAAATTATCTCCTTTGCTAAATTTTTCAATTTTTAAAATCTACGTAACAATAAATGTGAATTATAAATTTATACTTTTATAGCTAAAACTATTCATAACTGATGAATTATTATCATTTGATATTGTAAGGACTGTGTAGTAAATAACATTGTTTTAATTACACATCATATACTGTCACCTTACATTCCCATTTTATTGTATCATCCCCCAACATGACCCCTTATAACAACCAAATCAAACACAGATACGAAATTATACATCAATAGACTAGTATTTATTTATGTTGCACAATTGCTTTGATATTACGTGGAAAATTTGCATCTTGTTAGCATGATTCACAGAAGTCTTAAATGCACAGAAAAAATTTGGTTTCTCCAAAAATAATTATAACATAAATCAATTTTTTACGTATAAATATTAATCAGGCTGATTATTATGCCATTATAGTTCTGTGCATTTGATTACCCTCAAAAGAAAGTGAACAGATAAAAAGTCAAAACATTTTACCTGAAGAAACAATTTAATTATCTTGAAGAAGTAACAATTTAATAACCTTGAAGAAGCATAACCCAAAATTTAAAGAATGAAATCAACATAAAATTAGTAAAACAACATAAAGACAATTGACAGATGTGAACACGTTACACTCTATTCAAAAAACCGCTGCGAACCGCTGTTAGTTGATTGGACAAGAAGTTTAAAAACATTTGAGGCAGACATAAGGTCGGACAAAAATCAAATAACGCAATTAATTGAATATGTGTTTAGATAAGTGTTCTAACATCAATTACATATAACATTAAATAAATTTCTATTAAAATGGATAAAGTTGAAAAATATTACCGTATAAACTATAATGCACCGACCACACGAAATGGTTTTCGCCAATTAGAAACACGTAAGCGCCAACTGCGTAGTGATCTGAAAAATATTATGATGTGCACATTACCTTCTCCCCGAAAATATATTTCGCCATATCCAAAGTGCCACAGGTTTTTTTTACGGCTTACCCAAAGGAGCATCAATGAGTCAAAATCTGCTTAATATGTACAGTGATCCCTCGTTTTTCGAGATTAATGGCGGCCAGAACCTTCAGCGAAAAATAAACCGTGAAGTAGGATTTCCCCCTAGGAATTTTCGTGTATGCGGGTACACGAATGTTTTAAATATGTAAATAGTATTTATACTTTACAAATTTAAGACAAAAATTACAAAGTGTCAGTCCTAATTAATAAGGTTAATTACAAAACCTTATAGAGTAATAAACGTTAATCAACATTGCTTTCTGAGAGAGGCGAAGAGTCTTGTGTTGGTGGCGGAGAAGAGGCTCTCACTTGACTCGTAGAAGTTTTGGCTCACTCGGAGACTCTTCTGCTGGAAGCGCTGACGGTACAGCCAGGGAGCTTTACCTTGGAGAGAAACATGGTGATGGGTAGATGATGTCTTTGTTTTTCCTTTTCCTTCACAATTTCCCTGCACAAGGACATAACCCCGTCAATGCGATTGCTGAACTCGACAGCTCGAACCACATTGTCGTCAATGTCTTATGCAAATTCTTGCAATGTTGCATAATTGTTCCAGATACTCCAGGGTAAGGCCACGCTTTCCAGTTTGTTCTTCGTCTTCCTCTTCATTTTCTTTCTCACTTGCAGACTTTGTCATCTCAGGAGCCCATGGTATGTACTCTGAGTCAACTAATCTTAGAATCTGTTTCACATGCAGGGATCCTTCTCTAGCGCGCATCAACATAAGACAACGCTCCTTTCTGCAATGTGGCTGACGACATGGTTTTTTTTTTTTCATTTTTATTTTTTGATGAATATTTTGGGAAACCCGCTAAGCACTGAAGCCGCAAAACATGAAGCGCGAAGTGGCGAGGGAACACTGCATTGCTAAAATTTTAGGAAATGATCTATAACGTATTCTGTTCTTAATTGTACTCTTCAAAAAATTACTCTGATTGAAATAAGATCACAGTGAACATCATAATAATTCTTATTTAGCCCCTTTTTGTATCATTCTTTTATAGTCAATTTTTGATTATTTAATTTAATTTAATTATTGTATGTTTTATAATTTTATGTAACTGGCATTGTTGGGAATTCGCTTTGGCGATCGCCAATGTGTCGTGCTGCCACCAAGAGCATTCCCACAATCCCTCTCTGTACTGTAATGTACAGTCCATTAACGATGTTGTTCGACGGAACAATTAAAAACGGCATTGCAAACAATCGTGTCGTTATTGCTTAAATCCAGCGCACTTACACAAAATTGGTCCTTCTCAGCAGCAGGATTTTACACGAAGTAAAATGGATACAAAGATTTTGAATCGAAAGCGATGTAATCTAAAGTCAAGATTAACTAAGTACGAAGCTGATGTCGCTGACGAAACCAGAACTATGAATGCAATTGAGCTGAAATCAAAATTTGACTCCGTAAAGGATTTAAAATCGGAACTAGATCATCTAAAGGAGAAATACTATGAGGTTCTTAGTGACGAAGAATTCAAAGACCAGGAACAACAGCTGATTGACCTCTACTTTCGTTTGGAGAATTTAGAAGTAAGAATTAAGATATTACTTAATTCTCTAAAGACTGATTCTAATACTGTTTCTAATGTTGATATCGGTAAAGGGAAAGAACATTCTAATATTAAATTGCCAGATATTTCCTTACCAAGTTTTGATGGTAAATACGAAGAATGGTTGGTTTTTGAAGAACAATTCATGTGTTTGATTTCTGAAATAATCTGAATGATTCTCAAAAATTTTATTATTTGCAAGCGGCACTTAAAGGTAGTGCTAAACAACTACAAACGTCAGATGATCCGTATGAAACGCTGCTGAAGGCACTTAAGGGAGCGTTACGAAAACAAACGAATTATTGTTGACATGCATGTAAACGCATTAATTAATGTTGAGAAAATGTCTCATGAATCTGCCAAGGATCTCAGGCACTTAATCGACAAATTACTTAAACATATAAGAGTATTAAAGACTTTGAAATTCGAAAACAATAATTTTTCAGAAATTCTCTTAATAAACATAATATTACAAAAACTTGATCGCGAAACACGTAAACAATTCGAACTTTCCATTGAATCTATTGAAGTTCCTACCTGGCAAACATTTATTCAATTTCTGGAAAAAAGATGCCAAGTTCTAGAAAGTCTGAACAGAAACGTATCTATTAAACCAAAATTCCAATTTGAGCAAAATTCTCGTTCTAAAGCTTCGATGTTTAATTACAACATATCTGAAAAGCGTTGCATAGCTTGCAATTTAAACTCTCAATATGCTCTACACAAATGTGCTACATTCTTAAATATGAATGCTCATGAACGTTATGAATTAGTGAAAAAAGGTAATTTATGTTACAATTACTTGAATGATCATAAATTAAGTAAATGCAAATCGAAGGGTAGATGCTTTACTTGCAATAAGTTTCACCATACTTTGATTCATAAACCTAAACAAGAACTTAACTCGAGTGTGAGAGAAAACAAACAGGAAGTTCCCACAACGCGTTCTGACTTGGCACAGAGCCAAACCGAAAACTCAGCAAATTTTGATTCATATAATAGTCAAGTATTCTTTCCAAACAGGGAAAACGTAACCCTTTCGTCAACGACTAACTGTTTAAAAACAAAAACAGTTCTGCTTTCAACGGCAATGATTCAAGTGGCAGATTGCTATGGAAAATATATTGCAGGACGTTGTGTTCTAGATAGTGGATCCGTGTGTAATTTTATGACTTCGGAGTTCGCTAATAAATTAGGACTGAGGAAGCAAAAAACTTATGCTCCTGTCAGTGGCGTTAACGGTTCGCCATTATTATTGAAATCGAAAGTACAAACAACAATTTCGAATGATACAAGCACTTATCGCACTCCGTTAGAATTTCTCATTTTATCAAAAATAAATTATCTTACTCCAACCAACTGTTTAAAAGTAGACACAAATCTCATACCGGCAGAAATTAAGTTAGCTGATTCTAGACCTGGAAAAATCGATTTATTAATAGGCAACGAAATATTCTTTGACCTGTTAAGGGATGGCAAATTCCGTGTATTAAATCACAACATCACATTTCAAAATACTGTTTTCGGTTACGTCATAAGTGGATCTGTTAATTGTAGCTCAAATATTCAGTTCTGCGGATTGTCAACAAGGTTAGAGGAATTGGAAGAAAATATGCAACGATTTTGGAAAATCGAATCTGTTGAAGAAAATTCCCGAATATTATCTCCCGAAGAAGAATTCTGCGAAAAACACTTCGCCGACACTCATTATCGAAACGAGTTAGGGCGGTATGTCGTTCAATTGCCCCTGAAAGAAGATAATATTCTTGGTGAGTCCAAAAATTTTTCAGAAAAGCGATTAAATTCTCTCTGGCATCGTTTAAGTTTTAATGCGAAAACGAAAAAATTATACGTAGATTTCATGGACGAATACGAAAAACTCGGACACATGAAAGAAATTGTTGATGATAACTCTAACACCAAAAGTTATTATATGCCACATCATGGCGTTTACCGCCCGGAAAAGCAGACAACACAATTACGAGTCGTTTTCAACGCTTCTTCCCCTACTTCAAATGGTCTCTCTCTGAATGATATTCTGTTGAATGGCGGGTTTATTAAAGACGAACTGTTTTCAATTCTTTCTAGATTCCGAACCCATAAATATGTATTTACAGCCGATGTACAGAAAATGTACCGACAGATCTTAGTTCACCCCCAGCACAGAGATTATCATCGTATTTTGTGGAAGAGGGATATTCATAGTCCTATAAAGATATACCAATTGCAGACCGTTACTTACGGTACCACCAGAGCTTCATTTTTAGCTACGAGAGTTTTGAGGCAGTTAGCGCTCGATGAAGATAATCGATTTCCGCTCGAGTATGCCGTTGTATTATCCGATTTTTACGTTGACGATGTTCTCAGTGGAAGTAATGACCTATCTATCGCAAAAAGAACCAAAGAGCAACTAAATAAAATGTTTCAGTAATGTGGGATGATGCTTCACAAATGGTGTTCTAATAGTCAAGAATTGTGCGAAGACATGACTGTGAATAACGAACGCTCATTTCATGGTTCTTACGACACGTCAATCAAAGCTTTAGGCATGTTCTGGACACCGAGTTCGGACACCTTTTCATTCAAGGTTTCACTTAATCTAAATGATGTTATCACTAAACGAAATGTGTTATCATACATAGCACGTATCTTTGATCCTATGGGTTTAATTGGGCCCGTGACAAATTCATGCAAAGTTTATGGTGTCTCAAAATGAACTGGAATGACATACTTCCGGATGATGTTAAAAATGAGTGGAAAAAATTTGCAAAGGTTCTACCTCCAATTCAAAACATTCACATTCCTAGACATATAGGATGTGACGGGCAAGTATTTCTGCATGGATTTGTTGATGCCAGTTCTTTAGCTTACGGCTGCGTTATCTATTTACAAGGCATCTCACTGGACAGCAAAATTTCTACTAAGTTAGTTTGCAGCAAATCTCGAGTGGCAGCCATTAAGACTATTTCGATACCGAGACTTGAGTTGTGAGCTTGTCTCCTTCTTGCTAAACTTGTAAAGAAAATTCTTCCAGCATTACGTATGCGGATCGATAAAATTTTCCTTTGGTCAGACTCCACAATTGCGTTTGTCTGGATCCATAAAGCACCTTGTCTTCTCAAGACATTTGTTGCCAACAGAGTTTCCAGCATTCAAGATTTAACTAAAGAGTACCAGTGGAACCACATCTCTTCCGATCTCAACCCAGCTGATGCAATCTCCAGAGGTCTTTATGGAGATCAAATTGTTCAAAACTCTTTATGGTGGCAAGGTCCATATTTTTTGACTGAACAAGTAGAATTTTCGACTTGTGACTCAGACTTATCTGTAGATTCTGATGCTCTCTTAAGCGAAATGAAACCAGATCAGAAATCAGTTTTTACTGCAGTTACTTCTGAAACTACTTGGGTCCAAAATATAATTGATAGGATAAGCAATTACCTTAAATTAATTCGTACATTTAGTTTTCTTTTCAGATTTATTCATAATGCTAGATATCCTAATAACAAGCTTATCGGTCCCTTATCGGCAAAGGAAATTAAAGATGCAGAGTCAGTAATTTTTAGAGAAATCCAGAAAGGTGAGTTCTTACAGGAAATAAACTCCATCAAAAAAGGGCTTTCTGCTTCTACAAAAAGTAAGTTAAGATTTCTAAATCCCTTTCTTGATAAGGACGGTGTTCTCCGTGTAGGTGGTAGACTTAAGCATTCTAATTTGAATTTCGAATCTAAATTTCTAGTAATTTTACCAGCAAATAACAAATTAACTAATTTGATGTTTCGTTACTATCATCTAAAAAATTTACACATAGGACCTTCGGGTTTACTGCACAGTATAAGACAAAGATTTTGCCCCATTAACGGTCGCAATATAGCAA
>CM063511.1:59947168-59974668 GCA_032207245.1 Pardosa pseudoannulata | reverse complement strand
TTACAAATTGAGCAGTCAGAGGGTTAAAAACTTCAACCCATACGACTTTTAACTTTGGGGGCATTTGAAACATCCAGTCAGTCTTCATAAACCCAAAACTATATATAATACTAGACTCAAGAGTTGGTGTTACATGGGCACCCATTTTTTTTACGGCGGCCGAAGACTGGCATATCGAGAGAGGGTGGACAAGGTCTGTTCCAGGGAGGTGAAAGTTCAACAGGAGGGGGGAGGGATGCCACCCCCATCCCGCACCAGCTGCAGAAAGGGACATTTTTCCCATGGAGGCGAAAGCTTGACCAAGAGGAGGGGGTATTTCCCCCCCCGGCCCATGCGAACAGCAGTGGGGGAGGCCCGCTCGGGACGACGGAGAACGGACAATTATTCTGGAAAGAGCTGAGACCGAGAGAGGTGCTTTCCGCTCGGAACAATTTGGTTATTTTCTGTCTTATTTCAGCCATGTTTTTGTGGTTAATGATAACCAAGGTACGTATGTTTTAACAAAATCTGTAAAATAATAAAAATGTATAGTCAAGGATTTTGTATCCGCATTCACCGGCGCTTTTGGCGTGAGCGCAGCCTAGAAGTTTTTGATAATTTTGCGAGACAGAAGGAGATTTTTTTTAAGAACTTTGCGGACGTTTTTGGTCCGGACATCTTTTCCGTTGGAGCCCACCTTTTGGTCCCGATACTGCGACGTTCCTGTAGTTATCTTTTCCATCTGCACATTAATCGTCGTAATATTTTTAAAAACAACGCAACAAAATGAACCTCCAATAACCACTATAGGATCAGGGCAGAAGTGGACTATATTATTTGCAATTTAGAATTATAAAAAATAAATGGCTGGAACCCAAGTCAGAGTCTTTTCTGTCTACCTTCACTCAACTTGACTTAACACTTTACTACGGGTCTTGACATTCTACGTACTGCTCCCTTCCTATGCTCCAACTCTTCAGTATAGTTATAATGATGCTTCTAAAATCATTATGACGCAGCTGTCGCAAGTGACATATCACGACTACAAAAGATTCTGATTACTAAATACTCAATAATTTAAGTAAAATCTTCATTTAAAAAATATATATGTGTGGGCTCGGTTTCGCCATTGGCGCTGCCGTCGCCAAGCCTTTTTGCCGCGGGTTTTTTTCTACAGAAGACGATAGAGCTGCGACGACGACGGGAGACGTATGCGGAATGATAACTTGTTTAGGATTTAAAATGATTACGAATGTTATGTTTTTGTTTGTGTGTAACGTGCTCCCTCAAAAGTGTCTTAATAAATTATTTCGGAGCAAAGGAGTTTGAAACTATTTTCAAAAGAAGAAGCCCATATATATAATAAATTTATGGTTTAATGTACGAAATAAAACTTTTTAATTTGTAAAAAAAATATTCAGTGTTAACTTATTTTTTTTTTCTCATATACAGATTTAATGCGTAGGGACGTAGAATGCATAGTTTTTTAGCGTAATTTTCAAAAATTCCAACATATCAACCATTGAAAAAAATAGACATTTTTTACTAAATACTCAATAAATAAACTAAATAAAAAATTTTTTAAATATAAGGAACATAACTTATGGTTTAATGCATGAATTAACGATTTATTAAAAAAAAAACAGTGCTGAGTTATTTTTCTAAAATACAAATTTAATGCGTAACGCATAGAATTATACAGACTTTTATCATAATTTTCCGAAATTCCAATATGCCAAGTATTGTAAATATTTTTTTATGTTTAATAAATTCTTATAATAATCTAAATAAAATCTTTTTTCAAAAAATACAACGAACATAACTTATTGTATAATGCATACAATAAAACATTTTAATTCGTAAAAAATTATTCAATTAGCTTATTCAGTTTTGCTTTCTTTCTCATAAACAGATTTAATGCGCAACAACATATAATGCTTACAATTTTTTAAAGTAATTTCAAAAATTTTATAATGTCAAACATCGCAAAAAAAATTTAAACAATTTATTTTTTTTACTAAATACTCAATAATAAACAAAATAAAATTTTCTTTTTTAAATATAATGAACATAACTTACGGTTTAATGCATGAATGAACAATTTATTAAAAAAAAATCAGTGCCGAGTTATTTTGCTTTTTTTTCTAAAATACAGATTTAATGAGTTGAAATATACTTAATATATAATTTTTATATATATATATATATATATTATATATATAATTTTCCAAAATTCCACTATGCCAAGCATTGCAAATATTTTTTTCATGTTTAATAAATTCTTAATAACAATTTAAATAAAATTTTCCTTTTTAAAAAAATGCCATCAACATAACTTATTGTATAATGCATACAATAAAACATTTTAATCCATAAAAAAATTATTCAATTAGCTTATTTTGCTTTCTTTCTCATAAACAAATTTAATGCGTAACAACATATAATACTTGCAATTTTTAACGTAATTTTCAAAAATTTCATAATGTCAAATATCGCAAAAAAAAAAATTAATTTATTTTTACTAAATACTCAATAATAAACAAAATAAATATTTCTTAAAAAATACAGTGAACATAATTTATGGTCCATACGTGAATTAAAGCAATTCATTTTGTAAAAAGTAAAAAAAATTAATTTTTTTAAGCTTGGTTTAGTGCTTGGTTATTTTGCTTTTATGCTTTCTCAAATACAGATATAATGCATAACGGCATTGAATTATACAAATATTGATTATAATTTTTAAAATTACATTATGCCTAATATTGCAATTTTTTCCTTTTTATTGAATACTCAATAAACAAAATAATTTTTCTTTTTTTAATACAATATAACGAACATAACTTATGGTTTAATACGTGCATTAAAACTTTTTAGTTCGTAAAAAAAAAAAATTATTAAATTTTGGGTTATTCAGCTTTTTTTCTCGAATATAGATTTAATGCATAATAGCATAGACTTTTTCAGTTTTTTAAGGTAATTTTCGGAAATTCCATCATGCAAATCATTCCAAAGAATTAATTTGGGCACTTTTTTCTTTTTACTAAATGCTCAGTTATAAACTAAACTAAATTTTCTTTCTTAAAATAATATAATGAACATAATTTAGCATTCTATTACTGTTTAATGCTTGAAATAAAACTTATTCTTTTGTAAAAAATAATTATTCAGTACGGAGTTATTTCTTACCTAATTACATAAAATTATACAGTTTTTTAACATAATTTTAAGAATTATTTCACACGGCTTTATTGAAATAACTTTATTTTTAAAAAGCAAACGACTTACTTGTTTTGATAATTCCAAACATTGGTAAGATCTCAGGAACAGTTCACCAAATTATTATTTTCAATGAAAATCTCTGAACAATAAATCCTTAATAATCCTTTTTGGTATCAAACAATGTGAACTATTAAAATTAATAAACTAAATACTCAGTAATAAACTAAATGAAATTTTTATTCTTGAAATAATATCTTGAACATAATTTAGCATTCTATTATTGGTTAATGCTTGAATTAAAACTTATTGTTTTGTAAAAATAATTATCCAGTACAGGGTTATTTCTTACCTAATTACATGAAATTATGCAGCCTTTTAAGATCATTTTAAAAATAATTTTTCGCGGCTTTATTGAAATAAATTTATTTTCTTAAAAGCAAATAACTTACCTGTTTTGATAATTCCAAACATTGGTAAGATCTTAGGAACAGTTCACCAAATTATTATTTTCAATGAAAATCTCTGAACAATAAATCCTTAATAATCCTTTTTGGTATCAAACAATGTAAACTATTAAAAGTAATAAACTAAATACTCAGTAATAAGTCAAATGAAATTTTTATTCTTAAAATAATATACTGAACATAATTTAGCATTCTATTATTGGTTAATGCTTGAATTAAAACTTATTGTTTTGTAAAAATAATTATTCAGCACAGGGTTATTTCTTACATAATTACATGAAATTATGCAGCTTTTTAAGATAATTTTAAAAATAATTTTACGCGGCTTTATTGAAATAAATTTATTTTCTTAAAAGCAAATAACTTACCTGTTTTGATAATTCCAAACATTGGTAAGATCCCAGGAACAGTTCACCAAATTATTATTTTCAATGAAAATCTCTGAACAATAAATCCTTAATAATCCTTTTTGGTATCAAACAATGTGAACTATTAAAAGTAATAAACTAAATAATCAGTAATAAACTAAATGAAAGTTTCTTTCTTAAAATAATATAATGAACATAGTTTAGCATTCTATTATTGTTCAATGCTTGAATTCAAACTTATTATTTTGTAAGAATAATTATTCAGTACAGGGTTATTTCTTACCTAATTACATAAAATTATGCAGTTTTTTAACATAATTTTAAAAATAATTTTACGCGGCTTTATTGATACAAATTTATTTTCTTAAAAGCAAATGATTTACCTGTTTTGATAATTCCAAACATTGGTAAGATCCCAGGAACAGTTCAGCAAATTATTATTTTCAATGCAAAAGTCCGAACTATAAATCCTTAAATCCTTTTCGGTATTAAACAATATGAACTATTAAAATTAATAAACTAAATACTCGGTAATAAACTAAATGAAATTTTCTTTCTTAAAATAATATAATGAATATAATTTCGTATTTTATTATTGTTTATTGCTTGAATTAAATCTTATAATTTTGTAAACATAATTTGACAAATTATTTCAAGTTGCTTTATTGAAATAAATTTATTTTCTTTAAAGCAAATGACTTACCTTGATAATTCTAAACATTGGTGAAGTCTTAGGAATGCTTTACCAAATTATTATTTTCAATGCAAAAGTCTGAACTAAAAATCCTTAAAAATCCTTTTCGGTATCGAACAATATGAACTATTAAAATTAATAAAAATTAATAAATATTTTTAAATAATCGGTAATAAACTAAATGAACATATTTTAGTATTCTTATTGTTTAATATACTGAACATAAAACTTATTATTTTTTATTATTGTTTAAAGCTTAAATTAAATCTTATTGCAGTTTTAAGATAATTTGAAAAATAATTTTACGCGGCTTTATTGATAATAAATTTATTTTCTTTAAAGCAAATGACTTACCTCTTTTGATAATTCCAAATATTGGTGAGGTCTTAATAATGGTTTACCAAATTATTATTTTCAATGTAAATATCTGAACTAAAAATCCTTAAAAATCCTTTTCGGTATCAAACAATATGAACTATTAAAAAATTAATAAACTAAATAATCGGTAATAAACTAAACGAAATTTTCTTTCTTAAAATAATATACTGAACATAATTTCATATTTTATTATTGTTTAAAGCTTAAATTAAATCTTATTGTTTTGCAAACATAATTTGAAAAATAATTTCACGCAGCTTTATTGAAATAAATTTATTTTCTTTAAAGCAAATGACTTACTTTGGACTCACCTATTCTAAACATTGGTGAAGTCTTAAGAATGCTTTATCAAATTATTTTTTTCAATGCAAAAGTCTGAACAAAAAATCCTTAAAAATCTTTTTCGGTATCGAACAATATGAACTGTTAAAAGTAATAAACTAAATACTCAGTAATATACTAAATGAAATATTTTTGCCTAAAATAATATAATGAATATATTTTAGTATTCTATTATTGTTTAATACTTGAAATAAAACTTATTATTTTGTAAAAATAATTATTCAGTGCAGGGTTATTTCTTACCTAATTACATAAAATTATGCAGTTTTTTTAAGATAATTTTAAAAACAATTTTACGCGGCTTATTGATACAAATTTATTTTCTTAAAAGCAAATGACTTACCTGTTTTGATAATTCCAAACTTTGGTGAGGTCTTAGGAATGGTTTACCAACTTATTATTTTGAATGCAAAAATCTGAACTAAAAATCTTTAAAAATCCTTTTCAGTATCGAACAATATGAACTGTTAAAAGTAATAAACTAAATGAAATATTTTTGCCTAAAATAATACAATGAACATATTTTAGTATTCTATTAAAAATAAAAAATAAATAAATAAAAATAATTACTCATTACAGGGTTATTTACAGGGTTATTTCAGTACAGGGTTACCTAATTACATAGAATTATACAGTTTTTTAACATAATTTTAGAAATAATTTCATGCGGCTATATTGCAATAATTTTTTTAAAGCAAATGACTTACCTGTTTTGAAAATTCCAAACATTGGTAAGGTCTTAGGAATGGTTTACCAAATTATTATTTTCAATGCAAAAGTCTGAACTAAAAATCCTTAACAATCCTTTTTGGTATCAAAGAATGTGAACTATTAAAATCTTATTAGATACTCTCTATCTAATAAGTAAATTTCGATGACATTAACTATTATTTTAAATTAGTGCAAAGTTTAGGTAGAAACTTTTTTGAAACTTTTTTGAAAAATCTGAACTAAAAATCTTTAAAAATCCTTTTCGGTATCGAACAATATGAACTGTAAAAAGTAATAAACTAAATACTCAGTAAGTAATAAACTAAATGAAATATTTTTGCCTAAAATTATATAATGAACATATTTTAACATTCTATTAAAATAAAAAAAATAATTACTTAGTACAGAGTTATTTCTTACCTAAGCATTCGCGACACTATATTGGACACCTCGTGTGCATCAAATAGCGCAAAATAAATGAAAGAGGGAATTTCCCGTTCTTTCTCTCACTCGGAGATTGAAAGAGAAAGTAAATGTTTCTCATAAGAAAATTAGTAGTAAAAGGTTTGATTGGTCCTTGTGAGATGAAAAAAAAAATGACCTTCTGACGTCACGGCAGATTTGCATTTGCAAGGTTCGCTACAATCTAAAACACAATTGTTTTCAAAGAAATATCGTTTTGAAACACATAAATACAGTCAGTACCAGCTATATCAGGGGTGGGCAAATACTTTTAAGATGGGGCCGAAATGAAATTTTCAAATTGTCTCCGGAGGACTATAAAACGCGAATGTTTAGGGTGGAGTTTTTTCCCTCCCAAGAAATTTTTTTGACAAAAACACTATAAGTATCATTTTAAAGCATTTGGACAAGAAATTTGACAGTTAAAAGATAATAGTAATAATAAATTGCCTTACTTATCTATATGCGAACAATTTGTGCCCAGTAAAATATGTCACGTCATTTTTAAAGAAACAGGATCCATTAATAAATTATGGTCATTAAATAAATCAGTTAATGAAAGATTTTATTTTGATATTTATTTATATCTTAACGATACAAATTGTTTTATTTTGATCATAGTTATTACATTTTTATATTTATATTACATTTTGTAAATGGAATAGTAAATAGAATTATAAAAAGAAAAGACAAACATCAAACGTTAAAATAGAATAGTTTAGTTAACACGAAACTTGAAATCTGAAATATTCATTTGATATTATTTCTTCAAAATTTGGATCGTAATCACTTGTAGCAATCCTTAATACCGAGTGTAGATTTCCGTCAGTAATTTGTGATCGATATTTGTATTTCGTGTAAAGGATTTTTAAACAGACCGGATAAAGTAAGTGAAGGGCCGGATCCGGCTTTTGCCCACCTCTGGGCTATATGATCACCACTTATCAGGTCACCCCGCTTAAATGGTCAGTTTTTGTCCTAACTTAATAGGAAACATATGTTAAAGTGCACTGCTTATACAGTCATTTTCTTTTTCTTGTTACCGGTCATATGGCAGGGCCGTAGCCAGAAATTATTTTCGGAACCAAGGAAGAAAGACATCTTTATTTGTGAATGGTATCAATTTATAAAAAAAGCACTGCATTTTCAGAATACAATACCGAAAATATAGTGTTGTATTTCCGGCCAGCGGCCTAGCAAAACTTTTATGGTCTCAGCGTTTTTTTTTTTTTCTTTTTTTTTTTTTTTCTAAGAGAATAACTGTCCTTGTTCATTAACAGCTAGAGATAGTTCATAAACACACAAACGTGGGACATTGTCTATCAACAAAATGGTCTTTCAAAGTTTCGGGGGGTGGGGAATGTAAATCCCTCCCCCTGCCTACGGCCTTGTCATATGGTCAATTTCATGTTTTCAACGAGTTTCCGTTTTTTTTTCTTGTCTTTCTTTCTTTCTTTCTTTTTTTTAAAGAATTTAGTGCGAAATCGGAGTGGACATGGATTCTAACCTTTATTTCTCTCCCTTTCCCCCTTTCTTGTTTGTGTAGACATCACCTCTCTCAGTTCTCTTGCCCCCTGACAAGAGGTGGACATCGGTCTGTTTATTGGTTGAAGATATCTCTCCCTGCTTAAGTTGAAATTGAGTCGAAACAAGTAAAGGAAAAATTTTGTTGCTTTTGGATCATAGGTCACGAATAAGAACGTTCTTTTTTTTTAATTATGGCCTCGAAAAGAAAGAATTTATCATTTTCTGCCAAAAATGATTGATTGAAAATTTTAAAAAATCTAATCTTTTAAAAGCTACTTTCGCCAAAGCAAATTCGATTAATCGAACGATATTAAACGACATTTTAGCTGCCAAACTCTTCAAGTGCTGAAATCAGTGATCAATAAAGAAAACATCAGAGCTTGTCACATTATGGGAATGTGGATAAGGCTGTTTTGTTATAGATTAAAAATGCACGGTATATGCAAAATAGGGTTGTATTGTTCCGCATATATGGTCACCCTGCTTATATGGTCTGATTTTTCTGGACCGCTGAGTTGACCATATAACCGATACAAACTGTATACCTTTTTTATAAACACCTTTTTTTTTTAGTGAAAGGATTACTTTAATCTATTTTGTACAAAATTTTCACTAATAGCAAGGATTTGAAGAGCCGCAGTAGTTCAATCGACAAAGGCAACGTTGTCGTTGCAGGATCGAGTCTCCAGCAGGACAAAAATCCTCCGTGTTCATTAATAGCCCGATGGGGAACATAAAATAGGTTCGTTGTTGTAGTGTCCTCCAAGTTTCCAAATTATATCTCTAGAGGTGCCAGACTAAGCCTTCTGCTTGGTCCCTGCTTCTAAACTACAAGGACCCACTTTAAGCAGTTTAACCTTTCAAAGCAATGGTAGCCATCTTTCCATGAGAAGTCATATGACTTCTAAATGTACACAACATCAACCAACCAATCATAAATGGCTTGTCGTATCGCAGTACCAGCGTTTGAATATCATCCTCATAAAATATTTCTACCGCTTGGCTAAACGTTTGATTTAGAGTTCCTTAGAGCACAGCCAAAATTACAACGTGAATACATTTGCCACGGGTTTGGTTTGGTGTGGTTTGGAACACTTTGGTCTACATTTTTACTACACTATGGCTAATGAGACCGGGGCCTACTACTTAAAGCCTATTCTACACAGCTAGAACATTCACGTCAGCCGTGGCCTTCGAACCTAGGAGGTTCGACACCAAAGAACAGCGCATTACCCATTTGGTTATTTGTCCGAACGTTTATTAAAGTGCATATTGTGACGTATTGTACTAAGGTAGGTGAGACCATCAATGATACAGGCTGGACATCCGTTTACTCTGGATTAAATACTTTATTCGAGTGAATAATTATGTACAGCTATATACAGGTTTCAGTAGATTCCAATTCTTCTGAGATCTCGTGCTGAGATAACGTTATCACAATAATAATGCGTGGATACAATGAAGCTAGTTCTTCTCGAACACTAAAACAGTTCGCTAATTAGTGCCGATACGAAACGCCGACAGTACAACCTCCGGGCTGACGATCAGTACAGTCGGCTTCCACACTGAGGCTCACAACGCTCAGAGTGCGTATCACGCTGGAATTCGTTGAGGCAACTAAGGATGCAGCACGTTCCGAAATGAGAGTAAGTGACACTATCAGTGACCTACTTCTAAGCACAAAGTAGAAAAAATATTAAGATAACGGGAATGAGATCCCAAAGTCGAAAGTCGACTTCTTAGCAAAAAGCAAAGACTCAGGTGGTCTCTAAAGCAAAGCAAGCTCCCGCAATCGGAGAGACGAGTGGACTCGTCTCGAGCTCCACAAAATCAAAACTCCTCCAAAACAACTCTCAAAGAAAAAGCCCTCTTCTTCACACAAGCTCACAGAAAGAGTTGGCTACAGCACTTCCTGGGCCAAGCCCTCTAGTGCTGGAATACTGACGATGGTAATGTACAACAACTAGGAAAATGAGTTGGCATGACAACAAGTTAAAAAGATCTAAGATGTGAGGGCAGAGATTCATGAGTTTCGACGAGAACAGGTAAAAACAATGAAGTTGCAGGTATATAAAACCAGCAAAATAAAATTAAGCCCTCTTCTTCGCTCAGCCAATCTTCTTTTATAGGGATCCCGGTTCCCCTAGCGTGATTCTTCAACAACCTTACAGAACACAGCCATCTAAACACATGGCCTGCGCGCTGATTTTCCGAAAACCCGTCACGTGATCTCTAAAAGGCGGCATTCTATTAAATTCTGTTGATGCTTGTTGATTGCTTGCTTATTACTTCTTTTGAAAAAAAAAACATAGAAAGAAATTTATGGAAATAAAATAATGCTTGCCTTTATATGTAAGGTAAGTAGCAATTTTGCTACTGTTTCTTCTATTATTTTATGAGCTGTTTTCTAATTAAGTATATCATACGAATGATGGTAATTCTTAAGTTCGACACTTTAGAATGGTTCAAATGTTTTGTTATTAGTATGTGCTTTGTATCATATTGTATATTATAACTGTCGTTTTAAAAATAAGTTTCATTTTATTGTTAGATCTCATTAAGGAGTTTATATAATACAACATTTAATATCCGTAAGTTAAATGTATTCTAAGTTATGTTAAAGTTTCGTTTTTGCTGTGTATTGCAACTTGGCTATTGTTGATAACTCACAAATTACAATTTCTGTTTTATCCTAAAGGAAAACTATTTATTATTACCACAATAAAAGATTAATGTATCCTTACTTCATTGATTTATAATGTGTTTTTAAGGGGCTTTATTAATAAAAGTTGATGTACAACTTCTTTCCCATACTACAATAGCAACTGGGAAATTTCTATGTAGAATCAATGTTATCTGCACTTTAAATTATTTCTGATTTATCAACTTCATATTTTTTACGTCCTGAGCTCTTTTTTCAGATTTTCATATTAACTTTCTACAATTTAAAATTTTGAATGTCGAAGCGTAAAGAAGACATATATGTAATAAAAATTAAACTACCAAAAGAAAATTTATAAATGTAAGAAAAAAATTAATCTAAAGTAATCGACAGAAGCAATGTTTTTACACATTTTTATTATAAAAATATAACCTTTATTCATTGCTGTACTATTTTTAACAGGTAAGTTCTCATATAACCTCTAGAAAAGTAATTAAATAAACATGCTTAAAGTTTTTGAATAGATATGTCTAACAGCCAAAAGTAGAAAAATCCCATCTAAATAAAATTTGCAAGCTGTTAAAATTATATAAATAAATTTTAATTAATAGATTCTTTAGGTAGAGGAACTTAAAAAAAAACTGTATTTACACTTAAAGTTACATTTATGTATTCAGATATTTACAAATGTTTTATTAAAATATAACAGTAATTTTATAGCAAATGATAATAAACTCAATTTAATAATAACAGTCACTTACCCATATCTTAAAAATGTAATAGATGATATAAATAGGTCTTCTAAATTATGTTTGCATGATTGTTTACTTCACTCCAAAAATATAATTTTAACTACTTATAAAATATTTCTGAATAACTACTCTAAAAAAGTGACTGAAAAATATATTGAAGAAGTTAAGGAAAAATCCAATAAGAGAAAAATAAAAAAAAATTCTTAAATATTTCTTGTAACAACATTTTTACTTTTTTTTCTGTATACTATTGAATTATGTTTCATTGTTTATGTAGTACAAATCAGTATCAGGTGTTATACGTAAATAAAACTGTAAAAATTTTGCCTCAGCATAATATTTTTGCATGAGTTTGTGAAATTTGTCAGTGATAAATTGTTCTATGATTTTATACTAAGGCGGTGTTTTTTAACATTACCTTTAATATAATCCTTAAGGATTTTATTTATTTTAACTTTAATGTGATCCGTAAAGGATCATATTTTATGAATAAAGATTAAGACATTTTATTTCCATGGGACCATTTAATAAAAGGTAAGTAAAAAGAAAAAAAAGATGCCAGTTGTGTAATTTTTTGCAAATGTAATTTCTTTGCTTAAAATTTTATCTATGTATCGTATCTGTTCCCGTGTAATGTATAAAGTTATTTTGGTAACTAAAATTTAAATATAATTTGACACACAAATAAAATCTATAGCAAAATAATTTTCTACTAATCAATATTCAAGTTAGTGAAATAATTGAATATCCTTAGTTTATTTTTTGAAAAAATATTTTGATGAGTAGTAAAAGGCATAACACAATTTACTTGAGGACTATAGGAGGAAAACCGCCTTCGGCCGCCGCCATGTTTTTAAGTGAGCAGGCCTTCTATATAGATGGCTGTGTTCCAGAACCAGGGTGACGCAATCTTGCGTTCAACTCCCCGCCTGGATCAGCTGATTCGTTTCCAGATGTTGCCGAAAAGTCGTCTTTAAGTCAACCGACCTAAAACATTTTAAATTCATTTGCGGCACCGGTAACTGGGCCCATATGTGCACTACACCGTCAGCTCGATTTATAATTATTACCCGAGTCTTTAGACGGCAATAGACCTCATAAATGCATAGACACACTGACTCCGTAATGACAGTTCTTAATATACCGCCCCTAAACGACTGCCTCGGCATTGTGCCGGAGACGTTAGTACACAAACGGCTTTGTCCCGACCACGCGTGTCTACTTACCGCTAACCATAATGGTCCGCTGCGAAAGGTCACCTTCCGTTTTCCTTTCACTCGGGTCATGTAACGGATTGTTACAATATATAAGAGGAAATGAACAAATCATTAACAGCACATATAGAATAATGAAAGTTATTGATCAGTTTTAGTTTAATGAATAAAAATGTATCAAGCGACATATGACATAAAAAATCATATATACCAAAGAACCCTCCCCCCCCCACCTTCCCCTCAAAAAAGGCCACTTCTACACTGAAGTAAAATTGATTTATAGCTTTTTGATTTTTAATAATTTCAAAATGAAACTTTGTGACAATATTTTTTTACATGTGTGAACCATTTTCCTAAGAATAATTATTAACAATTTTTAGTTATTAGCTTGCGTAATAACAAATAGGTAAAAAAAATTTATGCGCATGAACAATTCTGTGATTCATTCCATTATTGTATGAAAAATACTCATTAAGAAACTAAATAAAACTGCCTTTTTTTAAATAATATAATAAGAAAATAACTTAATATTGTATTTTGAATTACTGTACTAAAAAAAAAAAACTTTTTATTTCACAAATATAAATAAATAAATTAAAATAATATTATTACTTGTGTATTTTGCAGATTTAAAGCTTGCCGGCATAAAATTACACAACTTTTTAATATAATATTCAAAAATTCCATTACGCTAAACATTGCAAAACATTTTTTAGACAATTTTTTCTTTTAACTAAATATTCAATAACAAATTTAATCGGAAAATATCACTGTGAACTGATACACTTAAGAAAGTATGCAGCTCTGGAGAAAATATTTATAATACCTTGAAAATACATAACCTTCCCCTCCCCGAGTTATTTATTAGATAAGTAGCAAGTGTGCCCGTGCTTCGCTACGGTGAAGCAGAGGTTTTGACATGAACAGTGCTAATTTTGTTGGTATTAATTAATGTTGTCCAAAATTAAGGACAGACCACATGGTTTTGTATGAAACAGAAACACACCCTTATATTGACAACCAAATGAATATAAAGATAACTATATAAAAGGATAGGTTTTTATATTTGCCCATGAGAATCACTGAAATTTTTACTTTTTGTTGTTAGAATATTATTGATAAACATTTCATTGCAACTTAAAAATAAACCAAGAATTAAATTAAAAATTAGTTCTTATATAAAAATGCTGTAATTTGCGTTTCATAGAAATAAAATTTGATCACTTTATCCTATACTATAATACGAGGAATGGTTGTCGAGTCGAAAATCGCCCCAGAATTAATAAACTGTAGTAAACTTGGGGATCTGGGGTTTTTGGTCACGAGGAATCGATTGGCATCGGTTTTGACGCGCTAAGGTCACGTAGTTCGGCGCTACAGATAGGGCCGGGTTCGAACCCCGGTGCGGGCAAACTTTTTTCTCGTGCGTCCAAACCAAGTGAAAATTGGTACCCGGGGGTTTTCGACCACGAGAAATCGATTGGCTGTAGTTCTGACGAATTAATAATAATAATAAGAAGAAAAGTCTTTATTGATTTGTCTTTATTCCTTGATATCGGTTTCCATTTTTATTTTCTATCAACTCTAAATATTAAATTAATGTAGCAAAGTATATATAACACATAAACGATATAGTAAAAAAAAAAATAATGCAAACAAAAATTTTGAAAACCAACCAAAAAAATTAAAAAATAATGCTTCACTAACGTGCCGAAACAACCTCGCCGTTCAATTTCCAAAGCCACACTAAACACAGAGCATATAACTTATCAAAGTCCGTCGCCGCGTTAGTGCGTCGTCGGCATACCAGGAGGTGCCGCTCTGACGCGCCAGTGCGTCGGTGGCAGTGAACGTGTTAAGGAACTGATTTCGATTTCAAATCACCGTCAACAAAGTTCGACATTTCAACATTCATCAGATTTCAAGCTACATTTTCAACATGCAGAACGCACCTCTACATGAAATGCTTCAAGGAGTCGGAATTTTGGAACAACAAGCGATCAACTCAATTATACCCGCAAATGGACAACTAGAAGATATCGTCATTGTCAGAATGCTTCTTCATTCAACACACTTCAATCTTTACACTGCTCACTTTGTACCATTTCTTTAATTGTATAATTTTTTGTTATCAATTACATTTTATTTTCTATGACTTTTCAAACTTTACCTTTGTATAGAATAGTTCCCTTTCCAAACAACTTTGTTTAAAATAGTTTACAATGGTGCACTTTAACCAGTTATCTTTTCACTAATGGTTTCACAAATTTTCTTATGGCATGCATTGTTTTGATAAATCACAATTGAAAATTTAAATCTTCGAGTTAGCTTCGATACCTGTTTTCTCCGAGCGGAGCTCGCTCACCCGGTACTATTTCAAATTTCAGGTCAAATCGAATGGATACTACGCAGACGATGTTTAAATAATATAAAATAAGAAATGAATAAATGAGATATTTAAAGGAATGACGTCATAATGATAAAAAATATCATTTTCACCTATTTATTATGTGATAAATTAAAAATTTTAATCTCCTGCTTTTAACCGAGGAAAACTGCGTTTAAAACAATTACTTGGGATGACGTCACATTGCTAGAAATCACAGCCATCTAAACACAAGGCCTGCGCGCTGATTTTCCGAAAACCGGTCACGTGATCTCTCGAAGTCGGTATTCTATTTATTCTGTTGATGCTTGTTGAATGCTTGTCGATTACTGCTTTTAAAAAAATAAAGAAATTTATGGAAATAAAAAAACTTTTGCTATTATATGTAGGGTAAGTAGCAATTTTACTATCGTTTCTCCTATTCGCTGTTTTCTAATTAAGTATATCATAAGAATGATGGTAATTCTTAATTTCGCTACTTTAGAATGTTTCAAATGTTTTGTTATTAGTGTGTTCTTCGTATCATATTGTATATTATAACTGTCATTTTAAAAATAAGTTTCATTTTATTGTTAGATTTCATTAAGGAGCTTATAATTACATTATACAACATTTAATATCCGTGAATTAAATGTATTCTAAGTTTATGTTAAAGTTTCGTTTTTGCTGTGTATTGCAACTCGGCTATTATTGATACCTCACAAATTACAATTTCTGTTTTCTCTTAAAGGAAAACTTTTTTTATTACAACAATAAAAGATTAATGTTTCCTTACTTCATTCACTAATAATGTGTTTTTAAGGAGCTGAATTAATAAAAGTTTATGTACAACTTCTTTCACATACCACAACAGCAACTGGGAAATTTCTGTGTAGAATCAATATCTACACTTTAAATTGTTTCTGATTTATCAGCTTCATATTTTTTAAGTCCTGAGCTCTTTTTCCAAATCTTCATATTAACTTTCTACAATCTAAAATTTTGAATGTCGAAGCGTAAAGAAGACATATCTAACAAAAATTAAACTACCAAAAGAAAATTTATAAAAGTAAGAAAAAAAATTAGTCTAAAGTAATCAACAGAAGCAATGTTTTTACACATTTTTATTATAAAAATATAACCTTTATTCAATGCTGTACTATTTTATAATAGATAGTTTCTCATATAACCTGTAGAAAAGTAGTTAAATAAACATGCTTAATATTTTTGAATAGTTATGTCCCCCAGCCAAAAGTAGAAAAATCCCATCTAAATAAAATTTGCAAGCTCTTTTAATTGTATAATTAAATTTTAATTAATAGATGCTTTAGGTAGAGGAACTTTAAAAAAAACTGTTTTTACACTTAAAGTAACATTTATGCATTCAGATATTTACAAATGTTTTATTAAAATATAACAGTAATTTTATAGCAAATGATAATCAACTCAATTTATTAATAACAGTCACTTAACCATATCTTAAAAATGTAATAGATGATATAAATAGGTTTTCTAAATTATGTTTGCATGATTGTTTACTTCACTTCAAAAATATAATTTTAACTATTTATAAAATATTTCTGAATAACTACTCTAAAAAAGGTGACTGAAAAATATATTGAAGAAGTTAAGAAAAAATCCAATAAGAGAAAAATAAAAAAAAAAATTCTTAAATATTCTTGTAATAACATTTTTACTTTTTTTCTCTATTTACTATTGAATTATGTTTCATTGTTTATGTAGTACAAATCAGTATCAGATGTTATACGTAAATAAAACTGTAAAAATTTTGAAATTATTTTGCCTCAGCACAATATTTTTGCATGAGTTTGTGAAATTTATCAGTGATAAATTGTTCTATGATTTTACACTAAGGTAGTGTTTTTTAATAATGCCTTTAATATAACCCTTAAGGATTTTATTTCTTTTAACTTTAATGTGATCCGTAAAGGATCATACTTATGGTAAGTAAAAAGAAAAAAAATGTGTAATTTTTTACAAATGTAATTCCTTTGCTAAAAATTTTATCTATATATCATATCTGTTCCCGTGTAGTGTAGGAAGTTGTTTTAGTAACTAATAAGTTTTAGTAAAATATAAATATAAATTGGTTTGGTTGGTTTGGTTTGGTTTGGAGTGCTACGGTCTGCTTTTTGCAACACGAGGGCTAATGAGACCGGGACCTACTGCTTAAAGCCGATTCCGAACGGCTGCGGACATCCATGCCACAGTGGGATACGAAAAATATAAATTGACACACAAATAAAATATCTATAGCAAAACAATTTTCTACTAATAAATATTCACGTTAGTAAATAATTGAATATCCTTAGTTTATTTTTGAAAAAATATTTTGATGATTAGTAAAAGGCATGACACAATTTACTTGCGGATTATAGAAGCCATTTTTTTTGAGTGCGCAGGCCTTCTATATAGATGGTTGTGGACAGAGAATAAAATAAAAGAGTAGTTTCCGTCTTAATTTCTGCACTACTATTTCACCCGTCATTCGTCTTATTCATAATTCGTCGTCAACGGATGAAGTAAAGTTCTTTTAGTCGTCTTCACAATTTAAATTTTACATATCGTCGTCAAAATGTCATAGTTTCTCGTCTTAATTGATTATCGTCGTCATTTTGGTGAATAATGTCATGGGTAGAATGTCAGAATAGGTGAGTAAAAGTCAAAATCGGTAAAATGTCCTAATCGAGCAATCACGGCAAAGTCATAATATTTTAGTCAACAGCCCATCTTTTCAAGAACTCAGCGCACGTAGTTGTTTTGATTGGTCCTTCATGTGATCCTTCTTTCGTTACTTCATATGTATCATTTGTCTTGACTTTAGTTATTTTATATGGTCCTAAAAAGTTTGATTTTAAGTTTGAGATGTGAACCAAACTGTGTTCGTTTTATTGCAACTAAGTTTTTTTTATTTTGTTCTTGAATTTGTAGATTTGTTTTTTCGCATCTTTGCGTAGTTCTTCGCGACTTTTCTCAAAATTGACTCGAAATTCTGACTCAATTAATTCATTGAGTTTATCATTACAATTGGTGTTCATTCTGGTGCCGAATAGTAGTTCGAAAGGTGTAGTGTCTATGCTTCTATGATAAGTGCAGTTAATAGTCTGTTGGACCTCGTTAACATATTTATACCAATGTGAAGGGTTGTCAATAGTTAATTTTGAGAGGACGGATATGATAACTCGATTTAAACGTTCGACTTGTCCGTTAGCACGAGGAAGA
This sequence comes from Pardosa pseudoannulata, assembly GCA_032207245.1. Classification (NCBI taxonomy): domain Eukaryota; kingdom Metazoa; phylum Arthropoda; class Arachnida; order Araneae; family Lycosidae; genus Pardosa; species Pardosa pseudoannulata. The sequence continues at coordinate 59,956,288 of CM063511.1, read as the reverse complement.
CCTGTAGTAACAGAATGATGTTTTATACCTTCTTTGAGGCAATATTCTTCGAATTCTTGAGATGTGAATGCGCTTCCGCGATCAGAAATAATTCGTGTAGGATTTCCAAATGTATATTTCTGTATTTCTAACTTCGAAATAACTTCATGTGAGGATGTCGTCTTTGTGGGAAATAACCAAACGAATTTTGCGAATGCGTCGATTATAGCTAAAATGTATTTATAATTCTTATGAGTGCTCTCTAGCGGTTCCAGATGATCGATATGATATGTGGATAGCGGTAATTCGTCTTTAGATATGGGATGTAAAAATCCTTCCTGTTTTCCTGCCTTGCGATTTATTAAGATACAGTGTACGCAATTAGCTATTATTGGTTCTTTTGATTTATGTCTATCAAAAGTATTAAGGCTAGGATTAGCATCATATCTTGTTTTGGTTTTATCATAAACAGTTTTACTTTTAACATAGTCTTTTTTCATTACTTCGTAAATTTTAAGTTTTTCTTTGAATTCAGATAAATTTTTGCAACCATACAGAATTATTTTATTTTCTTGTCTGTCATTTAACCCTTTGATTACGTAATGCATTAAGGCGGAATCTTCAATTTTACCAGAACTGGATAATTCTTACATTTTTAAAAAATATTCTTGAGCGGTTTCGGATTCTTTCATTTTCCGTTTACTTAAGAGCTCATATAAATTTGCAGAATTTATTTCGAAAGAGAATTCTTCAATTAACGCATGTTTTAACTTTTGCCATGAATTTATTTCTATTTCCGTTTTTACAAACAGTTGGGCGATTCCACCCTAGAGCTCTTTTCGCGAAGACGAACTTTGGTAATTCACTAAGACTAAACATCTGCGAAACATTCTCATTGTGCTTGATCCAGTTATTTACATTCTCATAAGTCTCTCCGTTAAATTGTGAAATTGTATTTTCTATATCCTAATAGTTTATGTTAACATTACAAGTGATTTCGGTTCTTGAACTTCGAGTCTCATTAATATTCATTTCAAATTGCGAAAAGGAACTTTTGTTTTCAATTTCACTGCACTGCGCTGCCGAATCGCTTTTTGTTTTTTGTTCTACATGAGGTACTGTGTCATCAAGTTCTGACTCGGATGAATTTATGATTTCCTGCACACTCGCAGCCAGCGATTCAAGGTCACAAAGAAAAGATAGAATTCTTTTCGATATATCTGGTTTACTTCCATCAAAAGGGACATGTAAAATAGTACAGATCGTAATTAGTTTATTTAAAGAAAATGTGTCGTCAATATATTTAAGCTTCTTTGCATATTCTTTGTCGTTAACTGAAAAATCAAAACCAGAAAAACTACGGATTCTTTTACGATTCGATCGATCACCGTCATTTTCAAAAATAAATTAATGTAGAATCTTTATCTTCTCAGTTTTACATTTAATCAATGCAATGGAAATTTCATTGATATCATTCATGGCAGTCATTTTATGAAATGAAATTTACATACCTTTTCAATGTTGAATTCGGGTATCCGTTGGGTATGTATCACTATCCCACTTCTGAAATGATTGTGGGCTTCTTCTTTTGAAATTAGCTTCAAAGTCCTTTGCTCAGAAATAATTTATTAAGACACTTTTGAGGGAGCACGTTACACACAAACAAAAACATAACATATACAAACATTTAAAAATGTGGCGTTAGTCGGATAGGCGAGACCGAGCCCACATATTATATGTATATTTATATATATTGTTACGAACTTCCAAAACTAAAACTGCTGGGTTCAGGGATTGAATGGACTTTAAGCAAGCAAGCAAGACTGCAGCACGAAGACAAATACTTTATTGGAAGAAATACAACGTCAAAATCTCCGCGGAACAATTTTGAGCCCAAAGCCGTCGGCTCTCGCAAGACTTTCCGCATCAAGCACAACACACCGTGCGTACTTCTCTTAGACGGAGATATTCTCTTAACGACGACTCTCCTCTGCATGGGACTCCGTCTGCCTTATATAGGCTCACAGAAACTGCCAGAACACTCCAGAAGCCGGAACCGGAAGTGGCCACGTGACGCTACACTTGGCGACACTTGGCGATGAACTTGGCGACAAAAATAGGTTGCCAAATCCATCGCCAACGAGCCGATATCTCGCCAATTTGGCGAGATACCCATAGAGTCCCATGCTAAACTCAAGCAATTTTCGCAAATTCGTAACAATATATATATATATATATATATATATATTACGGAATGAAAAATTTTAATTCATTTATTAAATCTTATTAGAAGTTATTTTTGCTTTACTTAGTTATTTTGCTTGCTTTCTTAATTATATATTTAATTCCCATTGTCATAGAATTATACAGTTTTTTTTAAATCATATTTTTAGAAATTCCAGTATACCAAACATTGAAAAGAATGTTTTCCAGGCAATTTTTTTCTTTTTATTAAATATTCAATAATGAGCTAAATAAAATTTTCTTTCTTAATATAATATAATTAACGTAATTTAGTATTTTTATGGTTTAATGCGAGAACTAAAACTTTTTATTTCGTAAAAAAAAATCTATTCAGTGCTCGGTTATTTTGTTTTCTTTCTGAATTAAATATTTAATTCGTAACGGGATAGAATTGCATACAGTATTATAAGAAAATTTTCAGAAATTTTACTAACTCAAACATTGCAATTTCTAGTTCTGGCAAAATTCCAACAGGTCTGAATTATTCAGGAAGTAGATATAGACATTAGTTTTGTATAATCAGTTTCAACATATTTTACCACATACGTCATTTTTAATGACGAACAACTGTTCACCTGATACACTGCAGAAAGCCTGCATGTTTTTTTATTATTTATCTAAAACAATGGATCTCTTATCAGACTTCTCGTCGCTATTGAAAAATCAGCGACAAACGGTGAGTTAACACCTACCGCGGGGGATTCATTTTGAGAATACGTGATGCCTGAAATCCTATGATGGAATTAAGATTTCGCTTACTCCTTGCTGTCAGTTGCCACATGGTCATTTTTACCAGAACAGATGCTATCTACGAAACACGTAAGTGTGGAATATCGTCAGATATTAGAATTTTATGTTCTTATGTTTTCTTAGGGGGATACGATTCTGGCATTGTTTTTGTTCCAGGTGCTTGTTCATTCCGTTTTAAAACATCAGCCAGTAAACTATTATTTCAACAAAAATGTATAAAAAAATTCTTCATCGGTTAGGGAAGAAGCGCGACGGAATTTTCCCTTTTAGGGATTACTGTGGCCGCGTTGCCATAACGATACTCTAAATATTGTCAAAATACCAAAATTACTTTAAGGCATCTGTACACCTTTAAAACGTGATTTTTGACCAACATATCAAATTTTAAATTTTTGTGTATTATTAAAATTCAATACTTAATCTATACATAACTGCTCGAATATTACTTCTATCTCATTTAGAACCAGGGTTATAGCATTTTTAATTCAAGTCCAAAGTCAATTTTAATACCGGAAGTGCTCTTTTGTAAACCGGAAGTCGTCTGAAAACTTTTATTCTCTTGCCAATTTCAACAAAATCTTCTGATATAATTAAAATGTTATTAATCTTGGACCAAATAATTCCTGCATAAAGGTATTATTGTTTTCTAAAGAATCTGGTAACAACATTTTCTTAAATTTAGCATCTGAATAGCGGAATTTATTTAGGGAAACATTGTCAAATTTTCTTGTTCCAGTTACATTGCTCCTAATTTTATATGTATTTCAAATGAAAAGTTTTTTTTTAATATTTTAAAATGCCTAATTCTGTATGCAGAACGCCTGAAATAAAGTTTTACGGCAATAAATTTATCAAAGCAGGTCAATCTGACAACAGTCGTGAATATATTTCAATTACTAGATAGTTCCTCACATTATGATGACTCCATCCAACTTAATAATGGTTTTAAACCCTGCCTTATCAGTTTGTAACTATAGATTTCATTTCTGATTCTGTGCGTATAACTTTGAAGTGGTATAACCACTTAGATCATAGTAAAATATATGATGCTACTCTCCATTTCGAAACTTAAAAAAAAAAGTACTAAAGAACACTTAGAAAGAAAATAATGCATATTGAATTTGAAACTTGAGGGGTTAAGGTTCATAAATCTGGTGGTTTTTTGGATATCAAGATACACATATTTTGAAATTCTTGCGTAAATAATTTTTTTCTTACTTTTCTCAAAATTGCATTTTTTATCCATTTTGATCAGTAACATATCTCAATAAACTAAAATTCATAGGCTTTGAAATTTTAAATGCATATTACATAAATATGTAGAAATGGAACAGACTACTATCATGATTAATACAGACTAATTGGGATTTACAGTCCTTGAATTCATAGAATGCATGAAATTTTCGCTAACTTTCGTAAGTTGTACTCAAATTCCCATAGATTCGCAGATATGTTTATGATCATAATAATAAAAGTCCATTACCTAAAGAATATGCTTTAAAACATTAAGTTATAAAATAATGATATAATTATAAAAGTCAATGACTTTTTCAATCAACTTTTTGAAGTCAATGGTTGAAGAAATCAGAATTTCGTCATGTGATTCTGGTTATGTAATATCCACTTGTAATTTCTATCGAGGGCCGACTGTAAGTAAAATAAATCGACCACGATGGCTGAAGTCGCTAGGTATAATTAAGAAAACAATGACTCCTTTTCTTGGATTTTTTAATTATTTTTATTTTTACACTGACATACCGTGCACATCTTTAAAAACTCTAGTACAACTGAATTGGGTATTAGGTATTACGATTTCAAATTATAAATCCTTTTATCTCTTCCTGTATGGCTGATCGACTGATGAGTTTTTCGAAATATAAAGGTAAAATATATCAATTTTTCTTTCACACTATTTTCACATCTGGATCAGAGTCAGACTTTCTCTTCAAAATCCAAGATTTAGTATCTACTTTCATAGCATCGTATATATTATTTTTCTATTATAGTACTGTTTGTGTGTCCGTTGTAGTTTAAGTAGTGGTGATAATTTAAATTATTCAATGACTGTGATAGCTTCTTTTACCCTTTCGCAAGACCACAGAGTTTTTTCTTTATAATGTCGCTTATGCTAATACGTCCTAATAATTCCATTAAACTGATCTTCTGATACGAATTCGGTCAGATTTTGACTTTTTCTATATCTGAACTTTCTATATCTGATAATTTAAATTATTCAATGACTGTGATAGCTTCTTTTACCCTTTCGCAAGACCACAGAGTTTTTTCTTTATAATGTCACTTATGCTAATACGTCCTAATAATTCCATTAAACTGATCTTCTGATACGAATTCGGTCAGATTTTGACTTTTTCTATATCTGAACTTTCTATATCTGATAATTTAAATTATTCAATGACTGTGATAGCTTCTTTTACCCTTTCGCAAGACCACAGAGTTTTTTCTTTATAATGTCGCTTATGCTAATACGTCCTAATAATTCCATTAAACTGATCTTCTGATACGAATTCGGTCAGATTTTGACTTTTTCTATATCTGAACTTTCTATATCTGATAATTTAAATTATTCAATGACTGTGATAGCTTCTTTTACCCTTTCGCAAGACCACAGAGTTTTTTCTTTATAATGTCGCTTATGCTAATACGTCCTAATAATTCCATTAAACTGATCTTCTGATACGAATTCGGTCAGATTTTGACTTTTTCTATATCTGAACTTTCTATATCTGATAATTTAAATTATTCAATGACTGTGATAGCTTCTTTTACCCTTTCGCAAGACCACAGAGTTTTTTCTTTATAATGTCGCTTATGCTAATACGTCCTAATAATTCCATTAAACTGATCTTCTGATACGAATTCGGTCAGATTTTGACTTTTTCTATATCTGAACTTTCATATCTGATAATTTAAATTATTCAATGACTGTGATAGCTTCTTTTACCCTTTCGCAAGACCACAGAGTTTTTTATTTTATAATGTCGCTTATGCTAATACGTCCTAATAATTCCATTAAACTGATCTTCTGATACGAATTCGGTCAGATTTTGACTTTTTCTATATCTGAACTTTCTATATCTGATAATTTAAATTATTCAATGACTGTGATAGCTTCTTTTACCCTTTCGCAAGACCACAGAGTTTTTTCTTTATAATGTCGCTTATGCTAATACGTCCTAATAATTCCATTAAACTGATCTTCTGATACGAATTCGGTCAGATTTTGACTTTTTCTATATCTGAACTTTCTATATCTGATAATTTAAATTATTCAATGACTGTGATAGCTTCTTTTACCCTTTCGCAAGACCACAGAGTTTTTTCTTTATAATGTCGCTTATGCTAATACGTCCTAATAATTCCATTAAACTGATCTTCTGATACGAATTCGGTCAGATTTTGACTTTTTCTATATCTGATAAAACTCGAAATATAGAAAACTGATATAAGAATGAGCGTAAACTTCTTTGTGTAATGTTTGGACGCTACTGAGTGAATCAAGCCAGAAGTACGGCACTGTTAGGCACTAACGCCGGAGAAAGGATTCGTTGTAAACACTGATGCAGATGATATTAAAACAGTTCTAAATGAAATTAACGTAGAACCAATTAAAATAGCCTACTTAACCAACAGGAAAAGTAAACATCCCATGCCACTATTTCTAATTACCTTAATTCCAAATTCTGCTGTAGAAAATCTTGACAAAATCAAAACCATAAACTACCTAAGTGTAAAGCTCGAAAAATATAATAGCGTAGGTATCTCTCAATGTTATAGGTGCCAAGAATTCGGTCACTCTTCCCTAACGTGTAACCTAACACCTAAATGTCTTTAACCCATTAACGCCCGGATATTTCTGATGACTATATATTAGTAAATACCAAACATAGAAGCTTTTATAGACACCTGGAAGTAAAACAAAATATGGAATTTAAACACCTTTAAATATGACATCAAGTCACCATTAGTGAGGAGGTGTCATTTGAAAACATAATAAGACGTCTTTTTAAAAAAGGAAAACTTCTTGATAAGAGATTTATTTGCTATCATATATGAGAAAAGTACTGAAAAGAGATGACTTATTACTGATATGGCTATTCGCCATGATTTTCACCAATATACATTCAGAATACCGGTCATAATACGTTCCTATTCTAAGCTTGTAATATATCATAAAATACCGATCGAAATGACAAAATTATAGATAAGATCATGTTTGAAAACTTGGGAGATTATTCATAAGATTAATATCTATTTCCATTAAAAAGGAAGAATCGTTTCAAGAAAACAAAAACTCTACAAATCATTTTTTGACTGTCCTCAAATGAGGACGCTGGGCGTTAATAGGTTAATGTGCACAAAACCACTTAGCTAAACACTGTAAAATTGACCCTAGTAACTTTAAATGTGCAAACTGTGGTGGAAACCTCACTGCTATTTATAAAGGTTGTACGTCCCACCCTGCAAATAAAAACAAAAACGATAAAACTAAAAAAAGCCTCAAAATTTTATCTCTGCTCCTATTCCAGCCACTATAATGACTGGGTGCACTAAAGCCAGAGAAGGCAGTGCCGTAAAGGGGAGCGGTAACAAGCGAAACACAGAGCCGTGACAGTCCTGAGTTATTTATTATGAGCCTAATATTTAAATCTACGCATCGTTTTCTTACTCCAACAAATACTTTATTTTGCCTTTCACCAATTTGGGCGTGTTGTACGGTGGTTAAGTACGCCTGCTGTATAGTATCATCGTTCTCCTCGGGTGCTCGGTTCTATTCCCGATGATACAAAAATTCAAGAACTTAATTTAAATTGTTAAAAGTTGTTTTTTATCTTTATTTATTATTCTTTAGGCCTTTTTCGGATTTTTAATGCAATTTAATTATTTTTAAAACATTTATTTTTTGCTTTTTCAAAATTTTCAATTCAATTTTGACATTTTAATTCATTATTTTTTATTTTGTACGGATGTCATGGCCGCAAAAATATTTTATGTTTTTCTATCCCTAAACTTTCTACTCTCGAGTTAATGTGCTATGAGCTCACGAATCTACCCTTCTATTTCTTTGCTCTTTTATGTGTTTATTTTTTGCTCGTTGTCATTTTTGTGCTTACTGACAGTAGCCTCTGGATTGAAAGCCTTTAGCCTTCGTGTTGCAAAAAGTAGATCGTAGCTCTCCAAAACCAAACTAATTCTTAAGAATTTTAAATTTAATGAAAAGAAATTTAAAATCTTTAAAAGGCTTTACTTAATTATTTATGCTTTTTTAAATAGCAATACAATTTTATTGTCTTTAATGTTAATGTTAAATTAAAAAATGTATAAAGTTTCTGAAATTTAATTTTTAAAGTAATATCATTATAAGTATTTTAAAAAATATTATATACTTTTTTCAAATTAGTCACCAATTTAATCGAAAAATATCACTGTGAATTGATTCAATTAAGAAAGTATGCATCTTTGAAGAAAATATTTATAATACCTTAAAAATACAAAACTTTCCCCTCCCCCGAGTTATTTATTAGATAATTATATGCTTTAGATATTTATATGATTTATCAAACATTTATTGTAGTTGAACTCTGTGATAATACTCGAAAATGAGCAGTTTTAAAAGTTAAATAGCACTGGTTAATCAACAGTTCTTTTAAAGGTATATATGTATTTTTATATACTTTACTTTTTCTAAACTAGTAATATTTAAACAAAAGCAAGCATTTATTTACCGAAAAATGGTCTTCACAAACCCATAGAGATGATTTATATGATAATTTGGGGTTTAATTTCTCATCCCTTTTCATCGCAGTTGTCCAGATTTTACGTGTATGTGGATCTTTGGAAACGCTGAAAAATATCTTCTCATTGCAATTAGTTGCTGTATTTTTACAGAGTGGCACAATACAATATTTATACTATGATTTTTTAATGCCAGACATAATAAAAAAATTTCTATTATATGCGATACTTTACACAGAAACAAATTTAAAAGTCGCCTTTTAACATGTAAACAGCATAGGCGGTCGGTGTCGACATGAACGATGACGTCACAAACTCGGCGGAGGAAAAGTATCGTTTTTGAGAGACGTTAAAGAGTCCGCTATAAAACCCATCAGAAATCACTCATTAGGC
>CM063511.1:59822168-59944668 GCA_032207245.1 Pardosa pseudoannulata | reverse complement strand
ATACTGATATAGTTTACCCAAACTTATTTGATATGCTTTCATACATTCTAAAAGTACCTTAGTAAATAATTCTTATTTCAAAAAGAGTTAAGAGATACCATTGAAATCATCGTAGAACAAAAGTGCATAGATCCATAGATTAATTTGTTTTTAATTTTTATTATTCTTCCCAAATTACTTGTTTCACTTTCGCCATCTATTTACTAATATATAAACTAAAACTATAAAGTAATTTTGTTTGATCTCGGGCATATTTTGAATAATTTTATTTACGTTTTTGATAATATTTTAAGTTAATTTTCTATTTTTCCCTTCTTATTTTTTGTTACTTGAATTGTAAATTTTTTATTATCATTTTTCTTAGTTTTCTTAATATGTCTTTTAAATTAATTTTTTCTATGAAATGCGCTTTAGAAGATTTCGTGTGATTTCTAATGTTTTATTTAAGTTTTTGATCACATTTTAAGTAAATTCATACTATGTAATATTATTTTATCTATATTATCAGTTAAAAATGAATTGTGTGACGATTAGTTTTCCAAGCTTTTGAAAGAATTTACTCTTTCTCCTTTACTCTGGATGAATTTCAACATCAAATTAAATTTACGACGTTCAATAATTATTCAATATTGCTCTACACTTTTGGGAAGAATGGTAAAAATTAAAATTATGAATATTCTTTGATAGAAAATGTAAGATTCTAAATTCTTATATTAAATACATTTTTCCAGAACAATTTTTTTTATCTTTAAAAAGCAGGCTGTTTACTGCACATTATGGACAGAAAATAGATATAAAGTTTATAGTGGCAGAAATTAATTTTAAAAACTTTAAAATTAAAAAGCTAAAAAGATGATTAATTTAAAAAATTCCAAACTGAAAAAACTAACAAAATGATAAAAAAAATTTATAATTCAAGTAATAAAAAATAACAAGGAAAAAATACAAAATTAACCTAAAATATTATCAAAAACTTAAATAAAAGATTAAAGTCATGCAAAAACTGCTCAAGTAAAAACTGCTCAAGTGAAAAAATTTAATTAAAAAACTTAAGACGACATAAACTAACAAAAATGACAATAAAAAATTAACAATTCAAGTAATAAAATATAACATGTAAAAAGTAAATAATTAACTTAAAATATTATCAAAAATGTAAATAAAATGACGCAAAAACTGCCCAAGATCATACAAAATTTTTTGATTAGTTTTAGTTAATATATTAGTGAGTAGATGGCGCCAGTAAACCAAGTATTTTTCCCTGAAACTATTAGAAGTTTCTTGTCTTGAACCACTTGTCCTATGGTGGGATTTCCCATGAAGTGCTCAAAAGTTCCTACCTCAGGATTCTATAATAAAGTCATTTTCCTCTTGGGAACAATTTCGGATGAAATGGAGCTGTATGCCGTAGGCAAAGTTGCCATATGAAGAGGTAATTAAGTCTCCAAAAGGAAGGTTATATTTATTTGAAAATTCAAATTAGTGTTTAGATTATATTACACTGAAACTAGAATCAGTTTCGAAAATAATAACAACGTATTATGATAAAGCGAATTGCAGAGTTATTTAAATTTAAATTCCATTATTAAATTTAATCTAAAGAATCAAATCAATTATATTTGACAGTGTATAACGACAGAGTATAATGTTTTTGCCATACCATTTACCGAAAACACATTTATCGATAAAATGTTACCTAAGAGGAACAGAATTAAACACTTTTTCAAACCGATAACGCTGTCAGCTGAAAATAAGATTAGTGCTTAAAAATTGGATAACAAAAAATGACGCCATCTGAATTCAAAATGAAATACCAAATTTAGTCTGGGCTAGAATTTCGGGGTGCCGGAGTCAAGCTTGGCAAGCACATCTCCCCATATATCCAGAGATTATGCAGGATAAAGCTGTGTGTTTGCATGTCCTCTTACTGAAATATAGGCAGGGATCTAACTGTTCAACAAATTGGACAATTAACTATTTAAAAAGCAGAAGTTTAATCCAACACTTGCTAGTTGCCATTGTGTGAGGGACAAAATGGGAGCGAATATTCTCAAAAAGCTAAAACACCTTTTCCACCTTTTGCATTCTAATGGATACCCTTCGGTGACAATGAGAGTAATGAGATCGCGGACGCCCTGGACAGTGATGTCTCAGTACCTACTGCGGCTCTCACCTACATGGAGATTTAATCTAGATCAAACACAAGTATGAAACTACCTGGCTTGTCCCACCAGTGCATCACTGGTATCCGAGTAAATAACCTGGAGTTTTCTGTGACACTTTACTGTAGCAGCAGGCAGGAACAGACCACACTTACTCATTCCTCAGCGGGCATCCCAGAACGATGAAATGGTTCAGAACTTGAATTCTGCATCAATTTTGTACGCGTGAGCGTGTGCGGTGTGAAGACTCCCCTTTGGTCAGAGCATGCGCCAAATCAGCTGATGGGAAATCCCACTTGTTGACCAGTTTACAATAGCGTGACGTTGCAGAGTCTGGGATGTTGACAGTTGGACTGAATAGGCGTTAAGCCCCTGATCGGTCACGTTAATAATTCCTCGGGAATTCCGGAATCAGGATAGCTAGCGAATGAGAATTCAACTAAAAAAATAGCTGTAACCGTAGCTTGAGTTCTCTAACTGGAATCTTAACTGACCGAAAAAAAAAAAAAAAACGGTTGGCGGGACCGTAACTGACCCCCAGGTATAAAAAGCCTAGAATTTTGCGACTCGGAGTTTTTCGACATTTTTTACGTAGGTGCTTTGACCTCGTGGAAGCTTTCGCGTCTTTTGACCGGAGCCAGCCTTTTAGTGATTGCGTTCGGTAGACTCGTAAAGTCCGCTCATATAAGGAGCGGCAGGGTCTCGGATACCGAAAGGGGGATGATTGGGTTGCACTATACCCTGGAAGAGCCTCCCCTTTGTGAGATTATTCAATCTTTTATTTTCCCGACAGTGATCGTCGTGGCAATTCAGTGCCAACCGAAAATCCTCTACATTTCTATTTGTTTTGGGAAGAATTAGAATCTCGTTGTATATATAACCGTATTTACTCCAGAAAGAATAAAAGTAATTTCCAATTTTATCGTGACTGTGATCCTTCTTCACGCTACCTCTTCATTCGAGAACATTGAAGTCGTTACAGCGGCTTCACCTAATCATATTCTTACATGTTATTAGGACCTCTTCATGTAGGAACTAACTGACAATCTATTGATGGTACTGGACTTCTTCAGGATGAGCAATTTCATAGACCAATAGCTCCGCTATTCTCGGGGATGTGCAACATCACTAAATGTTTAAACTGTGTAATAGGGTAAAAAAATCTCTCTCTCTGAAGATGATGGCGGGATTTTCTAGCATGGCATCACACACGCCATACATCCATCAGGGTAGGTGACCTGTTCTGAGGTATCATACATGGTTAGAATAAGTATTCCATTGTAATCTAAAGACCGGAATTTTGCGCAGTTACAATACTTCCTTCATTTCTAATAAGGAAGTAAGATGTAGAAAGTTCATTTCAAACGGAAACTTACTCCGCTTCATGGTTGAGTCTTTTATTGTAACGAAATGACATCACTTGAAATTAATTATTGTTTCCAAAACTATTCCTCTGTTTTCTGTTGACAACACTTTTTTTAATCAGTATTCTATTGTGTTTGTTGTTCGATGTAGCACTTCATTTTGTTTCCGAAATAATTTATTGTTTCATGTTGTGTATTCATATGTTGTCTTTCTTTTAAATAAAGCCCAACATCTTTTAGAGGTTAAATCATTGTATTCCCCACAGATTTCGTAGAACAAGAGTGTCCAACAGGAAAACTGAACATCTCCTTGACAGACGGTGGACCGATGTCAGCCATTCTCCTGAGAGCAACGGAACACACCTCTTATTCCAAAGCCATGGACTGCGAAATAACGATCACCGCTCCTTCTTCTAATGGCATCATGGTGTCTGTCCTACAGATCGGATTCAGATTTCACCCCAAAGGGGACTGCATAGATTACATACATGTAAGAATTATTCATTTAGAAACAATAGTTCATAATGGAGCTATAGTTGACCATCATTTATAATTAAGCAAAAACGTAAAGGTCTTTGCTTAAATTAAAGGACGAGATTCAGAATTCATTGCCAGTGATGGATGGTTAGATCACTCAAAAAACGATATACAACAGTGAGATAATATGGAAATGACGTATGATAATAGTGAGTTTTGGTATAAAAACTTTGTCTTCTGGTATTGGTGGAAAAAGAAATGAGTTTACAGATGTATCTTTTTGTCACCAGGCTATCAACGTGATCATATAGACAATTTGTCACACTTGTACACATATTTACGTAGATTGTTTGAAACTGAGAATTGTCATAAGTGAGATAAATTGACGTATAGAGCAATTTGTCACAACGTCACGAACTACTATAATGCCCTCCCCATTCATATTCATATTTACAACAGCCAATAGACAAACAATAAACCGCCCTTCCGTTTGAAACTAAAGCCAGAATTGTCATAAGTTGAGATGAGCCCAACGGCGTGAAATCGCCTTATAGAGCAATTTGTCGCATGGTCACGAACTACTTTAATGCTCTTCCCACTCATTTTCATGTTTACAACAGCCAATAGACAAACAATAAACTGCCCTTCCATTTGAAACTAAAGCTAGAATTGTCATAAGTTGAGATGTGCCCTACGGCGTGAAATCGCCTTATAGAGCAATTTGTCGCAACGCCACGAACTACTTTAATGCTCTTCCCACTCATTTTCATGTTTACAATAGCCAATAGATAAACAAAAAACTGCCCTTTCGTTTGAAACTAAAGACAGAATTGTCATAAGTTGAGATGTGCCCTACTGCGTGAAATTGATTTATTCGAGAGTGTACAGCAAATACTTAAAGAAAACTAAGGTACCTATAAAAATAAAAATATTAAAGCTCGATTTCCCAAAATTGGTTAGAAATAATCAGAGATATGTTGCGGTATATTACTTTAGTAAATAATCACTGGTTAGCTGTAATGCATCATGGTAAAACTGGGAATAAGCACGTGACGTAAAAAAAAAAAAAAAAAAAACTGTAAAATAAGTTTAATTTTGCTAACGATCGTTATGATCCCCTAGAAACGGAACTAGTTGGCATTTGAAAAAATTGGCAAAATTGAAGTTAAAAAGAAAGAAATGTGGCTAACAAATATAGATTTAAAAAAAGATAGTCTAAAAGCACCATTTAAACATATCGCATGACTTAAATTACTTAAAAGATTTTAATTGTTTTCAGGGCCATAACTAAGTCGTGGCAAAGGTGGCATTTGCCACAGGTGCATCAGTCTTAGGGATGCCACAAGGGGTCCGAATGAGGACGATTCACCCCAAGTAGAAATAAGGAAAAGTTAAAAAAACTTTTATTATAAAATCCAATGAGTTTAAAAATTATTTTTTGTGAAATTTCTTATTTTTTAAAATGCTTCTAGAGAATAAACTTGTTATAAATTCTTACAAAGTGTTTACCAAACATTAATATTTAAAAAATAGAAGTTCAAAACAGTCACCTTTTCGTAAATTCCAGACGGAACTTACCGTAAATACTAATTGTTGGTTTAAAAGTTGTCAGGCTACTAAATTATCCCTGCATAAAGGAGTTCCGTTACTCAAAATTAGTTTCTTTCATTTATTATCGCTTTGCAATATTTTTCAAAAGTGTGCGATACGAGTTATAGAGTGCAACAAGCTCCGTTTAACAGGAATGCTGTAATATTGTTCATATATAATGGGTGTTCGTTTGAAATTTTAAATTTAACGAAGTTGTTAAAACTAAATTTAGATTTAGAAATTTCCCAATTTTTTATGAAAATTCAACGTTTAAATTAAAAAAAAAATCCCCTCAAATAAACTATTCAGTTTGTCAGCAAAATATCAGAGTATTCAAAATTATTTTTAAGTATTAATAAGAAAAATAAAAAAAAATTTAATTAATTCTAGGAACATTTTAAAATTAACAAATATTTTGTTTTAATTCATTCTTTTTGATATATATATATATAATATATATATATATATATATATATAAATATATATATATATATATTATATATAATTATATATATACATACATATTATAAATTATAAATAAACACAAATATATCTCAATATATAAATATATATATCATTATATATATATATATATAAATACATATATAAATATATATATACATTATATATATATATTTATATTTTTATATATATATACAAATATTATATATACATATTACATATATATATATATACATAAATAACACACATATATATATTATAAATATATATATACATATATATATACATATATATATATATATATATATATATATATATATACACATATATATATACACATAAATATATACATATATATATATACATATATAAACATATATATATATATATATATATACATATTTTATATATATTATATATATATATATATGTATTTATTTATATATATATATATATATATATATATATATACATACATATATATATATATATATATATAACATGTTTACGTATTTTCTCACTATATTTGGTGGGAGGGGCACAGACCAATTTTTTTTCCACGAGAGCAAAAGAACTTGGTTACGGCCTTGGTTAGTTTAATCACGTAAAAAAATAAAGTATATCTATTGGTTCCTTACAGATCGCCACCAAAACCGATGGAGGTAAAAAATGCGTTCTATCTCCAACATACATGGTGCAAACAATTTGACCTGCCTAAAATCTTCCGATGGTTAACTTTCGAAATTTTATTGCCAACGGTGCAGCCATTTCAGAATGTAGAGCGTATAGTCAAGTCAAGCATAGGTTTACTATGTATATAGACAGATAGATTTCCTTTCCACCCAAGGAAGTACCAGTTGAACGCTCACAACTGTGTTTCAATGACGAGAAAATATTTATTATATCCATGTCTCAAATCAATGTATGTAAAATTCTTTAAAAATTTATCGCCGAATCTTGACACAATCATCGGTGAAACGCCACATCCTGGCTTATTTCCCTTTCTTTGCTGTACAGGTTTTTATTATGAGATATGAATTTTTTTTTTTTTTTTTTTGTACGTTAATCTGTATTTCAATTTAACAATTTTTTGATTTTCAATTTCTCAATTTTCAATTTTATTTTTTAATTTTCTTATAATGTATTAATCTATCTTGTATATATTTGCAATTTATTATCTCCGTTTGTTTGATTTTTATGTGCTTTTAACGTTTTAATTTACAGTTTCGTCTTTTTCTTCCTCAAAATTCCTTTCTCTATTACTTTGTTCTTTATTTTCGTCTTGTTTGGCACAGTTTGTCCTTTCAGGAATTAGCGCCACTAAATTCTAACCAACCAACCAAGCTTTAAACCTGCACAAAGACATTTTAGTAGTTTCATAGGTACTATCCCAAACAACACACCGATCTGTGCCAGACGTCTATAAGAACTCACTTCATAAAAACGTGCACCTCTCTTAGACGTCGAAAAATATCTACAGCGCATTTTACGGAGTTGTGTATGAGTAGCGAGGTATGCTCTGTTTGAGATCCATAAGACGTCTACATCTACGCGCCTCTATAAATCTCTCAAATATTTCGACGTGGAGGGTAAGCGATTTAGATGTTTTAAATCTCAAAGGGATGTGTTATTTAAGCTGTTTTAGATCTCAAAAGGACAGGCTATTCCCCTCCAAAACTTTGGATATTTGTTCGTAAGACTGATTCGCCCGTGGCAAATGCCACCTTCGCCACGCCCTAGTTACGGGCCTGGTGTCTGGTGCTAGGATATCCCTTTTAACCCTCCGAGTGGAACACATCGAGGAAAAAAAGTCTCCAAAAATACGCTAAAGGTTTACTGTGTTAGTGGCCAAAGCGTTCTATGATTTTTTATTTCACCCTTAGTCGACTAGAATGGAATACGGGAAACTCACCCTCGTTATTGTCCCTTTATTTCCGGTTATAAATAGATATTATAGATTGTTATATATAGATACACATAAAGCTTGTCAAGTCTCGAAGAACATCCTATAAGAAATAATGGATTCTAAAAGTACAAATAAAAATATTCTTTGAGAGACTTATTTATATTTTTTACTAAAGTCATCCAAGATATTTAAGTGGTGGAATTAGAGATACATCTGTTACCGCAAACGAAATACTTCTAAATAGAGATTTAGAAAGCCATGAAAAGCTATCAGCGTCTTTGTGCCTCAGGGGATAGAGGTGCATCCCTCAATAAATGTTAATCAAAGAGGGGTGCAGTTCCTAAACAATCGACCTGACCCTCCTACCTCAAAATTCCATGCGGGAAAGCACTGGCAGGAATGTACACCACATCCATTTTCGGAACTTTTTGGAGGTTGAAAATTATACGTGACAACCGCTTTGAAGACATCATCGGTTTGGCGGAATTGTACGTGCGAACCGCTTAGAGGGTTAATAAACTTCAGAAATGTATATATGATGTATAATTTTTAAAATTTTTCTCTCGTAGTCAGTTATATGGAGCAATCATATACGTAATAGTAAGTTCATATGCATTGAGTTATGAATCTACTGGGAATACGTATCGGTAAAGGGCGGCCAAATACTAGCTTGCACGCAAATGGCTAAGACCCGCGGTACCCCAGTCAACAAAGGCGTCAAACTAATAACCGGAGGGTTGCGAGTTCAACTCTCGAGATAGCTAAATATCCGTCGTATTCGTTAAAGGTTGCTGGGAAGGAAAAATAGGTTTGTAGTCACAATGTCCTCCAAATTCAAATGTTATCTCTAGAGGTGGCAACCCAAGTCTGGGAGTGTTCTGTTTGACTTCTAAATTACGGGAGCACAGCGGAAGAAACGTTACTCAGGTCCGTAACATTCTTTAACGCCTTCGCGACCAACGTCTCATATACGCGATGCAGCGATTTCCCTCTTTTCAGTCTAGCGTCGCCTCCACGCGATGATCTCTGGTTAATATTAAAAGATCAGCGTCGCGTTTGCGTAGTATGAGATCTGAATGTTTTATTTTAATTTATAAATGCTAGATTTAATTACTAGATTGCGTAAATGGCAACGGTTTTCACAACGGTCGACTCGTATATCATTTACGTGTTGGTCCTAAAGAAGTTAAGATACACCTGAGGCGAAAGCTCATATTTCCCCATAGATGGCGCGCCTACCTGTTACGTCATATAATGTAATCCTACTATTCAGCATTCGGACATAGTAGTTCGGTGGGACTCAAACCCATCATGTTAGTAACTGTATATAGAACTGTATAACTGTATATAGAAGTGTAAATAAATGATATATTTTCATAGAAACAACAGTAATTATCCTTATATAGATATAAGAATTTTGTCTATCCCACCTGCACCTGCAGTTTCCTAAAGAGCCCTCTTTTTGTTGAGATTTTCGTTTCAACACGTGCGTTTTGGGTGGGGCTAAACGAGCAACAGTTCGCAGCCGTTTTTGGTATTAACACATTGTGTACTGGTACATTTAACAGCGGAATTGTACCTGGAGCGGGTGTTATGCGCGTAAACTTAGTTATTCAGTTAAATCTCAATAGACCGAAAATTATTTAATTTTTTAACCATCTTTTCGTATTTTATAATATATAAATAGACAAATAAACAAATATACATATAAATACAAATTATATATAATATATAAATATACATATACATAATATCATTTTTGCAAGGATAAATAAAAAGTTAATTTTAAATCTAAATCGATTTTTTTAATCAACCTTCCCGTTCTGTGGTTTTGCATCGACTGATGTAAAAACTAGTTTTTATTTGTTTAAATTTTTCCAGAATCTATGTAGTAGACAAGAACATTCGGCTTCGTTTTCCTGTGTATACCGTTATTTTTGTACCCAGGAACAAACCATGTTGTTACACTAACCCGTACTAGTACGTGACCCGCGCTCAAGTATCAATCGTCAGAAAACGCACTAGGACATATCCCGCATACAATGTGTTAAGATATCTGTCTGTATTTCCAATTGCATTGTGAAAAAATATTTATATGGCTCTTTAAAAGCATTGACAAGCCTTAATTCTATATATATATAAAAAAAAAACACACAATAAAATTAAGCATTCTCAGCTATTAGCGCACAGGCGGCTGAGAACCCGCTCAGACTAGAATTTTTATTACAATATTTAGATCTTTCATCATCTGACTAATTCATTGCTTCTGATTTCGAATGCATAACTTATTTAGCTGTCAGTAGCTCTAGAGCAGGGATGGGCAAACTCCGCCCCGCCGGAAGGTTTTATCCGGCCCGCGGATAGAATTCTAAGTTGCCGGTCCGAGGCAAATTAAAAGAAATATATATTTATACATTATATCTCCTTTTCTACTTTGCTTAAATATTACATCCCAAATTCATTATCTCAAGCTCAGAAGATCAGCGGTATATTTGCTTCTTATATGTGAACGAGTGTTTTCAACTTTGAACTTTAGAAAGAATAATTTCAGAAGTAGACTGACAGATGAGCATTTAGCATCGTTCCTTAAAATCAGTACATCTCACTTCGAACTTCAGTATGAGGAACTTTTAAAAATGAAATCGCAATTTCATTCATCTCATTAACGTATTTAAACCTTATTGTTTTTAAAATTTTAGAAAAATTTATCTTGGCCCGCCAAACTTATTTTCTTTCGATTTTTGTCCCACGGCCTAAAAATTTGTCCATCCCTGCTCTAAAGCATGACAGATACATAAGCAAGTATTGTTGAGAATGTAACGATTTTTCAAGTGGAATGAAGTGATTCTGACCAAATGTAGAATAAAAACGACGTTGCTACTCAAGAGGGCAGCTCAATCTCATTTTATAATCCATCATAGTATTCCTCGGGTACACGGTTCTGTCCCCGACGATGACAAAAATTTAAATTATTAAAAATTGTTTTTTATATTTATTTATTATTCTTTATGCCTTTTTCGGATTTTTAATGCAGTTTATTTATTTTTAAAACACTTACTTTTTATATTTTCAAATTTTTCAATTTTTTCGATTTCGATCATTTTAAAACATTATTTTCCGAGTACGGATGTCACTGGCCGCAATAAACTCTCTACCCTCTAGTTTTTGTGCTATGAACTCACGAATCCACAATTCTATCTCTTTGCTCTTTTACGTGTTTATTTTTCGCTCATTGTCATTTTTGTGCTTACTGACAGAAGCCTCTGGATTGACGGGCTAGCCCATAGGTCCAGTTGCATCCCCACCTTTGATGCTTTTGAAGAGGGCAGCTATTAGCCTGACTGTAATTGTTCGTGTCGGAATAAAGATTTTTGTTACTTGGAGCAAGCGATAATGTTCCTTCACTCTGGAGGAATTCTTACAATTTTATTTACAATTATATCAACTGTACTTATCAATGTCCTTTCAACATTTACCTGCAATTGCAAGTATTTTTTATACAGATTCCCGGCGTTAATACTATATGTCAGAATATATTTCGGCTTGACGAGGAGCGTCACTACTCCCTGCCAAACCCAGCGCTAATACAATATCACGTCTCGAAGGAAGGTCTCAAGAATTCGACGTTCTCTGGATTGCCAGGGATGAAGCTCTCTGTCACTGCATTTAAGAAAGGTGAGTCCTTAACAAAAATTCCATTACAAAGTAATCTCTCTTTCAATTTGTGGTCGTTACAAACTGAAAAAGAAACATTCTCGTCGACATCTTTCATCAAGCTCAAAACCTGTCATCCCCTATATAGAGATGTAAAAAACCCGGAATTTTGAAGAGGTGGGCATAAACCCGGGAATTTTGGGGAATAAACCCGGAATTTTGGGAACTTTGGGAAGAAATCATTTTAACAATGTTTACATTTATTTTTTCAACAGTGGTTATTTAAGAACTAGCATATTTTTTCTAATAGATTTTTTTTTTACATTTGGCTATATATGTATATATATATATATATATATATATATATATATATATATATATATATATATATATATATATATATATATATATATATATATATATATATATACTAGCATATAACCCGTCATATGACGTGATTAGTAAAATTTTTAATTTTCCAGAATTGTAAAGTACTCTATGAGACAGGTAAAAAAATGGTTTGTTTTTTGGCTGAGAATTATCTGGTACAAGCTCAATAATTTTTTTTTATTTTCACACATTTATAAAGTCTTCCGATACTGCGAATGCAGTTTAGAATCACGTTGAATTCATTTAGTCAAACCGTGTGGTTATGTATAAAAAACAAACCCACAAACGAAAAAAAACTTCTTAATTTTCAAAGATATATAACTTAAACGCTAGATATTTATTAGTCCGTGAAATAGACTCCAAGACTTTTATAAAAATAATTTGTTGTTAATACCGGTGATAAAATTTTCAATGCAATAAAAAATAATCAATTTTTAAATTAAAATTATCAAATATGTATCTAATCTATTATTTAATCTAAATATAAAAGAAAATTATTTACTTAATATCTAAGCTCAGTGATAAAACGTATGAAAATAATGCAGACGATATTTAAATAATTTAAAATAAGAAATGATTAAATGAAAGGGTTAAAGGAATGACGTCATAATGCTATGAAAAAAATGTAATTTTTATCTATTTATTATGTGATAAACTTAATCGCCTGCTCTTAACTGGGGAACATACGGCTTGATATAATGGAAATAAACGCTCGAAAAGGTGGGAAGGGGTACATTTCGAACATTTTAAAGACTCGCTTTTAATTTTGCTAAACCTAACTCATCAAGAATCCAATATGGATACCCCTATCCATTCCAGGTCCAACCGCTACATAAATTCGAGGACAGACGGACAGATAACTTAGGCTATTATTATATAGGATATATATATATATATATATATATATATTCAAGAAATAATAGCAATGGGCATTTAAATGATTTTATAGTAGTACTTATGTAATTACCCTGTTAGTCTTATCAAACACATAACTGGTTGCTTCGATTTTAATTACTAATATAATAATTATATACATTATTTTTTATCATTATCTATTATGTAAATTGCTTTATGTTAAACTTTTCCCCCTCCTTTTATAATATAAAAATAAATATCTTTAAATTTAAAATAACAGTTTATTATTTTTTGTAATGCATATATCATTTAAAGGTGTAATCAAATGGCACTGTTGCATTTTGTGTCCAATTCCTACACACACACACACACACATTATTTATATATATATATATATATATATATATATATATATATATATATATATATATATATATATGTGTGTGTGTGTGTGTGTGTGTGTGTGTATAGAGAGAGAGAGAGAGATGTTATCCAAGAAAAATAATGATTTATGGGTTTTGTGACACTACAGATTATTGCCTAATATTTATGTAACTAGCATATAGCCCGTCATATGACGGGATCAGTAAAATTTTAAATTTTCCAGAATTGTAAACTACCCTATGAGGCAGGTTAAAAAAAAAGGGTTTTTTTTTGGCTGAGAATTATCTTGCAGCAAAAAATAATCGTTGATTGAATTTTAAATTATCACATACGTACCTAATCTATTATTTAAGAGAAATATAAAAGAAAATTAATTACGTAATATATAAGTTCAGTGATAAAACGTGTGAAAATAATGCAGACGATATTTAAATAATTTAATATAAGAAATGATTAAATGAGATGGTTAAAGGAATAATGTCATAATGATAGTAAAATGTTTTTTTCATCTATTTATTCTATAATAAATTGATAAATTTAATCGCCTGCTCTTAATCGGGGGAAAATGGGGCTTGAAATAATCGCATTAAACTCTCGAAAAGGGGGGAAGGAGTGAATTTCAATATTTTTGCTGTGATATGAAGCATATTTATACCAATTTATTTTAGAATCAGATCGATAGTTAAGGAGAAAATAAACTTTACTCGCTTTAAATTTTGCTAACCCTAACTCATTAAGAATTCAATATGAAGCCTATTTCCATTCCAGGTCCAACCGTTTCAAAAAATCGTGGACAGACGGACAGATAACTTAAGCTATTATTATATAGGGGGCTAGACTTGTGAACTGTTACTATTATGTTATTGTTATTGTTGTGTAGTTGTAAGTTAAATTTTAAGATAAAAGTTAACTTAGGTGGGAGAATGTCAAATCGTCTGTTAAAATTGATGTTCTATCCATATATTATCTTTTTTATTTTATTTTTTCTCTGTATGTTGCGAGTGGCAACGAACGATTTTGTTTAGTGAAAACATGGCTGTTCTTTCGTATGCGAGAAAAATGGCTCTTGAGTTGCTTTTGTGCTTTAATATGTTAATATTATTTACGCCATAAATTCTTCTATGTGACATTTTCTGTGTATTTAAAGATCTCGCATACGTAAATATAATAAAATGTGTTTTATATTAAAAGGGCGTCTGTTTTGAGCAATTAATTAACGCCATTGAGAACATTCTTCAGTATCACACTTCTGATTTCGAAACCCAAACGGGACAGTGATTATTTGGTGGTATATATGAATGGTATCGAAAATGATAAATTTAATCGCCTGCTTTTAACGGGGGGAGAATAAGGCTTGAAATAATAGCATTAAACGCTAAAAAAGGGGGGGATGGCTTAAATTTTGAACTCGCTTTGAATTTTGCTAACCCTAACTCATAAAAAATTCAATATGGATGCCTGTATCCGTTCCAGGTACAACCGCTTCAAAAATTTGCCGACAGACACCTTAGGCTATTATTATATAGGGGATAATAAAAATATGTGAAACGTAAAAATTGTCTTCTGCGATTAGGATAAAAATAAACAAAATACTTCAAAATTCTCATGTCTTGGAAATTTTCTAAATTCCCATTCCCCCAAAACCCGGTTTTTTCCTGGGTTTAAACCGCGTTTTTTCCCCATCTAACAACTCTACCCCTATATAATAATAGCCTAAGTTTACTGTCCTCGAATTTATGAAGCGGTTGGACCTGGATTGGATAGAGGCATTCATATAGGATTCTTGATGAGTTAGGGTTAGCAAAATTCAAAGCGAGTAAAGTTTATCTTTTCCTAAACTATCAATCCAATTCGAAAATAAATTGGCTTAAATATGCTTCCTATCACAGCAAAAAATACTGATGTCTTTAAAACGTTGGAAATCCATCCCTTCACCCCTTTTCGAGCGTTTAATGCAATTATTTCAAGCCTTTTTTCTCCTGTTAAGAGCAGGCGACTCAATTTATCAATTTATCACATAATAAGTAGGTAAAAATAACATTTTTTTCTAACATTCTGATATCATTTCTTTATGTTTGAAACACAGTCTTTTAGCAGTGACATTCGAAAACAAATAGGTAGCCACGTGGTACAAAATTGGGAGTTTTTTGTTTTATGTCACATGATGAATTTGGAAATAATTATAGTTCAGTTGCAGTTTATTTATCCGGAATGTCACGATGTTCAACTTTTGGAGGATCTTGCGTATTGCATGCAGCCGGTGAAATTTTTGATTATGTGTTTGAGGTTTACCGTTTTACAATTCTAGAAAATTAAAAACTTTACTGATTCCCGTCATATGACGGACTATATGCTAATTGTTAAATATTGACGGAAAATTGGTTGGTATTTAAACCAATCCATCGGCATCTAAAATTCAATAAGAAAAAGTTCTAAAACATGTATCTGAGAGTAGCGCAGTGGACGGATGAATAAATGCCATCCATGAAAAGATGGTTTAAAAACTACTTTACTTAACATGAAGTTTACTAAAATTTTATTTTAAATTATAATATAAATAAAATATACACTTATTACAGCAATATGAAACAAAAACTACTAATCATGGCAATGTTTGCTAAACAAAAGGTGGCTGAAAGGCCAGACCAGGCCATCAAGCAAGAGAAAAGGTATAGAGTATAGAAGCTGCGATACCTTCAGTAAATGAGTCAGCAGAAATATATGGGCCGAGCCGGTCATTCCCGAGTTTCAGTGAGCATGATTTGGTTTGGTTTATGAAGTGCTACGGTTTACTATTTTGCAACACTAGCCAGTGAGCACGAATAGAAGCGAGAGAGAAATAAAACAAATAAATAGGAAAAAAGAATAGATAATGGTGGAATCGTGATTTTGTGACATAAAAACTGAAGAGGAGAAAGTTTAGGGATAGAAAAAACACATTTTTGCGGTCAAGGACATCCGTTCACGTCGAACAGGAATGAGTAGTTTTAATAAAGTTTGAAATCCTCCCGGTCGCAGAACAAAGCTGCGTTTTTTAATAATCACAAGCTTAAATGGTATAAATAGCTGTTAAACCTTTGCCTTAAACCAACGTAAGGGAGACGTGATCGTACTTCTGTGCCTAAAATGAGAACCTTGTATCACACACGTGATGATTCTTTCTGGCCAAAACTGAAAAGCTCGTATCAGGCATGTTATTGTTTTTAGGCGATAAAGTTTTTGTTTTTGAGCGTTATTGTTTGTTACAGTTGCAATATAAAAGTTGGTCGTTTATTCTTAGGCGTAATTGCAATAGAATATTATATTATATGCAATAATAAGTAATTAACTGTTAGTGATTAAAAAATTCTTTAAAAATCTAAAAATTTAACCTAATGGCAAAAAGGAAAATTGATACTAATAAAGGTGCTGGAAAGTGTCCTTATTACACCTTAGAAACTGAAACAGATACCGATTTGGATACATCTGAAAATAGCATTGTAGTTTGTCCTGTAAAAAACGTGGGCAAAATTTAGTTAGTGATGAAACTGCTTCTGGTCACGACGAATGAGAAAAGCTTTCATCGAAAGTGGCACACACAATCGTCGCTCGATTCATAAGGCAAGAGGTTAAATTTGCATATAGCATTCGGTTAACAGTCAAGGGGCCGGTCTCATCAAAGTCGTTTACCGGCTAACCGCGATTAACCTATGGTGGGACGTAATTCTCCGTTCAAACATAGATTAATCTTGGTTAGTCATTAAACGACTTTGGTGAGATCGGCCCACGGTCAAATATATCTGTGGTTAAAATTAACACATTGGATAAATTGTATCGTAGAATTGACTTGCAATGACACCATAAAGATGTTGTAGGGAAGAATATTGAATTTTACTTTCTCAACAAATAACTTACAAAAGAATTATCTCTCAGGAAGGGTACTATCTAAAGCTATTAAGGTACACATTAATGAGAGAACTGAATATGAGTGACCTGAAAAAGGATTTGAGGTTGTACCGAATGCAGCAAACTGCGAATGAAAAGGCTAGTGATAGTTCTCCATTTTATTTTTCAGGTAAAGTGTGCCCGGTCTCAAGTGACAAAGACTGGTTTCGCTGTGACAACGGCAACTGCATCTGGTCGGGATTAAAATGCGATTCCCACAACAACTGCGGAGATCTCAGCGACGAGCAGGACTGCAGTAAGTGTTATTACAAAACGTTACGTGAACGAACTTTGCGGGTATTGAATGTTCAAAAATACATTTATTTATTTAGTCAGTTACTGGTATTGTCATTCAAGATCACACCGAGTAGTATATGGAACGCTGTCCTTTTCCTTTTGGCAAAACGGGATAAGCTAGATCGGGACCTACTATTTTAAGCCGATTAGGAGAGGTTACAAACATTCATGTCACTAGTGAGATTAAAATTCACGAACACCCGCGTCGTATTTGTTCATCTAAAATAATGATTGTTTTTCTAATTAAAGAGAGCACCCAGCTAGCACGGGAATGGTAGATGTCCATAGGCCACACGTTAGTAGTTAGTCTTATGGTTGGGTGTACGTTGAAACAGGAAAAGTGAAATCTTAGTATTTATTTAGAAAAATGCCTTGTTGGAAATTGGAGTATTCAAATGTTGGCCTTCCTTGGCACATCGTAGAAATATTGCATTTTACGCCTCTTGTATAAATACCATTGGATAAAAACCCCTTCTCATAGCTACGCGCTTATACAGAGCAGCAGCAAGCGAGAGAGTTGGGTGTCATCCACCAGCGCTAACGATGTGTATCAAGATTACCTTAATATATCAAGATTAATGTTTGGGGTGAGATGCAATGGAGTAAATTCTTGTGTTCACAGTAAACTGTACAACTGCATCATCTGGTTGACTGTGAACAAGAATTTATAATTATTGGTATCAAGATGACCCATTCTAACATTATGTTGGCATTATTTTAGAAATAACCAATAGCTAACTTACCAAACAGGGGTTGACCTATCTTAATGTTTCTAATAGAGCGAAGCTTGCTAGAAAAAGCAAAGGCTGATTTCAAGTACTACGAGAACAAATGCATGGAATAGTTTAATAATTTCTATTCGATGATTAGTTGGATTAGGATACATCGACCACAAAAAATTACGAACGATGAGACTCGAATTCAGATTATGGCTACGAATTCAATGTCCTAGTTTTTCAGCTAACTAGGAAAAAGCCGAGAACTACACAGAATCGGTTAGAAATAAAATCTAGAAAACGTAGAGACGGGTCCCAATGCATAGTGGTTAACGTCAGACACTTCCATGAAATGAGTCATGCGTAATGAATCTGTATAAGATGGGAGTGAAGTTGGCCGCTTGCATGATAATCCTGCAACAAAATGTTCAAAGTGATAGCGGAATCTCGTCGAAAGTGAGGAGACTAAAACGGTCTGAGCAATATAATATTTTAATTGGCTATATATATTTATTTTTACCGGCTAAAATTTCTCAATACGTATATTTCTTCTTTTTGACACACACACAATAAAAGGGCGAACGCAATTCTGAAAAGTATCTTTGGAATAAAAAAGAATGACATCCCTACAACATCGAGCTAAAGATGTTCATGTAATTAAAAGGGGGGAGGGCTCAAATGACCTGTGTATCGATTCAAACCACAATAATTCTGGTTATACTGGGCCACAAAAATTATGAAGCTTCAATAAATGCTTTATATAAAAAGCCGTAAGTAAAAATCTCCATTTTGTGAAATGAATTCCTAAAAATATTATTTTGAAGCAAAAAAGACCATTTGTTTAACCCTTTAAAGGACTGTGGTTTCTCAGCGAAACCACCTACTGATATTTTTTTCCTTTCTTTTAAAAACATATGAAAAATTTATTCAATTTTCTATAGTTTTGAAGCTGTAAACTATCAATAGATCACTATACTGTTTTTCTTTGAAATGTAAGTGTTTAAACTTTCTTTAATATGGAAAAAAAATCATGAATACTATTTCCTCCTTTATGATCCTAGATAAGGATACCTACCAATATCAACACATATTACTTGTTTAGCCATTTATTTATTACATTATTTTAATGATAATTCATTGCGCTCACTCAATATAATTAAAATTTTAAGATAGTAGTAGTATTTTCATGCTGTATAAGGGGATGGTTTTAGTTACCCCCTTCGTTGAAGGAGTAAATTTTTTTAAAGCGTATTTCAAAATTTTAAGTTTAATAGATACCATTTATAAACTATTTCCATTAAATCCCAAAGAAATTTTAACTGAGAACTATAATCTTTTTCATGTCCTATGCATTACACATGTTGTTTCAGCACATGATATACATATCTAATGCTTTATGGGCTTGTATAGTATATGTGATAAGCGATGAACTATATTTTAAGCAGAAAATAATTTAGTGCGGCATCTTAATTATAGTTATATTTTTCAGTTACATTTAAGAAATTTAAAGCTTTGTATCTAATACACATTAAAACAAAATGCGACAGGCAAAATGTTAAAGGGAAGAATATTGTTCCATTGTATTTGGTTTGGGTTTGCGGTACGGTCTACTGTTTCGCTCGTGAGGGCTAATGAGATCGGGACCTATAATTTACTGCCGATTCTGGAAGGCTATGAATACCCATGCCAGTAGCAAGATTCGAACCTGCGAAAACCGGTACCAAAGAGCAGCGTCCTACCATTCGGCTGTTTTGTTGTATTTAAGAAAATTTTTGAAAATGTTAAGCCGAAATCCAGATATAAATTGATTAAATAGGTTTCCCCCCCCCCCTAAATATGTTGACAGGACTTTCATAGGAAATCATTGAATATTTATTGGTTTCCAGATAAAGTTATTGTTTGATCAGAACAAGCGGGATACATTTTAATAAAGTGAGAAAAATGACTAAAATTCAAACATAGTAACTAAAAGTGACCAATGTTCAAAGTGGTGATTTATAGTAAGAAAAGTGACTTGTGCCCAATCCTGAAACATAAATTTAGGCTACTAACATATTACGGTCAACATATGCCACTGGTGGCTTCTGCGTCATAATGATGTCAGAAAGGGAAACTTTTGGCACCAAACTCCCATCTCTGGTGATTTGTGACGTCATTATGACACAGAAGGCACCAGTGATATATGTCGGCTGTAATATGGTAGCAGCCTTGAAGTAATCCAGTAGGACCAGCATCCAGACATCTTAACACAATTGGAGGAGGGCGATGATGAAACTACTTTGAATTGGCGTAACAATAGGAAAAACCCAATGTGCAGTACTAGTAAAATAAATATGACTTTACCATATATTTTTTCATCCTTTCACAGGTGGTGGTGGTGGAGGAAATCAATCGACCGTTCTTATCATCTTGGGTGTCCTCATTCTATTGCTGATGGCGATCATGTGTATAGCCACGTTATTGTGTTCCAAAAACGAGCGCATCAGAAGATTCTCCAATCGGCTACGAAGTCGGACGCTGTCATACATGCCGAAGTTTTCAAAATGAAGAAAGAACTTAAAACATTACTGCTTTACGTTGAGAAAACTGCACGATAGGCAACTTCGAGTAAGTATTGCAGAAATAACGAAAGAAAACAGAGAAGAAAAATCACCCAGAACTTATGAAAGGTACAAAAGTATTTATACAAGTTTCAAATGTGCCAATCATTTTACATTTTATTATTTATATCTTGCAACATTTGATGAAGACTTAAAGGGAGGTCATTATTGCGTAATTTTACTCGATGACTCGATTTTAATAAAAACACATAGACATGTTAAATCGATTTCTACTTAAAACTTTAAGATCTTTAGCCCAAGAGCAATTTAATCATATTCTGAAGTTGTTCTTTCTTCCTTTTGATGAATAGAGCTTCAATAATAAATACCAAAATCAAACATTAATCTTCATACAATTCACCTCGACAAACTGACTGACTGAAGGATGCTTAATTTTCTAAACTATTCAGATCAATTTCTTTCAAATACTTTGATGTTTCCATCATGTATCAGTTCACTTTTATTGTTGTCTGTATTTTTCAATAGGATTTTATATTTGCTGTCAATAAATTGTGTGCATGCAATGTTTCACACCAACAGAATGTACAGTTCATGGAAAAATATATATATATATATATATATATATATATTGGGAAATTTTTTTCCCAAATCTCACAGAAAAAAAATGTTCGCCTTTTATGAATGAAGTCAATCTTTGGTGAACTACATTTAAACAGGGACCCACTACTTAAAACATAGATTCCAAAAGCCTACAAAGATTGATGTATTCCAAAGATAGCATCGTATATGTCAGGAAAAATACAACAGTCGCACCCCATTAAAAATTTCCCAACAATTATTCAAAAAATTCATAATTTCAGTGATAGAAAGCTGAGCCTTCGAAAATATCTTAATATTTAAAAAAAAAAAAACTTTCTATATTTTGTTTATTTATCACACTACAGTGACGTACATAAACTACACCGAATAGCCATTACACCACCCTATTAATAACATGTAAGACTACCTTTAGCCTTCAAAACCGCGAGCACCCGACATAGCATCGACTCCACACGATGCTGATAGGTAGTCTAAGGTAACTGGTACCAACGAAGTGCTTACCAACTAGTCCTGTAATTTACGCAGATTGCGAGGGGGTAGCGTAGCAGCACGAATTTAGTTTTCCAGGTGGTGCCACAAATTCTCTACTTGATTAATGTCAGGTGAATTTGGAGACCAAGACATGACTTGAAAGTCACTGGAGTGGAACTACTCCCTGACGATTCGACCTTTATGACATGGTACATTATCCAATTGGTAAACGCCATACTCTGGTGGAAATATCTGTTGTCATGGATGGATGAACCTAGTCTGCGACGATGATCTTGTAGAGCATGGCGATTATAGATCCTAATGTACTCCATGAAAATATTGCTCACACCATAATACCCCCGCCATCGGCTTGTCTCCGTCGAACTGTGCATGTGGGAACCAGGGTTTCCTTTGGAAATCGGGGCATTCGCACACGCCCGTCGGTGTGATAAAGCAGAAAACGCGATTCCTCTGGCCATGCAACTTTTCTTCTGTCAAATTCCTGTGTTTCTTGGCTCATTGGAGACGCAGCTGGCGATGACGTGCAGTCAGTGCGGTTACATGCTTCGGCCTCCGGCTACGTAGGTCCATACACACAAATGCTGCACAGTGTGTTGAGAAACCCTGTCTGGGTCGCCACTGTTGTAGCTCTTCGGTCACGGCGAACAAAGCGTAGCAATTTCCGCTCTTCTCTGGAATCAATGTGCCGTGAACGACACATAACTGCCCGGCGACTTGTCATTTCAACATCCACACACCACTTCCGATATGTGCTCACAACTGCAGGTGAAAAGGCCACTAAACGCGTCGTTTCTGATATTGATGTTCCTAGTCGCCAAGCCATAATGATTTTTATCGAAAATCCGATAAATCAGCTGCTTTTCCCATTATGTCACTAATCCCGCTACGTTTGGAAAGACAATGCAAAGCCACTTTATATATTTCAACATCAGCCGCGAACGCACAGTGGTTTTGATCCTGAGCGAGCCCATTGTTATAAATGGAGGGTGGTCATAATGTAATGACTCTTCAGCGTATATACAAAATTTTACAAGACTGTTGAATGACTGTTCAATTACCGGGGTATTTTATAACATCAAATACATTTTATGACAACCTCATTTAATGTAAAAACTTACATTACAAAGATTATTTTACTTTAAAGATGTGTTGTAATTCAAGAAAAGTTTCTATTCTTTAATTTTTCCCCTAGCAATACATTAATTTCGCTTCAGCTTCAACCAAAAAGTAGACTACAAGAAAGAAATTAAGAATGTCTTGTATTTACAATTTTCACTACAGTCAAGTTTGGAAAAGAAACTCAATTTTATTCACTGTGTTGTAACAGTTTAAGTCACAGATGTACATCAACAAAACAATACAATTCAGTGATGAAAATAACAACGTACATTAACTGGGTTGACACAAGTACTGCATATAGGAATCAATCACACCCTAGTAAACAGAAAATAGGAAAGCTGGCTATATAATACAGAATTTACACTTAGGAATTCTTAAAACATTTCTTCACTAAGTTAATGAATTAACCTGGTAATAATAAACAACTTACTAAAAGAAAAAAATTTCTATCAGTTAAGATTTCCCCTCTTGACCACTTTTTAACAAAGTGGAAATAGATGCTCAAAACTATACAGTAATCTAAAGTGCTTAAAATAGCTTTGGATTACTCTAATACAGTATTTATTTACTTAACATCATCCTCAATCTACTATATAAAGCAGGGGGTGGCCAACTTCTGTATATATATATAGGATCTATCTTTTTCCTTTAAAAATGTAAAGCAATCTACTTGAACTAACAGACATGAATGAATGAATTCGCCTTTAGAGCAGCTCCTGGGGGATTCACCGAGAGCAGAGCACTGCGAGCAGAGGTCTATTGTACCCAAACCAAGAAAAAACAAAACACGACCCAAGATATACATAGTTTTTCTCTGGTTTTTCATTTCATGTAGTATAAATGAATATCATGTGCATTACAGGGAAGATGATGACCTCTTCATAGAAGAAATATTTTTTAAGTTAGGTATTTGGAAGTAACATTTTAAATTATCTAAAATTTCTCAATATCAGCTATAACTTACCATTCTTAATGAGTAAATTCATTTTAGTCAGAAAAGTTATAAAACTCATAACTGGAGAATTGTGGGTTCACTTTTGATTAGTAGACTTGCACGAGCCAAAGTTCAACCATATTCATTAATGATGGCTGGGGTACGTGAAATAGGTCTGTGGTCGCAATGTCCTCCAAGTTCAAAACAATACTTTTGAAGGTAGAAGCAGACATGCCAACTACTCCGGAGAAATGAGAAAATTTGATATCTTCGGAAACTCATGAGATTGCTCCCGAAAATAACAAAACTTTTGAACAGCTAAAAGAATAAGATTCCGCAATTAAGTACAAAGTTTTGCAAAATATAATACCGAATATTACTCTTTTCAAACAGTAATGCTGTATGTAAAGTTTGCAGTATTGTGCAGAAAAACCAAACAGAATTTAGGTCAAATTTCAGTAGACAAACTGTAAAATCAATGGTGATAGAAAAATGGAAATATTTGAATCAGGGTCAATGTTGCTATAAGTAACACTGTTCTGAAAAATAAGTTGTTAACCCTTTAATGCCTGGCGTATCATTTTTGATACAACTAAAAAATAGCTTGTAGAGTTTTTGTTTTCTTAGAACAAATTTTCCTTTTGAGAGTAGGTAATGGGCAATCTTATAAACAATCTACAAAATTTTCAAGTAATTTCTATTATTTTTATTTTTTTTTTATTTAGATCTAGATTTTATGATTTTTCGATCAGCGCTCATAAATTTACGTTTTCGGCAGTACAGACTGAGATCATGACAAATTTGCTTTTTCCATTACACTACAGCATTTTTCAGAGAATATTTTACCTGCAATATCAAATAAATCTTTTTTCAGGAAGTTTTTCCTTTTTTTATAAATGTCACTCTATGTTTAACACGATAACTGATCACTAACGTGACATACTCTAGTATTCAAAATTGTTTGATCTTCAAATTTATTTCGTTCTGTACAGTCCATATTAACTGAGATTTAAGATAGGTTCCAAAATGTAATTGGCATAAATGACTTGGGTATTAAAGGGTTAAAGCTAAAAAAAAAAAACTACTCATAAATTTTTAAATGCATAAATATTTACAATTTACTACTGTGTAAATATTTAAATTTTAATTCAGAAACCAATAAGATTATGTACTTATGTATAATCTGTAATTAGCGTGTTAAAATTTCAAACCAAGCTGTTGCTCTGGACACAAGTGCCTGAATGTTGGCATGTCTGTAGAAGGACAAGCTTGGTAATCTTCTACTTCTAAATTATGAGGACCTTTTTTACAGGAACAATATTACTTTTGTCCATAACATTCCTGAAGCTACATGTGTTTTCTGGGTGGTGCTAAATGAGTAACAGCTTTGAAGCTAAGACCAGTTGATTTCTGTATGGTGTTACATTAGTTATCTATTCTGGCAGAATTTTTTTCCCCAAATCTTAGGAATATATTTTATTTCATTTTGTAACTTCACTTTGTCATTTATACACCTATCATAAAAACTGCAGATAAGGTTACAGTATTTCTTCAGGGGGAAAAAAAAAACAGCATTAAGTAAGAGGGGTTAAACCCCCTAATGTCTTCCCTTTACCTATGTCTGTACTTGCTAAGTGATGACAATGAGTATAGGTCATTGATCTCTGACCAAAAAATTTTTTAAAAAGAATAAATTAAAAAAAATTTAAAAACATTTTGGGGTATGTCATGCATTTGAAAGGCAGCAACTCAACTGTTAGGCAAAATACAACAAATGTGCCCAAGTAAAAATTTCCCACATTTATCCAGAAAATTTATGACTTTATAGTAAAAACTGATGGTGAGCATTTACCAGTATTTTAAAAGAATAAAATTTTCTAAAAAGCTTCTTGAATTTAGTTACTTTATTACACTATAGTGATATACATATACTATAAACAAGATCTTAATAGTAAGAGATATGTAAAAAGTAATTATTTAAAAAATTGTAAAATCAAATTAGTGAAACGTTTTTATAAGAATTGGCTATACATATACATATCTGGTCCTTTCTTTCAAAGATCAATCACTTTTCACATGGCCACCCCCTGACCTAATAACTAATGGTGCAGGATAAATTTATGGGCTTTCTGCCAGCTGTCTAACTGCTCCATTTATTGTGGACACAGCAAAAATTTCAATCTTTAGGCTACAAATTATACTTTTTAGAACCTATTTTGCTCATTTTATCCTTATACACTGTAATGTAATAGTTTTGAGCACCACAGTTTCTATTACAATAAACAGCAATAATCTACACACATTTTATTAGACTGGTCCCTAAGATATAAAAATTAAAAATAACAACAACAGTGGGTGAAAAGACACAAGTTCTAGGCACTAGAAAGCTGCCTTTTTATGTTAAGATGCAGACATTTACAGTAAAACAGTGCACTTCTTTCTTTTACTCTGACCAACTGGCCACAAGTAATAGCACATGATCATGAAAATATTACATAAAAAGAAAATTATTGATTTTCTTACCCAACAAAACTAACTCAAAGATATTCTCAATACATTAGGGTACACTGTCATGTACCCTATGGAGTTTAATGTCCAAAGCTCTTTCATAAGTACTTAAAAAGGATATTTTCAATTTATTAGGAATCAATAGGATATAATAAAATAAACTGAGTTACACTTTGTGGGTTATTCAAAGAAATAACATAATTGAAAACATTTTTAGAAAATCTTGTAATTTTACCTACTGAAATTGTATTTGTTGATTTATATTAGAATTTCAATAGATAACAAGTCAACACAAACTGTAACCAAAGTTAAAGAAAATCCCTTAGATTTGAAAGGGTCTCTCTCTTTTATACACAAATGACAAAAATGCACAAATTTCATAAAGAAAAAGAGTTGAATTATACGCACATAAAATTCTAAAGTGAGCCACCCAAAGATGCTTGTTCTATAGAAATACTAAAAAATATCTTCATTATGTATTCACTTCCTTTTTTATTCCAGTTTAAGATATTTAATTCTTATATTTCGAAATAAAATAATCCGTTTTAACCTTTTTAGAGGGGTTGGGACTGCATGTGTCCCGCAGATGAATTAGTTCTTCGGAGAACCCCTTTCAAAAGGTTAAATAGTTGAAAATTATACTATCTTAGCATACAAATCTAATATTTAGCAGATATGTTTGCACTAATTATAAATAAATCATAATTATAAATTTAACTTGCAATTCAAAATCAAGTAAATTCAAATAAAAATTTTTGAAATACTAATAACTCATTCTTTGTTTTCCTGTTAACTTGATTATATTTCCTTCTGGTTGTAAGTTAATTTTTTAAAGATAAAATGAAAGTGAATTTATAGAAAGTGCTTAATTTTTTTATAGTAGCTTTTATTTACAAGAAAAACTTAGCATTATTATGTTTACCTTTTCAAACTCACAATAACTGGTGACAGCTGACATCTCTCAGTACCATGACAGACAAAGCCAGCTAAGAATATCCTCTATACACCTAAAGCAGGGATGGGCCAACTCTGGCTTGCTGATATAATTTTAAGTTGTTGGCTAGAGACAAATTAAAAGAAATATACATTTATATATTATATATCCATCTTCTTTTCCACTTAGGTTAAATATTATATCCTAAATTTAATATCTCATGCCCAGAAGATCAGTGCTATGTTTGCTTCATCTTATATATGTGAACAAGTGTTTTAAACTAAGAATAATTTCAGAAGTAGACTGATAGATGAGCATTCAGCCTCGTTCCTTAAAACCAGTACATCTCACTTCGAACCTCAATAAAAGGAACTTTTAAAAGTGAAATCGCAATTTCATTCATCTCATTAATGTATTTAAATCGTAATACTGATATACATATATATCGTAATAATATTGTTTTTTAAATTTTAGAAACATTTATTTTGGCTTGTCAAACTTTTTTTTGGGGGCCAGCCACTGAAAATGTTTGCCCATCCCTGACCTAGAGGGTTGACTACCAATGTGTATAGAACACACTGATACAAATCCCCGGTGGTGTAATGAAGTATGGGATGTGGGAATTAAAAATCCCATAAGGATTGTTGAATACATAATTATATATGCAATGTATTAATTGCTGTATTAATTTTGAGATTACCTTAAGGAGGAATCCTCCCTCCCTTGAAAATTTCGCCCTATGCCCCTGATGTGAATCAAATGACTATTTACTTCATCAGGTGTTTAAAACAGAGCAGTGCTGTCAAACTTTTTAAAGTCTACAGACAACTTTATCATATACAAACATTTCAGGGGTTGAAAAAGCGTAGTCATTAAAAAGTCATTTTTTTGGTAATTAGTTATTTTACATAAATATGAAAAAAAATATATGCAAGTAATTACAACACAGAAAACTCATAAGTAATTGCTACAGATTTTAGTAAATTTTATTGTAAATTCTTCATAGAATTTTAGTGTAATTTTAATTAGCGGTAAAAAATTAAATTAATTAAAATTCCAACATTTTAAAAATTTTGTTTGTAGATCAGATATTGATTTCTTTCATTTAAATTTTAATTGCATTGGATCACTAAATGGGCAGAAAGAGATAAATAGGGCAAGGAGGCAAGAAACTCATGCTTACAAAGAATACAGTGGGCCATTTCTCAGAATGGATGGGGGCAATTACTTTTGCTTGATTGACAGCAAAGCAGTTAAGAAGCATAGAAAACATGGAGATTCTGGGTTCTTAGGTTGGGATCCTGAGGACATTCAAAATTCCATTGTGTGGATCATAAAGAGATAAACATCTCATTTGTAAAAGAAAGCTAGTGAAATATTGGAAATGTCTCTACAGCAAAGTGCTTGTTTTTTTCCCTGTAATATTCATCTTGTGGCCACTTTGATCTTAATTAATTCCATTCATTTATATATCTCTTTCTATATATGATTACATAAGCAAGAGTGCACATTGTTTTAACTTTATCAGACAGCCATGGAAGACACAAAAGATAGTAACACTAGTGTCATAGTAAAAAATGCCTCTTCTGTTATTTACATGCTTCAATAACAACCATTATATTATTTCAATAAAATAAGAAATGTCAGAAAATTTGAAGAAAAATGAAAGTGACCAGATTAATTAATATTTTGCATTAAAATTACTTAATATTTTCAACAAAGTTTTAAAAAAAATTTCTAAATAACCTAACCACTTGATCACATGACAAAAGGAGAAATAGAGGAATTTTTTTTAATTATTAACAATTACTGAAATAATCTTAATTCTTACACCATAAAATACCCCTTAATAAACAGAAACAGAAAACATTTAATAAGTCCGTAGCTGTGTTTAAAAAATTTAGTAAATTAAAAAAAATATATTAATCAGCTCATAGTGATTTTCTTTATATATTTTAAGAAGTAACAAATTAAGCAATGGCAAAGAAAAAAACAACAACCTAAATCATGGACAATATAATGCATATTTCTGTGTTTAAAACACTATTTCAAAACATTTTTGTCAGTTAATAAAACAACATGCTAAAAACATTAGATATATACAACATGCAAAAAATATGACATTTTTATATACATCTTTTGCAGCAAAAATAATTAAAGTCAAATGCAAAAATACAGAAACCATAACACACATCTCATTCTTTGCAGAATGTATAGAACTATAACTTTGAAACAAGAAAAAATATATTTAACTTATAGTAAGTGATCTAGAATTAAAAAAAAAAGAAAAAAAAAAAAAGATTCAGCTGCATAAAGTAAAAGTAGAAGTTGCCTACTAATAATCCCACTGATCATTAACCCTTTCATGGGACATTTATTTCTCACTCCATGTTTCCAAATTTTCAAAAAAGAGCTGCTAATTTTATTCAATCGATCGAACAATTGATGACAGCCCAAAACTGAAGCGGGAATCAGTCTTCCTGTTGTTTCAATAACAAGACCAATATATTAGAATGGGTTTTAAGCTTCCCACAGGTGTATTTTGTAAGATCGTGTAGGTGAGAAGTAATCTTTCCACTGCCCACAAAAGGGTTAAAGAAAACTATTAAGCTGTAAAGCTAGTTAAAAATATAATTTCAAAATTTAAGCTCATATCTATTACATAATGATTCAGCAATAAAGCTTGTATCCAAACTTTCAATTTATTGAAACATCAAATACAAATTTTCATGCATGCAATAAAGGTGTAACCATTAACGATTGCAAAATTTATCCATTTTACCGATTTCATTTTTTAGAAGTTGTAAAATCTTGAAGATATCAGATCCTTTTATTACCTTTATTCAATTAGGGAAATTATTAAAGGAATTTATTGACTTTTGTTTATGTATCTGGTCACCTTGACAAGTACAATGGAACAACTTCAACTTCAGATTGGAAGAAAAAAAAACAGGGAAAATGTTATGACAGTGTCTACCAGATTCAACATATTACTATTATAACAGCCCAGTAATGATTCTGGGTGATCTCACCTCCAAGAAGGCATTAAGCTATTAATATCTAACAATAAATGCAATAATAAAGATTGATTTTATGTTTTCATTTGTATAATTGGATTGGTGAATAATTTAGAACTTGAAAATTTTGACTTTTGTTTACATTGAGAGTTAGACAATCTAGCACCAATTTGGGCCCATATGGCCATGAAGCCCTCCAGGCTCCTTCCAGTGATGGTGGGCAGTTTGCAAGTATTAGGCTACTTCACATAGTCAATCACCCCTAGACAGATTTAACCCTTTCGTGGGCCATTTATTTCTCACTCCACGTTTCCAAATTTTCAAAACAAAGCTGCTAATTTTAGTCAATCGATCAAACAATTGATGACAGTGCAAAACCGAAGCAGGAATCAGTTTCCTGTCGTTTCAATAACAAGACCAATATATTAGAATGGGTTTTGCACTTCCCACAGGTGTATTTTGTAAGATCGTGTAGGTGAAGTAATCTTCCTATGGCCTAAGAAAGGGTTAACTTACAATTAAAATATATTGAATTTGTAAATACAAGATATATTTTAAACTTTTTTTACTTGGTTCAATAATAAAAATTGATTTTATATTTTCATTTATATGATTAACTATTTGAGTAATAATTTAGAACTTGGAAATTTTGATTTTATATAAAAAATTGAATATTTATATAATTTGATGGACAATCTCTCTAATGAAGAGGACATTTTCCCTACAGATTAAGGATTTTCTAATTTAAAATAATTCCAGTTTTACAATTATAATTCTTAAACAGTTTTTCAAAAGTTCTGATTAAGTTCAACTTTAATTGATTTCTAGAGTATGAAAATTCTCAGCACAATCACAGAAAAATAATTTTGTAGTCAGAGCATAAACCAATTAGACTGCAAAACTTTTGTGTCTTAATATAGCATAAAATGAAAAACCAATGTAAGCAAAAATAAAGAAAGTATGCAGATAGCTGTTTTGTTGCAACATTCTTAAAAGCAGATTGTGCTAAGAACTTGTCCAATTATTGACATCAATTCATAAATAACATCCTTCATTGCAAAATATTTCAGTGCAATTACTACAATTCAAAGCTTTATAAATGAACCCAAATACATTTTGTTTAGATAAACTCCTTTTGTACACTTACAGATTTCACAATTTTCATGGGAATAAAAAATTTTCATTAAAAAATTCAATTTAGAAATTTAGAACAGAAGAACGATACTAAATTTATACTATTTCTCAATATTTTGAGTGATATAAAATAACTACAAATAAAACAAACCATAGAAAAAAATAATTACTGGTATCTTACTTGATTGATGATCTAAATAAATCAATACTAATCCCACCCCTCTAGTTATAAACTTTTCACTAAGAAAAAATTACGAGTCAGTTACAAGGAAAATATAAACTGTAACAAACTGTGTCAAAATTGGGAAGGAAAAAAGAAAAATTGAGGCATACAGAAGATTTAAAATGAATTATTTTTATGCATCATGTGCAAAAACTGGTAAGTATGAATTTCCCCACTTGTCAATGTGATAATCAGGTTCTAGACATAACACTCAATTTTAAGAATTAGTTTTGACGATTTCTTTATGTTTTCAACCTGGTAAACACCATACTAATGATATACTTTTAAAATATAATAACAAAATCAGACACCTTTTAGATCTTCTGACACAGAGTATAAAAGTTATCATCAGATACTTCTATCTATTTTAACTACATACATACACTTCATACTACTCTCTAGAGCTCGCTGTTGACTAAACACAAAATTTATTGACACACTAAGTACATGACAATGAATGGGTGACGCATCATAAAGTATGTCATACCCATTTAGAACAATTTCAAGTGTGATTCAAGAAATAAGTTCTGTAAAACAAAATAGGTAACAATCTTTTTCTATGTATTTTAAAATGATTTAAATGAATGGGTGATATAGCACTGTGTATACCATTCCCATTTAGAACAATTTCAAGTTTAATTCCAGGAATAAGCTCTGTAAAACAAAATAGGCAAAAAATTTATTCTTTATTTGAAATTTTAAAAATGATTTAATATTGAGATTTTGTCCTCTGAGTGAATGATTTACAGAAATCATTAGTTCATATTAAAATTCTCTCAAATAATTTGTTTAATGAATTTGTGAATGACTGACAGATGGAAAATAAGTATTACTATGCTTAAAATTCAAATAAGAATTAAAATATTTTTAAAGAGAAAATACCAATTAAACTGAAGATAAAATTATGCAGTTCATGCTATTTAAATTAGTAGGGGAATTTTCAATTTAATTTTGACAATGTTAAGCTTATTATAAAAACAAAGACATTTCAATGCTATAGATACATACCAAATACATGTCAATATTTTTATAATGTTATTTATGAGATGACAAATAATTCATATGGTAATAACACTTTCTTATTAAAGACATATAATAAATTAATAGGATGTCGCTCCTAAGAAATCTAATTATTTTAAAGCAATTGCATAGCTTCTGCTTGTTTAACTTTAAAACCTCCATTTGGAAATTTTAATTAAAAAAAAAATACACAAAACATGACTAAATTTAATTACAAAGATTAGATCAGTAAATATAATCTTTATTGAAACTAAAACATTCAACAATTTTTCAAATATTATTTCAACAGTTTTCAATATAAATGAAATAAAAACACATACTAAAAGAAACTGTATCAGAAAAAATACACGGGGATAAAATATCACAACATAAAAAAATACTTTTTTGATTTCAAATTTACATAATACTATTAGACGAGAAAAACATTAGTCAACAAATTAGAATTTAAAAAGCAATTTTCCTACACAAAACAATTTATAAAATATAGGACTATCAAAACTCAGTTTACAAGTTATAACTTACTAATATAAAATGAACTATTAATTATACTGAATTAGCATAAATATACATTCAGTTTTAAATAAACACATTAAATGCTTTACTGGATGAAAAATTAAATAATGATTAATAAACTATTTTTGAACCTTAGACTAAAGAATGAACAATTGTGAACAATTCTTACCCTTTTTATTATCTTATATACTTTTTACAATATTAAATAGCTATAATGTGAAATGTAACAAAAATATATATACCATTATTAAGTTCATATTTTACCCTTAATGTTTCATTTAAGTCATCTACACATTACTTGATGCATATATAATTCAACATTTACTAAACTCATCAGATAGTAATAAAAAAATTAGGCTTAACTAGGATTTCCTAAGAACTGCTAATTCATTCTAAAGAAACAAAAAGAAAAATTGAAAGATTAATCAGTTATTATAAAAAAAAGAAAAATAATTAAATTATACATTTAATACAAATATTATTAAATTTTGGCATTCAAAGCTAATAAGGATATAAAATGCAAAATCTAATCAACCCCAATATATAACCCAAAGTAACAGCATCATATAAGTAGCCATTAAATTAACCATCCCACAGAAGTTCGCTGCTTTAAAACATAATATATGTTGATAATAAAGGATAAACAATGCAAAATCTAACTAAGCTCAATATATATATAAAGTAACAGCATCACAAATAAATTTGTGAATTTAACGTATTTATATTACCCGCTTTGAAACTGAGAATGCTGAGAGAATGATTATATGAACAGAGAATAAGTCAAATAAGAGAAAAGATACTGCATACTACACAACATTCATTTCTTTGTACTGAGAAAAAACGGCAACCTGCAAATTAAATAACAAAATATTAATGTTAAAATATATATTTACATCAAAATGTTCATAATAATAGAAGGGATAATATTAAACACTTAT
This sequence comes from Pardosa pseudoannulata, assembly GCA_032207245.1. Lineage (NCBI taxonomy): Eukaryota > Metazoa > Arthropoda > Arachnida > Araneae > Lycosidae > Pardosa > Pardosa pseudoannulata. The sequence goes on along the minus strand of CM063511.1, from coordinate 59,910,494 downwards.
TAGATACAATATATTAACAATTATGTTTAAACAATGTTTTAAAGAGTAGAATAAATTACTTCTCAGATAATATGTAAAACAATCTAATATTTAACAAGAATTTATTATAAATTCATTTCAAATATTTAGTGGGAAATAATGTAGTTAAATGTTTTCAAAAGTTACTGTTAATGTAAAATTTTGTAGTGCAAGAAATTATAATATAAAATTCAATTTCATTAATTAAAAAAGTTGCTTTTAGAGTCAATTTATTTTAATCTTAGTTTTAGTCTTTTCAAAACAGAAGGCATGCAAATAAAATAGAAGATTGGAATTGACTAGAATACATAGTGATGTAATTGTTTCATGTTATATTCATCATTAAAGAAAAAATTGATGAAAGGAAGTTATATAAATAAACAATTTTTCTAGGCTCTCAGCTGTTGAAGAAGGTTTTAATATTTTTCCTTTACAAATAGAATAATGAACAAGCTATATAAACCGAGTAAGTAATGATAAATATACCATGAAACAATTACATCACTAAGTGTTCTAGTCAATTCCAATCTTCTATTTTATTCGCATGCCTCTGTTTAGAAAAGGCTAAAACTAAGATTAAAATAAATTGACTCTAAAAGCAACTTTTTTAAGACTTAGTATTCCCAAAAATGAATTTTATATTATAATTACTTGCATTACAAAATTTTACACTAACAGTAACTTTTGAAAATATTTAACTACATTATTTCCCACTAAATATTACCCTGAAATATTTAAGGTAGAAGAATATAAGAATTATTCACTTTACAGATCTGTGCTACCGATAAAACTAAAAAGAAACAGTTTTCATAGATTCTGCCCTTAAGGTTTATTTACATGCACACATAAAAAAAAATCTAATTCCCAAGTAATGAAAAACTTCCAATTAATGGGATTACTTTTTAAAATTAGGGATGTAATGAACAATCAGCCACTATTCAATATTCATCCCTTATGCCAAATATATGGTCTGACCATATATTAAACAGATATTTGGCAGAATACCTATGGATAAATTCAAATTAATATGTTGAATGAAGAATATTACAGTTCTATTTCACTGCATCACAAGAAAATCATAATAAGTGCGTTTAAAAATGCTACATAAAAAAAATTTTCCTTTTAAAATTATGTAAAAATAAAATGTATTTAAACAGGCATTGGAATCTTTCACATTAAAATGCGAATAAATATAGTTTAAGTAGAAATTTGAATAGTGAATAATTTGAAAACTAACAATTATTAAAAATATTTTATTATTATTTGATTATATAACAAGGATTATACTAACTCAGTTCGCATCAGAAAAAAAAAAAAAAAAACCACTAACTAACAAGATCTCATAATAGTATAGATTAAGTTATTACATTTTATACTGTTTTTATTCTATATCCTTTTTGTGTAATGTAAGCAAACTTTTGAAATACATTTATTTCAATTACATGTTTATGTATATTATAATATAAACCTACATGATATTAATGAAAAAGTGGAACATTTATTCTATTATGTTAATAGAATAAATGGATCGTACTCAAGTGACAAGGTAAAAAAGAAGTGCCAATTGGCACATCATAGTAATACAGATAAATAAAAATACACAATTATGCTTGAAGGAGGAACAAGTAACAAAAGAGAGCACTTTCGCAGAAAATAGGAGTTTTAAAGCCCTCTACGAATCTTTTATAGTTATAATAACAATAATAATATGACACCAAGTTGTAAAATATTTTTAAATATACAAAGATTAAAAAAGCAATTTTGTTTATCTCAATTTAAAAATTAGTTGAATTACAAAACTACAAATGAAAATTAATATTTTTTAAAAAATTAAAAGAGTTTAGAGTTTAGTCACTGAACATATGGTATATGGCCAAATCACTATTAATTAAATCACAACTTTAAATTAAAAAATTTCAGACAGATCAACTGACAACATTTTAGGTATTTCATGGATTCCAAATGTTAAAATTAATTCCAAAGTTTCGAGTTTTATTTGAAGTTTCAATAGAGTTACCCTTGTAAATTGTAAGAGAGAACTTTGGAACAGAAATTTCAGAAGGATCAATTGCATTATTTCACATTTATTTCTCTATACATTCAAACAAAAATAAATTTTTTTTTTAATTACAAAATTATATGTACAAATTATAAATCTTGCATAATTTACAGAGAGAATATAATTAATTTTAAGGAAAATTTTACCATGTTATTTATGATTGAGTTAGTTTAAATTTCTTTACAGAATTATAAATTGAATAAATTAAAATAAAATTCTGTATTACTGGGCTGCTGTTGAATAATTACTAAGGTTAATTAATTACATAATCTTTAGAAAAGCTTTATAATTCAAACTAATATTTCAAGATTCAACAGTTAAAGTATCGTAGGAGAAAATATACTTGCATTGCAATAACTTTACTAAGTAGAAATGACAGTAAAAATAACTAAGTAATTTAACATAAGCAATATATAATTAAATACTTACTTTGTCTTTAAGCTGTTGACACAGCTGTAAAGAAACAGTGAAAAGTACTAGTACTTCACTAAGCCAAGGAACTGATGATTCAGCCTAGGAAAAAAAAATACTAAAATAACTATTTAATTCTAGAATAAAACATATTTCTATGACTTAATTCTAGACATCAGGAAATGAAATCAGATATTCAGAGGTGGAAATTCAAGAAACAAATTGTGATCAGTCGATAACAAAATTAAGAATAAAAGCTATTAATAGTTAGCCAGGAGATTTTTAGTACATATCCATATCATACATTGGTTATTTAAATATTTTTTTTTTTTAAATTCATTACACTTAAAGAAGATTAGAAGCCTACAAAAGTAAGTGGAGAAAGCAACAACTAACCAAAGCCCAATCTAATAATTTAACACTAGCCATTTAGCTAAAAGATAACTAACGAATATAAGCTCTTGGTAGATAGAAATTTTTGTTTGGTTTGGAGCGCTACGGTCTACTGTTTTGCACACGAGGGCTAATGAGTCCGGGACCTACTGCTTAAAGCCAATTCCGAACTGCTACGAACATCCATGCCATAGTGGGATTCGAACCCATGAACTCCAGTACTGACGATCAGCGCCCTAACCAATCGGCCAGCGTTTGGCAGGTAGATAGCAATAACATTAAAAAATGGTATAGCAGCTCAGATTTCATTAGTTTGGTCACTACTGAACTTCATTTTGAAAATTTAATGAATTATCAATTTTTTAAACTCTTAATTAAAAACAAAACAGACTGGGGAATGTTTTATAAGTACCCTAATTTCCTATGTATAATCGGCAGGTACGAATTTTGCGATATTTTTAGAGAAAAATATCATATAACCTACAGTGGTGTATAATCTGCAGATTACATTTCCACTTTAATTTCATGTGATTCACAGAAATGAAAGGCATATGGTGCAAAATGCCGCTATTTCAGATTATACAAGTGTTATTTCTTGATAGAAATAAATATACAAAATGGAAAATATAAATTTAATCAGACACTTTTATCCAAACTGCTGTGTCCTTGGTTGAATTTTTTTTTTATCCTCATAAAAAAAAAGTGTAAATATGAACAGGTGCTGCCATTTATTATTCTTAAGGAAAGATGTTTGTAAATTTTATTATAAATATTTTTAACAGCAGATAACATGCAGCGGCATATAAAACACATTTTAAGAAAAGCTGCGTGGGCTAGGATTTTAATACAAAAACCCAGTTTTTTTTACAACCCTTGATTACTCTCTAGCCCCGTTTACATGTACCATAAAACAGCATAAATGAATCATACTCTGTGCCAAACAGTAAGCAAGACACAAGGTACGAATAATGGGATTGCACTTCTGAATAATACTGTGGTTCTGACGACAATTCTGGGAAAAAAGGAGGGTGAAATCACTGCTCATGTAAACAGGTTTTTTTCTAAACTCCAAATAAAATACTTTTCACACAGGTACTTTACTGGCACATGTAAAAGGGGCTTCTGAAACGAAGGTGGATAATGGGAGGGGGTCAGCAGATCAAATATATAGGTGAGAGAAGCCTATCCTGGTCTTACCTCATTAACACACGAGAAAAAAACAGATGATTAAACGAACAGCACTGCTGCGATAGAAGAATTCGACCTTTCCAGTGCAGTGTGCTCTGCTCTAATGAGTGTCAGTTTTTCTACTCTCTTTATCTTCAACAGTTTTGTTTCTCACAATGAAACATACACACGATCACTGGCTAGGTCTAGGACATTCCAAAATCACCCCCTTCCCTCCCACTCCTTTGTCACATCACAGGCCGATGCTTTTTTTCTTCCCAACCATCGGCAAATCACATCTAACAAGACACTACACATTGAAGTACAAATACTGCTGGTCACCCTGTCGCAACTGTTTTGACATACAGTGAAGCACCGTAATATGTCACATAAATCAGTGTACAAAAAACAAAGAATGGGAGTCTAACTCTATGGACAAATGGAAGAAGTATGCAGCTGCTTCCATTCAGAAACAAAATTCAGTTGCAGAGGAATTTTTTATTTTTATTTTTTTAATTGGTAGCACGACTTTTACTCATTTTACTTGGAAAATCAAGACTTTCAATGCCAAAGTTAATCCATTGTCTAAATCCATGCTTTTCCAGGTACATGGAAACCGTGCATACTCTACCATCTAGGTCAGTTCTGGTGCCTTTTGATAGGAATAGCACCTGCTGTACAGCATAGTAAGAAAAAATTGAATAAATGGTGTTACAGAGGCTGATAAAAAACAGTTACAAAAGTATTTTTGGACTGGTAACAGGAAAAATAAAATTCTTTCAAATATACCACACATATAAAATTTCAACTTTTAAACGTATATAAGCCATAACTTCTCTCAAAGATCCCAAACATTATATATCAACAATAAAAAAAATAATTAATGAAAAACAAATTTACTGATTCAATGACACAAACCTGAAAGACATCAAACTTTGGTGGTCCCTGAGCTTCTTTGGACAGTATATGATAAACAGCAAACACTAGTTTATGTGACTGAACATAAAAACTAAGTGCAAGATCACCTGGAAGTGGAGGCTGAAGAGATTTCTGCAAAATGGGAGGGGAAGAAGAAAAAAAAATACAATTTTATAATAATTCAGACAAATACTTTTGAAAAGATTGAAAATCTTTAAAGAATCTAACACTAACAGAATGAGAATGTCATTTGTACACAGAGAATTAACTAATACAAATACAATTAAATGCAAATATACTACTGTGATAATTAATTAAAGAAATAACCAGGATTAAAAAAAATCTGTAATCATTAAAATTTTTTCGTTTGCCAAAATTCAATTTAGAACTCACAGTCTATTATTTAAAATAATTTGTATGTATGTGTGTGTATAAATATATGTCAGTTTGCATTATGAAATGGTCAGACTTACAAAATTTTGTGATTCAGGTCAACCATAAGAAGGTTTTCGGTGAATAAAATTAGTAAGATCAAGAGTGTAGTGGTGATTAACTGCTCTTTTAAATTGCATTTCTTTTAATTAATTGAGTTTTTAAAATTTATTTTGAATTGCATTTGGTGACTCTATTTTGGTGTTATTTAATGTATTTTCCATTTAATTAGAAGAAAAATAATTAAAATATTTTAACTACTTCATCTAATAGTATTTAAATTGTGTTTTCAGATAATAAAAGTTTTTGTGCTGTTTGACCATATTCACTAGATTTAATGTAGATTTTAATGTGTTAATTTTAATTGGTATTTTCTTTGATTATCAATTCAGTCCTGCCATTAATAATACAATAAAGAACCAGTTTTATTTTACAGCTAACAATATTATCATTTGAAAAAGTATTTAACACTTATGTCCTGTCAGTAATATTTTTTTATTTGTAAATACATTTGTTCTTTTAAAATGACCTGAAAAAAAAAAAAGCTTTGCACTTTTCCATTATTAAATCCCCAAATATATTCTTTTATTTCTTTAAATTATATTTAATTGAATTAAAATAAATGTGTTGTTCGTTTCATAAAAATGAAATTCTTTATTTTAGAAATTGTTTATAGTGCTACAGACATGCCAACATTCAAGCACTTCCTGAGTTATCAAATTTTCTCATTTCTCCAGAAAGTCCAGAGTAGTTGGCATGTCTGGTGCTAGTATAACATAATATAAAAACTAATTTGAATTTTGAAATAAATATAACCTTCATTTGGGAAATTTTATTCCCCATACTGAAATGCTTAGTAAATAAATAAAAATTTCATGACTGTACCTATGCAATATTGTGAGCAAGAAGCAATTAAAATAGTATAAAAACATATCAAAATTATACTAGTTAGAAAATACATTGGTATGATCAAGTTTCAAATTAATACACATGTTAACTGATCTCACCATATTTCGGCTGTGTTGCAACTCAGTTATAGTTCGTTTCTTTGGTATAAGGAGACAAGCTCGACCTCTCTGCAAACAACCCATCAAGCTAGTTACTACCTATAAATGTACAGAAATCATGTTACATAAAATAAGAATAGAAACGAGAACTTAAGAATTAAAATTAAGATATTTTCAATCAACATGGAAGTTATCAGCTAATGTCCCCACAAATGTAAAAAATTTAAAAAATACCTTAAAAATTAGATTCATACCATAAGTATGATTCTAACTTATAGATTCTGGTATTGAAAAATAGTGCTCTACCTGTTTGAAAATCACATGGTTTATGTTTACAGTTATTAATCAAGGCATACTACTTGATTACCATATATTTCCATGTATAGATTGAGAAATATTTTGACTGTTTAATAGAGCTAATGTACATGTGTGTGTAGGTGGGGGGAGAATTAGATTTCAGATCTGCAGAAAAGATGTAGTACAGTACATCTAGGCAACATTGGCACTGGCAAACAAAAGTTGCCAAATCAGCAAAAATATATAAAATGTCTCTCTCTCTCTCTCTCTATATATATATATATATGTATGTGTGTATATGTCAGGCCTAAAAAAGGGGTAGTTGGAAATTACGTGAGTTAAAAACGATTTTAAAATGGAAACTCTTTTATAATAATAAAATAAATGAAAAAGACTTACGCTTGCGTAAGCTTTTAGGATAATCCGGTTAGGCGGAAGCATTTTGAAACAATTTGATGAGCTTGCAAACAGATAAGTTTTCAGTGAGCACATGGACATGGAGCTGTCAACAATACTCTACGCGTGTTTTCGGCAAAAAAGTGAAAATGGCACAAGTTTTACTTTAACGTTGGTTTAATAAACTTATTATTATCAAGAAGACTGTTTTCCATTTGCCTTAACTCTGGATCACAACATGTCCACACACATATATAAATATGTGTGTGTGTGAGTGTATGTATGTATGTGTATATATATATATATGTATATATATACTCTCTCTCTCTCACACACACACACTTATGTATATAAAGCAGAAAATAACAAAAAAATATATTTTGGGAAAACTTGAAATAAAAAAAAACCCACTTCTATGTAAGCCAGAAGAAATTTTTTTCCCCAAAATAGCACTTAAAAAAAAATTTTTTTTTACCTTATATTGCTTAAATTTATGAAAATGTACTAGCACCAGACAGAGTTACCACAGTTCAAACTATTGCAAATTTACCTTTTTCAGATCATTTGGTAATAGGTACTATTTTTATGTGTCGCTCTAAGAATTTGGACTTCATACAGCAGTTATTTTTTCCTTTTCTTACTTTAAGATAATTTTGGATAAATTATAACCTTATACTTTTCTGATTGTTACATATTTCTCAGTCTAAGATGCTATAAATTTTGGTAATTGAAAAAAACCTTTCCCAAAATTGGGGAAATTTTGGAAAATTTCTTAATTTTACCACAATTTTGAAAAAAAGTATTATTAGGAGTTATAGCCATTAAATAAACATACATGGATTACTTCTTCTGCAGAATGAAAATCAAATTTGCTAGTTGCATTAAGGATAGGAAGAGAAGACAGTATTTGCAGTGCAAGTGACAGATGATTGCCAGCATCCTGGATCTAAAAAGAAGAAATAAATTATTCTGACTTTACCAATGAAAAAAATTATTTTAATTTGCTCTAAATTTTAAAAATATGAAAAAAATCTTATACATTATAAAACCTTTACTAACTGGTATTAATACCATAAAATAGCTTTTATAACCATATGAACTTTTTTTACAACAAATGATTTTTAAATGTTTTGCTTGTATAATGAGTTATCAGAATTATCATTTGCACATTCTTCAAAAACTTCAAAGTAAGTTTCATTTCTTAAGATCAAAGTGTTGTCTCAGTAGAGCTCCAGCACTTCAATTTAGCAACATCCTGATAGCAGCAATATCTGTTACATTGAGATTTTTTCATTCTAAACCAAATTTTTTCACAATTACAATGCTCAACTTTACTATATACTAAGAAGTAATAAAACTATAAAACTTCAAAGTAATTATCTGCAAATAATTTTATTTTCTCATTGATATTTTTCATTACATAGAATGCAGATTACAACTAAATATTAAGGCCCAATACTAGATGTTATAACAATCCTAAATACACAATTTCAGCATTCTACAGCTAATCATTTTTGATTAATGGCCAGCAATGTTAATATTGAAATTTCTCACTATATAGAGTGCTCATTTCAAACACAAAGTGATGCTACCAACTAGATCTTACAACAGTCATAAATATAAAATTGCAAAGGCTTATTAATAATTTATAAGCTATGCAAGATACCCAAGTATGTATGTATGAATGTGCAGACTTCAAGTCAAAACAAATCAAAAAATTTTGAGGGATAGTTTTTCCCCAAAGCAGCTCGCAATAAAGACAAATTTTTATGCTGGCAGCAAAGTTGTTACCCATTTACTACTTCTTGGGAAGCAAGTGTATTTTAAGGAATGCTACAGACATAACATTCTCCTTGCTGGGTCCTTGTAATATGGAACCAGGGATTAAGCAGAAGACCACAAGGCTTGGCCTGCCACCTCCAGAGGTACTGTTTAACCATGGAGGACATTGCAACCATGAACCTATGAGGCTCATCCAGAAAGTAAGTTTCCTGGTGTTTTCCCCTTTAAAGTAAACGTAATTAGCTGTAAAAATTATGATGATGGTGATGAGTTCCTCGACAGGTCACGAACAATGACACTTGGATTTCGCACTTTACCCCGGAAACCAAGCAGCAGTCAATGCACTGGAGTCATAATAGATCTTATGTCGGGACCAAATTAAAACAGACGCTGTCGGTACGGAAAGGGATGTGCACGGTGTTCTGGAACAGGAAGGCTGGTTCATTCATAGGCAGCAGAGTTCTACGACAGAGGGATACAAAAGTTGATTCCACAATACAAGTGTCTCGATTCTGCTGTGGCTATGTTGAAAAATAGCTGAAGCATTGCTGTACTTGTTGCCAATAAATATGTCCCTGAAGCTGTGAGTTCTTTTTTCTTTTAAGTAGGGAAACTTACTTTCTGGATGCGCCTCATATTTTATATGCCTCAGCCACCATTAATGAACATGGCAGATCTTGATTTAGTTTGATCCTCCAACTTTTGCCTTATGGTTATGGGAACTAACACTTTTGCCAACTAAGGTACCACAGCTCATTTCAGGGATAATCAAAATACCTCAAGTATCAAAATTATAGTTTCTATACACATACATAAATATGTAAGGCCAAAGTTAATCCAAATGGATCCAGTCAAAATAGTTATTTCTATTGAAACTTGATGACTGTAAGTTTCTGCAAATATAATACTTCCTTTACACAAGAAAGTAAAAATACAATTCAAAATGGGCCTAAGACTAATTGGGGTTTAGACTATATAAGATTTAAGTTTATTTAAAATATTAATGCTGAAACATACCTGCCAACACCTGGTGTGTAAAATAGGGAAAGTAACATTTTCCTCAAGTATTTACATTAATCCATAAATAGCAAATTATACTGCAAAATATTTTAGTGCAATAACTGTATTTAAAGACTTAAATGAATACAAATACATTTGATTAAGATAAATAATTTGCTCCTAAACAGATAAATAAAAAAATGTTTGCCGAGTTAAATATTTTATAATAAAAATTAGACAAAAACTTAAAAATTTAGAACAGTAGTATGAGACTACTCAAATATCTATTATATCATTTTTCAACATTTTGAATGACACAAATTATAAACAATATCAAACTTAGTAGCCAATTAATTACTCATATGTTATTTTAAAGTGGAAGTAAGGGGAAGAGTAAAACTATTTAGAAAAGGTAAGTCACAAGAATAATATAAAGTGTAGTGAAGTCAAAATCGCGTTAAAAAAGACAACTCATAATGAACGCTTAAAATGTGACATCTTTACACACAATGCATAAAAGTTGGCTTTTATGCAAAAAAATATATTTATTCATCTTTTTTAAATTATTTTTTTAATAAAGTAGAATAAAAAGAGTAAAATCTTTACATTTAACAAAATGTGTTGAACTTAAAATCATATAAATGAAAATAAACAATATTTTTAAATAAAGTTTCTTTAACATTTGCAATAAAAAATTATTCTGATATAAATATACAATTAAAGCAATAAATATAAGTAAATTCAACTGGGGATCTAAAGAATTTTTGGCTATAGAAATTGGCCAATTCTCAGAGCTGTGAACAATGAGGAAACACATTGTTTGATACAGTACATCATTTAGACATACATACCTCTAGATAAGGAATTCTTATTCTAATATTATATTACAAAACTTTGTTAAATTTGAAAAACTACATAACTGCTAAACATGCAAATTTTCAGTAATATTTAAATATACTGATAGCTGAATTTTAAAGCACGCAAATCTTTAATGATAGTATGAAGTCTTTAAAATATTACCTGCTGTAGTTTCCACTGACAATCATTTTGAACTAATGTACGGTGAGATGGTATTGAATGTTTGTGGATTTTAAGATGAATATCCTACCAAAAGAGAGAATAAATTAGCAATTTAATACAATCAAACAAAGAAAAAAGGTTAAGACAAACAATCTATAATAGCCCATCTTAAACTTTATTTTGATTTTTTTTCCAACCCCAGATATTAAATATAAAATCACAACAAATAAATATCTTCCCATAAATATACAAAATTATGAGGACCCTCTATGATATACAAAATTATGAGAAATTTGCACATGTGGGTGAATGGAAATATTTTATTGATGATTCCAGGTTTGGTTTGGCTTAGAGCGCTACGGCCTACTTTTTGCAACACGAGGGCTAATCAGACCGGGACTTACTCTTTAAAGCCGATTCCGAATGGCTACGAACGTTTATGCCACTGTGGGATTTGAACCCACAAACTCCGGTTCCGAATCCCAGCACCCTAACCATTCGGCCATTGTTCGGCATTGATGATTCCAGACTCGTTAATTACAAAAATATTTTCAAAAATGTAAAAAAAAATGGGTCTATCATTTTAAAAATTAATTTTAAAGTTAAGAGAAAACCATGTGACTTCAAAACATTCTGTAACTAGTTGTGACACCACAGTTCATAGTGCTTCAATATTGACATTTTGTTAGCAAGCATTTTCTATTTCTGGATTGTACTTTGCTGGTGTTTTAAAACTTTCTAGTCATCAATATTTATTTCTACTCCTATCTTTAGGATAATTTTAACAATCTCGATAATATGTGTACATTTGTTTGCAATATCTCTCTTATCTGGATTCAACAAAGAACAGTCCTTCAATCTTGCAAAAATTCAAGGCATATCAATATTTTCATTTTAGGAAATATTTCGGATTCGTGGGAGCAGGAATACGAAAAATCAAAACCAAAAGAAATGTAAAAATTGTTTTTCATATTTTTCAATATATCTTAATGAACTTCAAATGTACAAATACTTAATACTAACCATAATTATTCTGTTTGTAAACATTGACAACATGTCTAACATATCTATTTATGCACACATACACATTTACTGTTGAAGTATCACATTTTATATAGAGCGATAGAAATAATGTTTAAATAAAAAATTAGACAAGGTATTTATACTTCTTTTAATTGGAATTTATGTATGGACATTTTTATCAAGTAAAATAAAAAATATCTGAAAAGTATTTTAATATTGTAGTTGGAAATACATTAAAAAGCATTCCTGAAACAAAAGACTTAGATTATACATTAAAACCACCATCATGTATGGTTATAAAGATCACCAATTAACTTTCCTAAATGTTTACCTTTTTCTTGTATGTAAAATATCTATCATTTCATATTCATATTCAAAACAGATTCATCTCAGATTATTTTAATCAAAACAATCATGGATATCTGACATTAAAATTTTATAGAATAATTTATAAAAATGAATGAAGAAATTTTGTAAAATTATATTAGTATAAACTGATATGTAGACAAGCATATAATGGTATGGCCTGTACACTTTCAATTTAATGTTAATTTTAGGAGTAGCATAAGCTTGACAAACTACAACACAAGCAGTGCAAACAAGATGAAACAAACAAGAAGTGCAATAAAAAAAACAGCAAATATATATTAGCCAGCTTTATGTATATATATACATATATATAGAACCTCTTATTGATAGCAAATGGAAATAATGTTGTGTAAATTTCAGAAAAAATAATACGAAAATTTTGTTTGAGTAGAAATCTGAAACCTATATTATGTGTTTATACTTAAAATTATAAACTTATATTCACTCTATTATTTATTAAAAAAATTCACAAATGACTTTTTGAAATATATGTATTGTTCAGAATCATCATACTATTTTTCTATACTTAAAGATTGTATTACTTTTGATTTATATATTAAATATTAATACATTTTTATTGCCTAATATAAGTGTCAAATAAAAAATGTATATTAAATTTACATTTTTTAATTAATATCAGTAGAGTATTTTAAAGATATAATTTTTCAAATTAGCCTCCAATTTAGCACTAGATTTACAAGCAATTTAAATATACATTGAACTGCAATTGCAAAATTAGTCATTTTGACTGATTTGGTAAATCTAGTGTTAATTGAAAAATGTTACAGTGTGAACTGCTATATTCAAGAAAATATTTAAATACCTTGAGAATACATAAAACCCTTTTATTTTGTAAGTTATGTATGAAATAAATATTGCAATTTATATCCATCATAAACTCATTCTAAAGTACCTAAGTTTTGTGAAAATGCTTCAGGATTAGGTACTTTTTTAAAAGTTAAAACAGTACTGTTTAACCAACAGAACTTTCAAATGTAATATATACATATTAAAAAAAAAAAAAAAAAAAGAAAGGTTGAATAACAGCAAAATGGTCTTCAGAAACCCAAAGAGATGATTTACATGATAATTTGGGATTTAATTTCTCATCTCTTTTCATGACATTAGTTCAAGTTTTACGTTTACTGGGATCTTTGGGAATGCTGAAAAACATCTTTTCATTGCAATTAATTGTATTCAAACAGAGTGGCACAATACAGTATTTAGAATATGATTTTTTAATGTCAGACATAATAAGAAAATTTCTATTATATCAGATTCTTTAAACAGGAACAAATTAAAATGTAGCCTTATCCCATTGAAATAACACATACTGTTGGTGTTTTTATGAACTGTGATGTCACAAAACTGGCATAGGAAAAGTAGCGTTTTCGAGAGACGTTAAGGTTTGGTTTGATGTGGAGTGCTACAGTCTACTTTTTGCAATACGAGGGCTAATGAGACCAGAACCTACAGTTTAAAGATGATTCCGAACAGCTATGATCATCCATGCCACAGTGGGATTCGAACCCATGAACTCCAGTACTAATGGCTAGCACACTAACCATTTGGCCATCATTTAGCTCGAGAGACTTTACAGAGTCAAATAAAACCCCATTAAAAATCACTAATTAGGGCCCCAATTGAAATAAAAAAGGGTACTGTCCTTTTTACTTTTTTGTCTTCTATTGCTTGAAAATAAAATTAGAAAATGTGAAAATTCCTCATTATGGAAAGGAGTTGTTTCAGGACTTCTTTCAAGAGCAACAGAGCACCAAATGCCAATTAAATGGATTATCCAATCAACTGAATTGATCAAGGATCATGTGTTTTTAAATCCTTTTCTCCAAACTAAATAGTTTTTTAATCAAGACTTTTTCTAAACTTGAACTTTAACTTAGTACTAATTTATAAATTAGTACTAAGTTAAAGTATTAGTATTATAATTTACTAATTTATAACTTAGTACAAGATTTATAAATTTAAATATTTTCAGACTATAGGACTCTAGTGGAAAGAACCCAATTTAATATGAATTTCAGTTTTTCAAAATTACAAATAGATTTTCCACAAACAGGACCTTATCCAATGTGTATGGTAAGAATCCTAGTTTAAATGTTAGGCTATCTGTCCATTTAAAATCTCATATTAGCCAAAGTGGTTACTGGTAATTCTGTGTGACTAGATAGATGGTATTCTAGGAAGGAAGAATGGATTTTTTAAGGTAAAAAACAGAACATGCAAAGGAAGGTCCAACACTTATAGTCAAAGGACATAACTCAGATAAAAGGAAGAAGAGGTTATTAATATTTTTTATCATCAGGTTGGCATTCAAGAAATTAAAAATATAATCTAAGTCTACTTACAGCATGACTAATATTGTCACCTACAAGAGTTACCACAGCTTGAATTTGATCAGTAGCAGATTGGCCACTGGGAGGACTAAAGCAAAAAGATACAGAATATATCATATTAGAAAAGTTCTATTGATACAAGGGTCTTTTTAATATATGTTATGTAAATATATTTTAAGCATAATTTTATAAAACAAAGAATATTTTAAATAAAATGAATAATTAACTGAAAATATCTTGTTTTTAACAATTTTTTTAAAATTTTATTATGATATAACAAATCTACAATTACACTGCTATGAAACAGTTTGAATAAAATTTAAAATATATCTCAAATAATTTATCAAATAAACATCTTTTAAGAGTCTGACACAATGCTCTCAAATCTAAGTTTGGGAGCTTTAAAATTTTTTTTACCTTGAGTTTGTAAGAAGAAACTTTTCACTTTTCACTAAAGACTCAACTTCATGTACAGAGCACCATGTATTTGGAAAACGCCTAGCACATTCCTAAAATTATAAAAAGCATCACAAAATAACTTCATTGCCAACAAGGCTTAATTACTAATATATAATAAAAAACATTAATTAATAAGCACATGGTAAAGGAAGAGAGTTTTATACTACAGTAAAAAATATAGGAAAAATTCAATGGCTATTTACTTACTATCACTATATTTTGAAGCTGCTCCAAAATAACAGTTACTTCTTCTTGAAGAAGCCAATCGAACTCTTGATGCTATAAGATTACATCAAATAAAGATTTTAAAATTATAAACACTGATATAAATTAATTATTAACTACTTTGTGCATGTAAAATAAAATATCTGAAATAAAAGTCTTCAGGCTTTAAATATTGTTCAAAGATAACATACACATGGAAAAGACATCAGTTATGAAAGTGAGCATAGAATTAAATTTAAACAACTATAATTATTACCAAGCACTGATCATCATTAGTTTAGCCTTAGGACACTTAAGACCCACCACAGCCTCTAGTCCAGGGATGGGCAAACTTCGGCCCGCAGATAAAATTTTAAGTTGCCGACCTAAGGCAAATTAAAAGCAACATATTTATACATTATATATCCATCTCCTTTTCTATTTTGTTTAAATATTACAACCCAAATTTATTATCTCACACCCAGAAGATCACAGCTATATTTGCTTCTTATATATGTGAATAAGTGCTTTCAACTTTGAACCTTAGAAAGAATAATTTCAGAAGTAGACTGACAGATGAGCATTTAGCCTCATTCCTTAAAATTAGTACAACTCACTTCGAACCTCAATATAAGGAACTTTTAAAAATGATATCACAATTTCATTCATCTGCTTAACGTATTTAAACCGTAGTACTTGTTTTTAAAATTTAAAAAAAATTTATCTTGGCCTGCCAAACTTATTTTCTCTTGATTTTTGGCCTGCGGCTGAAAAAGTTTGTCCATCTCTGCTCTAGTCCAATGCAACTAATCTTTCTTTACTGTAGCCTTCTCATCCAGCCACCAGGTGAGATGTGGGTGCCCATGTCAATAAAACTATTAGTATGCTGTTGTCACTCATTCTTAATATGTGCCTGGTTAATTCCTATTGTTTGTATTTAATTTCTTTTTTTATTTCATTATACCTTGTCCTGATTAAATTCTTTGATTGAAATGTTATATGGCCAGAAAATTTTAAGGATGATTCTCAGATATTTATTTCAAAAAACATTTAATTTCATGCACTGTGCTTAAGTTAATTTCCAAGTTTCTGAGCCTTATAGAAGAATTGAAAAAACCATTGAATTGTACAGATTTAATTTAATTTTTACTGGTATATTAGTTGCTTGCCATAATTTATCGAGACTACCTAAAACAATTTCAGATCTTAGAACTTCTAAGATTGATATCCTCATCAGTGCCATCATTTTTACTTTTACAAAAGAGAAGGATCCAACATCTTCTATTACATTATGCTTCCTCTTACTCTCAGAGACCCATGTACCTTGACATATTTTTCATTTATTCTAAGAACTTCTGTTTTGTTTTGATTTATTCTTAATCCTACCAATTTAGCATTTTCAGAAAAAAGATCAGTTTTATTTTGTAAGTCTTCTAATTTAGACGATATTAAAATGATATTGTCTGCAAGTTTGAGGTCCCCTAACATAAATGTAAATTTTCATCTTATTCTCATTTGTTGATTTTCTTAAAGTTTCTGTCATGATCCAAGTAATAGGGATAATAATAAAGAAGGCCAAACATAATACATCCCTGCTGAAATCCACTCTATTAAAATGAACCTGATAATTTTCCATTAATCTCTATGCATATTTTGTTATAATTTGCTACAGTTTTAAAATTTACCACAATTTAGTCTTGATAAGAGTCAAATGCTTTATTAAAATCTATTAAGTAAAAATAGTGTAGCGTTATATTCAAGAGACTGTTTAATGATATTCCTCAGAGTAAAAATATATTGTATTGTGCTACTGTCCTTTCTAAAACCTACTTGCTCAGTTCTGAGAGTTTACAATTTGACCTTTCATTCCATTAACTAAAATGTTTTTGAATATTTTGCAAGCAATGATGCAAATAACATAAATGAGGAATATAAAAGATTTATATGTAATCTGAAAAATAAAACGTCAGTAATGATAAAACTATTATACTCAATGGACTGTACTAATTGTTATATGTGTGAAAAATAAAATACATAGAAAAGTGTATTGAGTGATTACTATTAAAGTCAGCAAAGATCATGAAATGTATGAATATGCAGGCATTACAATTTAAGCTGTTAGTTACTAAAAAAACAACAAAAGTTTGTGATACAAATTACATTTTTAAAAAAGTTTAATTCCATTACATATCACAAATAAATCTTTTAATAGCCAAAATAACATTTTGACTTTTAAGATTGTAACATTACAAGAATATTTTATTGATAAATTTACTCTAATCTTGAATCATAATTAATATTACAGTGAGTACTTTTCAAAGTATATACAGTAAATTTAAATTTTGATTTACATAGTAGGTTAATCTTAATTTTTATTCATTAGATAAAGATATATACATGAGATAACAACTACATAAATATCCCATATCAACTTTCCCTTCATTGTCTTTATCTCAAGTGAGAAAGGTCCCATGTTTCATCAAAACAATCCTTGATCACATTTAAATTAAACATTATTTAACATATGAGTATGCAACTTTATCTTCATTGAATACATTCACAACTAGACTTACAATTTAATAAAAGAATATTTAATTTGAACGGGAATGCTACCCAGAATAATTTTTAAGGATGCTATTTTATTCAATTTAAAAATTAAGTACAGACACTTCAGTTACAATAGAGAGCATCAAAAGTGAATTTTAATTAAAAATCACTTTTGATCTCACAGAAATAACTGGTAAGTTCACACAAACATAAAAATCATTAGCCTGAAAGCTTCCTAACAGAAAACAAACATTGCAAAGGCATAATTTTAAATATGTTCTTTTATATAGTATACGCAAAAAAAGATATATTTAGTTGGTAGATAAATCTTTCTTAGGAAGACGTATACAAAGGTTTAAAAGTACCGATTCTGAGGTGTAAAAGTACCGAATTATAAATTCATAGTGAATAAAGAAAAATGAAAAGATCATTTCCAAGACACTTTAAATCTCATTTTTGGTTTTAGAATACATCGTTGGATTGTAGCTACTAGGGATCACTAGGTAAAAGTTTTTCTAAACATTACAGAATAAATAAAAACTGAAACCGAAACAACATTTAAAGTGATAAAATTGCATGTCGAAAACCGAACATACCAATGATACTACTTCATCCTCGATTTCAGACATAACTTGATTCATTAATCATATATAATGAGCAAAATATTACTACCAACACACTTCAGATAAGTTTAAATAGTTGATATTGCATAAGTATCTAAGTGGTACTTTTTCTCAAAACTGCGCTTGCGCGTTTTTATTGCCATTTAGTAGCACTCAAAAAATTAATTTAATAACAAACAGCTGATCAGCAACAACATTTTATAATATTGTTTAAACTTTATTCAATTTATAGATTGAAAAATGCTTTTTTATAAATTTTTTGGGTATCCATCTAGAAAGATTTTTAGTTATGGAAAAGAGTGATTCATATTCCACAATCAGAAATTTTGTGTTCCGATATAATTTACGTTCTCTATGGTCACGTAATGTTTATTGTTTACGTTTAGCAGTAATAGTAAAGCTTGAATCTTACATTTTGCATTATATGTTAAATGTAGTTCATTTTCTTCAATTGATAGTTTTCATTCTTAATGTCTGAAATTATTGCTGTAGTTTGTTTGTGCTAATTATTTTCTCATAGATTTGATTTTTCCTAAATATCTTAATGGTGCGATATTTTATTTTAAGAAATTATACTCAAGCCAAATTTTTGATAAAATTTGAAAGAATACGATACGTATCAACTGTGCCAAATTTTAGTTATACTTATGTCAATAATTTGTTCAAATCTTTGTGCGATGGGGATAGAGGTGCACTTGCCCGAGCGATAACATTAGTGGAATCTCAGCATCCTGAAAAGCAAAACCAGGCACAGGAATTGTTAAGCTTGGTTTTAAAAAATGCAAGAGATAATTATAGAACCAAACCGATAAGTTTTCGCATCGGTTTAACTGGAGCTCCAGGTGCCGGAAAATCAACGTTTATTGAGACCTTTGGAAAATTCTTAACAAGTAAAGGTCACAAAGTAGCAGTCCTTGCTGTTGATCCTTCATCGTCAACTACCGGAGGTTCACTTCTCGGGGACAAAACCCGAATGCCAGAATTATCACGTGATGGAAATGCATTTATTCGGCCCTCCCCAGCAAGTGGTTGTCTAGGAGGTGTTACTCGTAGTACAAATGAAGCAATTGCACTTTGTGAATGTGCAGGGTATGACATTGTTCTGGTTGAAACTGTTGGGGTTGGACAGTCAGAATTCCATGTCTCATATATGGTAGATATGTTTGTTATGCTGGTTTCACCAGCAGGGGGTGATGAACTACAAGGCCTTAAGAAAGGAATATTTGAATTAGTGGATCTCGTTTTAGTAAATAAGGCTGATGGCGATTTAATACCTAGTGCTCGTAGAATTCAAAGTGAATATATCAGTGCTCTCAAGTTTGTTAGAAAGCGTTTTAAGGATTGGAGACCATCAGTTCTTTGTTTATCATCTAAGACAAAAGTAGGTATTGATAAATTATGGGATGAAATGTTAGATTTTAAAGAAACTCTTTCTGAATCACATGAACTAAATTTACAAAGAAAAAAGCAGTATAACATGTGGATGTGGCTACATATAGAAAATACTCTAATGAATGCATTCAAAAGACACCCAAAAATATTGTCTATGATACCAGAAATGGAAAATAAAGTACAAGAAGGTATCATTACTCCAGGTCAAGCTTCAGATATACTTTTAAAAATGTTTTTTAGAACTTAAAGAACCTAAAAAAAAAGTATAGATTATTTTTATAGACTATATGTTTGTTAAACGTTTTTCATGATCAGATATTTTTCTTTTTTTAAGTTTTATAATTGTTGAAAAGTTTTATAAATAAACAGCCTAAATAACTGTTAACTGTGTATATATGCCTTTTTTTATGTATGCATGAACATTAAAAATTATAAGTTTAAACTAGGTCCAGGGCTTGAACTGACATGGCAAATGCCTCTTTTGCTATGGGCACATTAGTCGTACAGGTATCAGACTATGCACATAACACTTGTTAAATGCCTTCCTTGATAAAGCAGGTTCCATACGAGGATAATTTATTCCCATATGAGAATAACAATAAGTTGAAAAATGATTTTCGTAATTCTAGTTAAAGGGTAGGGTTAAAAGACAATCTATAAGATTATTTTTTAAAAAGTATGTGTGGAAATTTACATTTATATATATTAGAATAAATTTTAATAATCCTTTTAATTGGGAAAGTCTTTAAAGAAGTTTTAAAAGGAATTAACTAAATTATATATCTGAATTTAGTAATTGCATTGAGAATCCTTCTGTGCCTGCCTGCAACAACAGCTTATTGTGGGTATTTTTACAGCAACATTAAAGTGATAAAATAAATGATACTATTATCATGCATCATTGCTATTGCCAATACTTTACACATACACATTTTATTTTATACTTCTCAACAGCTGTACTTTTTAGTACTGCTAAAGAACATTATTTTCTAAATTGTAGTTTTTATTATCATTTTAAACTGTGGATTTCAAATTTCTTAAAATTATTTTTTAAATCTGTTAATAATACTTCACCTTACAGCTGAAACTGATTCTACTTTTTCAAGTGTTTGCTAATTGATTAATTAATTTTACTCTTTGCCAATATTTTTTGTTAACTAAAATTTTAGTTTTCATTAAATAAGAGTTTTTTTCAGAAGCCAAATGCCAAATGAAATATAGTATAATTTTTTTTTTTTTTAAAGATAGCTGGCAATCAAACTGATACCTTTATGCCAAACAAGGATGCAAAGTTGTTATTCCTTTAGCACCACCCAAGGAACACACCCCATGTAATTTAAGGAATGCTACGAATGCAAGCAACATTGCTCTTGCTAGGTTCTTGTAATTTAGAAGCAGAAAACCCCCAAGCATTACCCTCTAGAGATACTGTTTGGGAACTTGGAAGGTATTGCAACCATTTTATACACTACTCTATTTTATATGTCCCAGCTGCCATTAATGATCAAGCCAGATCTTTGGTCTGTTTGAGCCCCAAACTCACAACCTTCTGGTTGATACCTTTGTCAACTGAACTACAGTGGTTCAGTATAATTAGTAACTGAAAACGGTTGTTTTTCACTAAAAACATACAATTACGGCTTAGCTGTATTATTACAACTGGAACCACACAAGTTCTATATGTTTTATTTATACCACATCACACGGCTTTTTGACCTTGAAGCACATGTTGTGAGAATCAACTGATAACACTTTTCTCCTGCTCTTTGCCAAAAAAAAAATTGTAGAAGCGGCAAAAAGAAAAAAAAAATGAGAAAATTGAAGAAATCTTTGAGATTATCATCAAAATTTAAATATATGTAAGATAAAAAAAAATCGCTCCTTCCTTTTTTTTTTTTTTAATTTTAAATAAACCCACAAAAAATTTCGGATTAGAATCATACCTGAACTCAATATTCAATGTGGCAGTCCATTTTTAAATGCATAGGCTCAGAGTAACATTTCTTTTCTCCCTCTTGGGTTCAGAAATGGGTTAAACAGATTTCTTGAAACTATAATCGAAAAATTCGGGTCCCCATTTAGTTTTGACACTTTGATCGTTATTCGCTAACTTTCAAACACCTGTACTGCCAATAAATAGCCTAAAACTTCTTTTGTTTTTTTTTGGGGGGGGGAATCTAACAGAAAGAAAAAAATAGAAAAAGATGTTATCAAAACATGGAAAAGACAATGTGTGCAATCCTTCCCGCCGTTACATAATTCCGTAAATGTTGAGAAAGAAAAAACAAATAAGAGGAGTGAATGCCCCCCCCCAAAAAAAAGGAATAAAAGGCGGGAATAGGCAAAAAAGAAACGAGGAATGCCATGAAATAAGGAGAGATTTCTAGAAAAAAGGAAAAAGAAAAAAAGGAGAGCTGCGGTGTCTGAAAGAAAGGTTATTCCTTATGAGAGCAAATGATGCAAGTCTTCACAGTTACACAAAATTAAATTTATGGAAGGTTTGTTATAGAATATTACTTATATTTATGGTATATCACAGATTATTTCTGCTCCATATGAAACATTGTGTATTTTAATTTACAATAAACAAACACTTACTAAAAAAAGTAAACTTTTATTCAACTTTTATAAATCAGAAAATATTTGTAGAAATGTATACTGTTCCATAAAAATATAACAGATGAATATAAACACACTTCACAAAAATATTTACATATCCTTAAATGCGATATAAAACACTTTCCCTTAGTATACAAAGTAAACAATATATGGAGAATGAAAAAATAGTATATAGCTACATTAATAAATATAAATGTTGCTTATGACTTATAACAAAGAACTCAAAATAAAATGATTACTTTTCCAATGATTTAATTTTCTTTCTGATTGTTAATATTGCTGACTAAGCTGCTCTCTCTTGGGAATATCTCTGCATCATCTTGCTGTGGAGCCAACTTTGTAATAGAAAAATGTTTTCATGTTTCATTAATTGCTCTGCTCTTACCAGAGAAAGATGTCTTTTACCTAATCTTAAATAAAGTACAGGTCTATCACAGATTCTGCAGTTATTCCAATGGAGCTACGACTGGAAGTTTCTTAGGGTATTCCTCATTGCCTAGTAAGCTTCTTATGTGACTGGTAGATTTATTTTGCTGTGTTACATATATACATATGTATTATTTAGAATATAAAACTTATACAATATTTCATGCTATAAAGATTGCATGAAAAATATGGTTTGTACAATTTCAAATATTTTATTCACTAATAAAACTTAATGACCAATGAAATTTCTCAAAAGCACAACATATCACATTTCTAGGACATTTATGGACGGTTCATACTAAAAATGAAATTTAAGTTATAAGCTCTTGCTAAACATATAGGTTAAATGAAAATCATTTTCACTTGTTGCCTGAAAGAAGTGTTAGAGGCAGATCAGTTTCTGTTTTAGTAAAATCAGTGGCAGAACATTTGTTTCTTTTATAAAGTTATGTTGAGTATCTTTTAAATAAAAATGTGTATCTCATGAAGTATACAAAATATATATCCTACATAAGCAATTGTAATGCTTAAAAATTAAAAAAATTATGGACTAATATAACAACTAGTGAAATTTATTTTTACAATCTACCAGCAAATATCAGTTATAAAGTATACTTTTAAAATACCTTTGCTTATATTATGGTAAACAGAAGGCTTTACATTATTAATCCTTTGGGGTAAAAATAAGAGGGACTACTGATTAACCCTTTCGTGTGCCGTGGGAAGATTACTGCCCACCTACACGATCCTACAAAATACACCTGTGGGAAGTGTAAAACCCATTATAATATATTGGTCTTGTTATTGAAATGGTGGGAAGACTAATTCCTGCTTTGCTTTTGCGCTGTTATCAATTGTTCGATTGATTGAATAAAATTAGCAGCTCTGTTTGGAAAGGGGAGTGAGAAATAAATGGCCCACGAAAGGGTTAACTAGAAACAATAAATTTATCAGTCCTTGTTACAGTAAATGATAAGATTACATAACAGAAAGGATAACACATTATAAGTGTGATCATCAGAATATATATATATATATATTTTTGTTACAAAAATTACTTAAACTAGAATCCTTTTGCCTGAATTTCTTCTACAAATAATAAATTTACTTAACCTAACTTCATGGTCACTTTTATATTTGTCTAGAATGCAAGTCCTGAGAAAATCACAGTTTAAAATTGAGTTATTACATTCAAAAGTAGTAGATACATTTGTAAATAAAAAACATGAGAGTTAAAAAAAGTATGGACACACACACACAGACACATATATATATAGATCAGGTCTAAAAAGGGGGTAGTTGAAAATTACGTGAGCTATAAACGATTTTAAAAAGGGAACTCTTTTATAATAATAAAATAAATGAAAAACACCCTCGCTTGCATAACCTTTTGGAGTAATGCAGTCAGGCATAGAGATACTTCACAGGAAATTCATGACTAATCAAGCGAGAACTTCAGTTAGTACATGGACATGGAGCTGTCAACACCTTTCTACGCTTAGTTTTGCTACGAATAAATAAAAATGGCGCAAGTTTTGCTTTTAAATGAAACTATCTTTTAATAAATTTATTATTATCAAGAAAGACTATTTTCTATTCGCCTGAACACTAGATCATTACATATATATTAAAAATGTGTCCTATAAAGTAGCTAAATTATTTTTTCAATTTTAATTTTATATTATGTTTGAAATAAATTAAAGCATCAATTCAAATACTTCAATTCTAAAATTTTCTTCTACTTCTATTTCTAAAAAATAAATCATTAACTTGCAGTTCTTCCTATATTCAATGTGGTTCTGAAAACCTATTGGTGATTCATTTGTACTTCAATCCTGTTGGAATCATTATTTACTGATCATCTGGCATTTACTTAGCTCCCAAAAGTGTTAAGACAGTTCACATGAGAAATGGTTAGGATAACAGATTCAAATCTACATCACTTGGGTGACAAATCTGGAGCTGTGAGGGTAATTGATCATAAATAAAATTTTGTTGACTTCTAGGTATGACAGTTGAGTTTTGTGTAAGAATTTAATGAAGGCCTAAGATTGCATCAAACTACTGAATCTAACACCAGCAAACCAAATAAAGGTTTGTTAATTCCTAGTAAATTGCATGCGTAAAATTTACACAGGTTATATGTATGCATGTATATATACAGCTGAACCACAAAAACATCATTGAGACACAAATGATTTTGATTAAAACAAAGGAAAGTTTTCCCATTAGGTTGTACATGAAAATAATAATTGCATAGTTTAATACAAACTTCTCCTGTTTAAGACACAGTAAATTCATGTCAAATGACAAAAAAAGGTAAACTATTTTCTCTCGCTATCCTCCACATACAAACAAGTTTACCACTTTTCCAGAACTAGAAAAGTGAGGAGAGCATGTTTATTATAGGGAATGGCATGTACCACTATGGTACATTGTTGTTTGTATAGCTGTGTGAGTTTCAATTTATGTGTAGTTTTTTTAGAAATGTACCTTTTTGAATAAAAATACTCATTAACTTCTGATGACAAAATATTATTCTACAGATGCCATGTTACTACTTTGTTCTAAATGTTTATTTTTAAACTCACCCTAGATGCAATTTGCTGTTTTATTAAGATGAATAGATGTTTGCTCCCTTTGATTTCATCTTAATGAGGTTTGACTATATATATATATACACACACATACATACATACATACATACATACACATTCAATTAGCAACCAAATCATTCACTGGGTGGGCATTATTAAATGCTCAGTACAGTGAAAGATTTAAACAAAGCCTTGTAGTATTAGAACATAATAAAGCTTTGTTCCCTGCAAAGATTAAAATGTTCTCTAACAATCTCTAATACTTCAATATTGGTTTCCCTTTCATGAAATATTAACAATATTTGTCGTTAAAATAACAAAATGACATTTTAAAAATAGTTATTTAAAATATATTTGCATGTACAAAACAGTTAAAAATCTTTTAGACACACATATAAATACTGTTGGAAATGAAGCGAGCGAACATTTTTACATTTATTCTGTTTGGCGCGCCAAGTATTGAGACGGGAGCATGCGCACTGCATATTCATTATTCATTCAAAGTCAGAAAGCGTTGAAGTAGTCTTCTGCTGTGTGCCGTTACGATATGTCTGCTGTGTGCGTGTTCTCGTCTTAAAATGTTTCTACATTTCTTTTATCTAATCAAGAAATAAATGTTGTTTGTTAATCTACGGACTCCTCTATGAATAATTAACTTCATATGGTAGCAGAGTTGTGGTTGAATCTGCCGCATTAAGAAAAAGAACTGTGTGATCATCAAAATCGAAACTTCGAACCTTTTCGGAAATGGAGAAGTTCAATGTTCCGCAGCTAACAGGAACGAACTATTTTATTTGGGCGTTGAAAATAAAATCAGCCCTAAGTTTAAAAAGGCTTGACTCTGTTCTCGATGAAGTGAAACCTGAAAATTTGGAAGCTATACAATCCGCGGAATGGGATCAAAGAAATGCTGATGCAGTCGCCTACATCAAACTGTCCCTTTCTGACGAACAGTCGCTACAGTTTGCGCAAGAAGACAACGCAAGACTTTTATGGGAAAAAATAAAAACGACTTTCATCGGCAGAATCGAAGATAGAAAAATTGATGCGAGCAATGAACTTAAAAATTTAGAAATGAAAAATTCGGAAAATGCGAACAACTATATTGCTCGAGCTAAAGGAATCTCCACTAAATGTTTGTCTCTTGGATTAGAAATTTCGGAAAGAGAATTGGTCTACCACACTGTACGAGGCTTAAGGGGCAAATTTTGTAAAATTCGCGAAATATTAAAAACGCAGAGAGAAAAATCTATGGAAGAAATCCTCGAAATTCTACGTGAAGAAGAAATGACATCTTGTGGATCCCGCTCTGAAAGTACCGCCGAAGCATTTTACTCAAGAAAGAATACTAATTCGAATACAAGATTATGTTATATTTGTCGAAGACCAAATCACGTTGCAAAAGATTGTTTTTTACAGAAATAATCAAAAAACTGTTCATTCCAACCAAAATAAGAACTCAGGAAAATTTTCTAAAAATCGGAGAAAAGAACAAAATCAAAACAAGAACTCTGTGTTCTCAGCAACTTGTTCTAGTGATAGTGACTCTGTGTGTGATAACATATGGATTTTAGATTCTGGTGCTTCTTGCCATATGGCAAAAGAAAAGGTATGGTTTAATAATATAATACCAGAAAATAAGGACATATACTTAGCAGGTAAAGATTCAAAAATTATTTCTGTTGGACATGGAACCGTTAAAGCTAAAACTAAAAATTTAAAAAATCCTGTTAATTTAACTATAACTGATGTTTGTTTTATTCCAAATCTAAGATATAATTTGCTATCTGTTACTTGTTTGATGAATAAGGGCTGTAAAATTAAAACTACTAATAACTGTGTGCTAATTTTTGATAAAGATGATGAGTTAGTTTGTAAAGCTTTTAAGAATAATAATAGATTAGAACTTTATTTAGAACCTGTATCTGAGAATGAATGTTGTTTTGCCAATCAACATACAAATAATTTTAACATTTGGCATAGTAGGTTGTGTCATTTAAATTCAAAATATATGACAAATATGAAGCAGTATATTGATATTGATGATAGTAACATAAATAATTTTAGTTGTGATGTTTGTGACATAAGTAAAATAACCAGAAAACCTCATCCAAATATTGTTGAAGAGCAAAGCTCTGAAATTCTGGAATTATTACATATTGATTTATGTGGGGCTATCAAACCTGAATCCTTTGGGAGTGCTAAATATTTTATGGTAATTGTGGATGATTTTTCTGGAATGTATTTCACTTATTTTTTAAAAAGTAAAGATGAAGTTTTTGATGTATTTTGTGAATTTAAAAGTAAATATGAAAATTTAACAGGTAAACGTATTAAGAAAGTCAGATCTGATAATGGGTTAGAGTTCGTTAATGCTAAACTAGATAATTATCTTGCAAATTCAGGTATTTTTCATGAAAAGACAGTACCCTATAATAGTGAATCTAACGGTAAAGCAGAAAGATGTAATAGAGTTCTTTTAGAGAGAGCCAGAACCTTATTATTTGAGAGTAACCTACCCTTTAAATTTTGGGCAGAGGCTATTAATTTTAGTACCCGTGTATCGAATGTAACTCCCCGTAAAGGTAAAGATAAATTATCTCTTGAAATTTGGACTGGAAAGAAACCAAAACTAAATTATCTTAAAAAATTTGGTTGTGTAGCCTATTTTCACGTTCCAAAAATAATGAGAAATAAATTTGACATCCCTGGTAAACGTGGAATTATGTTAGGTTATTCTAGGGAAAGAATAGCATATAGAATTTATGATATCGAAAATAGAAGAGTAATTGAAGAAAGATCGGTCAAATTTAACGAAAAGTTAAAAGGTAGTTTGTATCTAGAAAAAAAAGAAAATTCACAAATGTGGGATATTGATTCTTTCGAGAATTTATCTCATAGTCAGATTGAAATTAATAGACAAACAGGAAACGAAATTACCCATACTCAGTTTTCTGACGACGCAGCAGAAACAAAAAATGAATCGTCCAGACCTCCAGTCGCCGATAATCAAAACATTTCTGTTGATTTTGAAACGCGGACCGAAAGAGAGAATGAAAAATCGCGGGAAATAAAGATCTCGGATAATGACCCACATAATTTTCAACCCCGATGATCAGAGAGACTAAAAAATAAACAATTACAAGCTAATTTAACTGAACGTGTACCGGATAATTATGTAGAAGCAAAAAACGGTGTTAATTGGCCTGAATGGCAAATAGCTATGAAAAATGAATTAGATTCGTTGAATAAACACAATACATGCGAAATTATAGAAAGGCCAGAAAATATTAAATTAGTGAAAAGCAAATGGGTCTATGCTTTAAAAGAAACTGACTCTGGTGAAATAAAATATAAGGCTAGATTAGTCGCTGCTGGGTTTAACCAGATAAAAAATATTGATTTTTCCGAGTCCTATTCTCCAGTTTTCTCAATAGAAATTTTCCGATTATTAATTTCTCTTGCTGCTAAATTAAATTTAATTGTAAAGTTTTTTGATGTAAAGACCGCTTATTTATATAGTGATTTAGAAGAAACAATTTTTATGTCCCCTCCACCAGGTTTTGAAAAAACAATAGGTGATGGAAAAGTATTAAAACTTAAAAAGAGTATTTATGGATTACCTCAGTCTGGTAGGAATTGGTATTTAAAAATAAAATCTGAGTTAGAAAAAATAGGACTTGTTCAATTGGCATCTGACAATTGTGTATTTATAAAAAATGATGGTAAAAATTTATTTATTCTATGTATGTATGTTGATGACTTAGGTATTTTTTGCAACAATGATAAAATGTATGAAGATATTATTTCTAAAATTAAAAATGTATTTGAATTGCATGAAAATAATAACTCTAAATTTTTAGGTATGGAAATTTTAAAACATACTAATGGTATTAGTTTATCACAAACTTCATATATTGAATCATTGCTGATTAAACATGGTCTTGAAGATTGCAAAACAGTGAAAACACCAATTGTTAAGGGTGAGGATAAGAGCTTTCCTCCTACAAATGAAATGGTTGACATAACAATGTATCAAGAGTTAATAGGTGAATTATTATTTTTATCCAGTAGAACACGTCCAGATATATCTTTTGTAACAACTTATTTGTCACAATTTAATAATAAACCCGAAAAAAGACATTATTTGTTAGCCAAAAGAGTATTGAGATATTTAAAAGGCACTAAAGATAAAAAATTGTTTTATGATAATGAGTTTGGATTTTTAAATGCTAACTCTGACGCAAGTTGGGGAAACGCAGAAAATGGAAAATCATTTTCTGGGGGATTAATTTTATTGGGTAAATCCTTAGTTTCATGGAAATGTCATAAACAAAGAAGTGTTAGTCTATCTACTTGTGAAGCAGAGTTGTTTGCAATTTCTGAAATTTGTAAAGATATTGTTTGGTTAGTAAATGTATTATCCGAATTGCATTGTAAACAATTTATAAATGATGCTGTAACATTAAGCTCAGATAGCCAAGCAGCTATCCAATGGATCAAATGCACAAGGTCTTCAAATAAATCACGGCATATGAACTTAAGATTTCATTTTGTAAGAGATTTGTTAATAGAAAATGTCATGAAGATAGAATATGTTCGAACAGAACAACTACTAGCTGATTTTCTCACTAAAGCCGTAAGTGAAGATAAAATGTTATACTCTTTGAAGAATATTTCAGTAATTTTTTAATTGTGTAACATTGTAATTTGTATGTATAATTGTATGTGTTATTTTTGTGATTATTGTAATTACATTTATATGTATATGCTAATTTTTTAGAATTGAAAGGAAAAATGTATCCCTCGCAGGAGGGGTATGTTGGAAATGAAGCGAGCGAACATTTTTACATTTATTCTGTTTGGCGCGCCAAGTATTGAGACGGGAGCATGCGCACTGCATATTCATTATTCATTCAAAGTCAGAAAGCGTTGAAGTAGTCTTCTGCTGTGTGCCGTTACGATATGTCTGCTGTGTGCGTGTTCTCGTCTTAAAATGTTTCTACATTTCTTTTATCTAATCAAGAAATAAATGTTGTTTGTTAATCTACGGACTCCTCTATGAATAATTAACTTCAATAATATTATAAAAATATTTGAAATATAATATTTGAAAAACTAAGCACAAAGATTTCTAAAAGTTCTTTAAAGTTTATTCATATAAAAATTGAGAAAGCTCCCTCTCAATTATATATGTCAAATTTATAATCAATACAAGACTTACTTTTCTAAGATAAAACGAGGAAAAAATTCTCATTGCTAATGGGAACAAATGTAAAATTGTTAGCTTGTTAAAGTATTATTACTCTAAATTTTTTCATTAATAAAACCAACTTTTCAATCATTTCAAAGAACTAATGCAAGATTAGTCAGTTGGACACAGATATATGACTAAATATTATTAATTTGTAAATGACCTTAAATCATAATTATAGTAACACTATCAAATAGAAGTTTCTCCTTGGTAGATAGAGGGGGGAGACTTAATTGCATGTATGTAAATTTCAATTCAAGGGGAATTTCAGATTAAATGTAATAAATTTGCTAATTAAATAATAATTTCACTCAATGCAAAAATAGTTTTGCAATTAAGGAGTTCAAAGCCAGGGTGAACGAAGTCCATTTCTTCTTTTAAAAAATTAAATTGGTTTCCAAGGTTAATACTTTCTTATTTCACATGCATGCATATGTACACATGTTAAAAAATACACTAGTTATTGAATATTTTCTAAAAGTAATTTTAAATTCTAGGAATTGTAGTACAACTCACTAATAATAATCCTTGATTTTACAAGAACCCAGATTTAAAGAGGATACACTTGGTTGGTACAATGTCAAATCTATGGAAGCTTAACTCACTTTAACAAACCCTAGTTATAGTGAGGAATATTTTTGCTGTTCATAAAATTTTTATTGCCTTTTATCTCTCCACCTCAATTAATATTTTCTGAACGTAACCTCAAATGCTAATGTAAATGTACTCCAAGCAATAAATTTAATAAGCAATGCATGGAGAACTTTGCATATACTACCAATTGCCTCTATAAGGCTGAATTGGACATTTCTCAAAAAGGGCTAGTTACTGAGGAAAATTTGGAGATGAATAGAGGAGAGTTTAAAATTATATATATCTGCTGACACCAACATTGTCAATTCTAAAATAACTGTTCCTGAGGGTTTTGTAGCTGAAATTAAAGCTAAAACAGATGAAAAAATAATAAAGGTAACAGTGATAAAAATCAATTTGAGGAAGTTCAAACTGATCTGCTTCCTAACATACTCAATAGCTTTTGAGTGTGTAGAAAAATTTCTAATACTTTTTTAAACCAAGGATACAAATTACTGTGTTTTCCAGCCTACGAGTCTTCCTTAACCCATCCACCGACCACCCTCCCCACCTTTTTCCCTTTCAAAACAGTCACCCTTTTCGTAAATTCCAGACGGAACTTACTGTACCATACTAGAGTTGCCGGTTTAAAAGTTGTCAGGCTACTTTTAAGTTATTTTCCCTGCAAGGTAAAGAAGTTCCGTTGAGTAAAATTAGTTTCTTTCATTTATTATTGCTTTGCAATATATTTTTTCCTCAAAAGTGTGCGATATGAGTTATACGAGTGCGAACGAGAAGGGATCAACAGGTCAGTTTTCGAACAGGAATTCTCTGTTGAACCCCCGTCGACGCGTCCATTCAGTGGGTTAAAGAACAATAACAAGGAGGTAATAAGACATTTAAAAAAAATTAATCAAGTCCTTTTGAAATGAACTAATAAAAAAATAATAAAGTTAGTGTATAATATATATTAAGTATTTATGAATTTTTATGATGTTTTCACAAACAATTCTTACAAGCACTTTGTTATAATGAACACATAATCCTTCATTTTAAGCAAGTTTGACTGTAATTATAATTCAGACACTTTAGAACTCCATTTTTCTTAACTATTCCAAATGGACTTGGTCCAATTTGGTTGTAAACCCTTCAATTATACACAACAAAATAATGACTGTTAAAAAATTCAGAAAAATATCACCCAATAATGATATATTACCCATTCAAAATGTAAATGCATCATAAGCACATATATAGAAAATAGCCCTATTTTCCTAAAGTAGTAAACACTTCATAATCCAGCACAGTGAAATTATAATCTCCCATCAGAATTGTGCAGGAAGCATTTTCTCCATCATATGAATGAGGCAAGTTGGAATAGCTTTCCATATTTGCATTACAATTATGAGAAATGCATAAATCAGCACCAGCTCCAAATATCGGTCCATAGCTGAAATAAATATATGAATAGATTTAAAATATAACATTTATACATTAAAACTTTATAAAACATTTTCATCAATTTAGAGAATAAATTTGTGATATGAAATATTTCTTTATAAGGTATCCATCTATGTTAAAAACATCATTTTTTGCCAAAAATCATAATTTTTTTTATTTCTCTGTTGTAAAATTTCAACTTTTAGGCTTCTAAATCTGTTTTTGTTTTGTCTCTACGGCATTTTAAAGAAAAGTTACAGCTGTTAAACATCAGTGACAGCTGTCAAAACAAAACGGAAGTAGCGACTTTGGAACCAGAAGTTGTGAATTTAAAGAGCATCTTTTGGACAAAACTTTTTAAATTTTCATGAAGATTAGTTTAAACATTTTTCTAGTATTTTTAATAATTAGCAACTTGGCAATTAGAGAGTTTTGACGCGAGAAAGTGTGGGGAATTTTAAACATTTTAATTTTTTAATAGTTAAAGTTGCTTTCATAAACTTTAAATGCATTTTTCTCAGAACGGTATTTTTAATAAAATGTTGAAACTTACAATGTGATTTCTCACTTTGGAACCAGAAGTTGTGAATTTAATGAGCATTTTTTGGACAAAACTTTTTAAATTTTCATGAAGATTAGTTTACACATTTTTCTAGTATTTTTAATAATTAGTAACTTAGCAATTAGAAAGTTTTGAAGCAAGAAAATGAGGGGAATTTTAAACATGTATTTTAATTTTTTAATAGTTAAAGTTGCTTTCATAAACTTCAAATGCTTTTTTCTCAAAACGGTATTTTTAATAAAATGTTGAAACTTGAAATGTGATCTCTCAAAAAGTTCTTAAATTATCTTGTTGAAAATTATTATGAATGCTTTTGATAGTATTTACTAGTAAATGACCTAAAAGCTTTAAATTTGGATAATTTTTAATGATGTTACACTCATAGTTAGATATAACGGTAATGAAAATTCGTTAAAAATTCAATGTATATGATTTTGAAGGACCAAAATTTTTTACCAAATGTAAATTAAGCAAAGATTTTAAGTGATTCAATAGTCCAGTATATAAGAAATAAGTTGCATAAAAAAATATTGAAATAATTTAATTTAGTAAAAAATTAGACCTTTTGAAAAAACCCCGATTTTTTTACTAAATTTTCTTTATTTATTAAAAATTTTATAAAACTTCTCCAGGAATAAATTTTTTAAGTGCAATTCTCCAATATAATATAAAAAATAAATCTAAAAATGTATAAACATAACTAGTTTCTACGTTTAAAGAAAAAAGTTCTCCGAACGTAGCCGGATACCTTAATATAAGTGTAACAAGTTGTAATTTGCTGAACATTTTTATTCAATGTCTTTGTATAAAGACAAGGCAAATGTAAGGCAAAGGTTACATGTTATAAAGAATTCAGATATAAACTTAACATACTCTGGGTGGTGTGCAATAGCAAACATTTTCTTTACAACTTCAAATTTTGTTGGAGGTACATCAGAATTGTTGATTAATGTAAAAAGGAATGCTTTATCAGAAGGCACATAACGACCTCGTCCCCTTGTTTTACCCCAAGGTACATCACTGAAGCCACCACATAATTCTCCATGAGACCCCTGAAAAATATAAAAAATGACTTTCAATGATCTGAATTTTAGTATTTAAAATTAAACATCTAGTTCTTGTGAAGAAAGAAAATTTTAATATAAACCTTATACTTCCAGTGATCAATATATGTCAAAGTGAGTGTATGTATGTATGTTTGTATATTTGTCTTTTATTAAATCCCAGTTTGATATCATAGAGCCATTAAATTTTGGACAGACATTATTTGATACTTCCAAAAGGCCACTGTAGATACAGTCGAACTTCGATAACTTGACTTCCTATAAGTTGAATAATCCACTAACTCGAACTTTTAATCAAGTCCCGAATCATTTCTATACTTTTCTTTAAAAAACTGTCTCGATAACTCAAAGTGAACATTTTCTAAGTCAAAGTTTATTGTGAATTGTAATGGCATCCACTTACTTCACACATTCTTGGAATGCCCTTCACCCCCTCCCCTCCATTTTCCGAGTGATGTTTCTCAAATGGTGATCGAGAACTGTTTCAAGAGCTATGATTTCTTTAGTGCAAATGACAATGAAGCGAAAACCGACAATTGAGATCCCTTTGAAGACATGGGTGATATGGACTGGGAAGAAGATTTCATGTGCATCAATGACAACATTGCAACGTCAGAATTCTTGTCTGACAAGGCAATAGTGAATGCAGTTTGTGGAGAGCCCGAAGGAGATGAGGACAAAGAGGAAGCTGAAATCCCCCACCTATAACAAGCAAACAAGCACAGGACGCTTTTCACATCTTACCTTATTTTCACAACAATACCTGGTATACAGACAGCACTCTATTTAACTGTGTTAAAAAATTAGGTGACTTTGTGAATGCCAACAATCTTTAAAAATGCAAACAACAAATATCTGCTTCTTTTTAAAATGAGATTTACATGATATGTATACTAATTAATATGTAATGAGGCCAAATTTTGTGAGTTTTAATAAACCTTTTGAACCCATTCTTCTCTTGATGTTCTACATAGGCTATTAAAAATTGAAATGCGTACAACTATAGTATTATGGCACATATCAAACCATTTAAACCATGTCGACCCATCTTAAGTGCCAGTAGAAAGGAATGGGAGCTAACTTCGATAACTCAAACTTCGGATAAGTCGAATATTTTTGGGGGTCCCCTGGAACTTCGAGTTACCGAAGTTCGACTGTATTAAAACCTCTTCCATGCTCTACATAATGTAAAATTTCACTATAGAGAATATTAAAATTCTCAATTGCCAATAGATGGCACTAAGATAAACCAGAAAAAACACTGAGGTTTTACTTTTCAAGTGGACAAAGCTTATTCCTCATTTTAAAATTATGTATAAAATTTACATACTCACACAATGGCAGCAATAGAGTGCTAGATATGCAGAGGTAAATGCGACAAAAAGGTCATTAGTTGTAGTCCAGCAATCCATTTCACAAATCAAATATCAATAACAAAATATTTTTTTAAGTGCTAAGAATCATTTTAAATATCAGTTATATTTTATAAAATGTAACATTTTATTATATCATATTATATCTTTTATATTCTATCCTTAAATGTAACATCCATATCTCAGATGTGGAGCATGAAATAGATGCATATTTTCAGAAGCAGTTAGACAGCATATCATATCAACATATCTGTTCTGCCTGATGGCAATACTGTCTAGGTTGAGGAGAGCAAGATGGACCAGATGCAGTACTAGGCAAAAGTGTTGTGTGCCTCTTCCACATCCTCTAAAACTGCATTTTAATGTTAAATTATGTGTATTTTGTAAGATTGTGTGTGAGATGTAGCATACACACAAAATAAATGTGTCAAATATTGTCACCTGGTACTCTTTATCTCCTTACAGTCCCAATAGAACAAGCATGCAGATCAGGTAATTATGGGACATCATAACACCACACTATACTTCCAAATATTGTTGTAAATAATTAGTTTGATCCCATTCACACATTTTACTAAATTTCCACATCCAATCCCCAAATTCATAATTTTTCATTTCTATTTCTATAAAAATAAATAGAAAGAGATTTCACTGCAATTGTATTAATTTATGAAATAAATGGATTTGGTTTGGAGTGCTACTGTCTACTTTTAGCAACACGAGGGCTAACGAGACCGGGACCTCAGCTTAAAGCCGATTCCAAATGGCTACAAACATCCATGCCACTATGGGATTCGAACCCACAAACTCCGGTACCAAAGGCCAGGACCCTAACCAAACAGCCATTGTATGGCTATGAAATAAATGAACAATAAAACTATTATTTGTCCTATTTGGCCTCCTACAATATTTTATGTCAATTTACTAAAATATAACATTTTTAATAACAAGTAAAAATCTCATAAAATAGATTTATAAAATAGCTTTCTATAATTCTACAATACAATCCCTTTTGATAAAATAACAAAAAACATATGATTACCAGTATTGTTATGTCAATCATTATGTCATATCATTCTGTCAATTTACTAAAATATAACATTTTTAAAAACAAATAAATATCTCATAAAATAGATTTATAAAATAGCTCTCTATAATTCTACAATACAATCCCTTTTGATAAAATAACAAAAAACATGAGATTACCAGTATTATTACAAAAGTAGGACTGTGACCATCACAATGATAATGAAAAGCTTCTGCTGTATATCCATGTGTTGATGCTCGATACAGTAGACGCCACATTTGTTTAGCATTACCAAACCATGAATTAAGTACTCGTTGAAGATGTAATTTCTCTCCACTCAAAAGCTGAGATCCTTGGAAAAGTTTCAATGATGTTCGAGGTTGAATACGTTTGTCTTCAGAATGAGTAAATTTGCTTGGGAGAGCAGCAAAACGATATCTGAAATTATAAAAGTCAAATTATAAGTCAAAAACATAATAAAGAACAACTAAGTACTAAACCATAAAAATGTCAAGCAGAGATTTTATAACAGCAGTTTAAAACATGATAAGGAACAGACAGTCAGCTACAGTCTTCTACCTGGTGTTTCCCCATGTCTCTGATGTTTTTCAAATGCTGATACCTACTGGAATTACTATAGGGCAATACTAGAAAGATGGTTTTCTACAGTGCTTAAAATTTTTTTTCAGTTTTTATCTTTTTATTCTAAGCCTGCTGATTTTTGCTTAAGTCAGTCAAACTGTTGTTTTTTTGGTACTTTAATACATATATGTTGAAACTAAGTATGTTTTGTGTGTACAGTCAACAAATAAACATTTTTTTTTTTTTTTTTTTTATCACGGTAGTTTATTTAGTTTTTGCCAACCTCTTGCTCTTTTTACACTACTGACCAACTCTTGGGTCTAACAGTTTATTAGAAGATTAGCTGATCCACTACTGTTATAGTAATGTTGGAGTGATTATAACGCAGATAAAAATCATTTTTAATTTATTTTTCAATTTCTATATTTTCTAATTTCAAAATTTTTACAAGCTTTATTTACTTTTCACCGTTATGCATTTTCTTTTTTGTTCTTTACTGTTCTTTTTTTACAGTTTTGGTAATTTTTGTCAATTTCGCGACTTTTTGTCTCTAACAGAAAAATATGTCGCATTACATCTGTTCCATGGACCTGTATATAAGGCGACCCTCCCACTTTAGGTCTTTAAAAAGGCCCAAAAATTCTTTTCTTATACACAGAAATATATTATTTATATAAATATATAAATAATATGCAGTACAAATATATAATTATATAATTATAATACAAAAGATACATTAAGCTCTTAAAAAATTATGTATAAAAAGAATTAAAAAGTAATATTGTTAATATTTATTTCAATTTTAATTTAAAATTTGAAAAATATTTTACTTATAAAATAACAATTAAACAGTGAAGCTTATCTTTTTTTTTTCAAGCAAGTATTTGGCTTAAAATTTGGCCAAATCACTATTAGTTACATCACTATTGGCAAACTTTTACTTCTGCTCTTTTTGCAATTGACTAGTTGTTTTAAAAGGTCCTAGTCTACCCAATAACATTGCTAAAATTGATTTTCCCTTCCTAGTGCTTATTTTAAGTATTTAAAATTTACAACTGCTGATCAATATTTAGTTAATTATACTTATAAAAATAAAAAACAATTTCCTTCTATTTAGCCTTTTGAAACCTTTTTTTTTTTTCTTTTCAAAAGAGAAAACTGGTGCGATGGTGAAATAACATATTTCTAAAGAAAAAAAATTACATTTAAATTTGAAAGTAATAAGCATTCATAATCTCAAAAGTTATATATTTGGAGAGTAAATCCTAAAATTCTAGGAAAAAATACAATAAGAGAGGAATTTACACTATACATATATTTTTCAGTGATAAAAAAGATGACAGTAGTGCCACTTTTATTACAGGATTTTTTAAAGAGAAATTGAAATTAGTTTAAAAAAATTAAGTTCTACACCTCATAAAGGATGACTTTCTAAAATCAAGAAAATGTTCACCTTTCAAGAGAAAGTTCCATAGGGACAGCACCAGTGGGTTCCACCTCCTCAGCAAAAACTTGGCTATCTATAAGTAGTATTCTCACATGATTGATGACACCTGACATAGTCTTTTTGAAAAGGAAAAAATAAATTACAAATGGCTGATGATGGTTGTAATTTAAATTGATTAAAATATGCATTATGATTTTAACAATTCTAACATAATTAGCTTTTTAGTTTGGTTTGGAGAACTATGCTCTTCTATTTTGCTACGCAAAGGCTAATGAGATCATGACTAATGCTTAACCCTCTAACTGCTCAATTTGTAAACCAAGATCTCTTTAAAAATTGCATATTTTTTTTGTTTCATAGTTTAAGTATATATATAAATTGGAGAAATGAAATACTAATTTTTTTTTTCTAGAAAAGATTTTTTATATTGACTTTTATCATAAGGAATACGCTTTTAGGAAACTTAATTTTAGATGTTATCACATAAAAAATTTATTTTTTAATAAATTTCAATTGAAATACAGTTAATTTTATTTATAACATACTATCTATAATTCTATTATCTAATATAACTATAGTTCTAGTCTTATAATTCAATTTATTACCTAATTAAATGTCTAATACTGTACATATATTTTATTCCACTGGTTAAACGGTGAAAAGGCGGAATGTGCTTTTTAATAAAGAAAAACACATGCCCGCGAAAATCGCGGGATGAATAAATTTTGCTACATTTGAATTGCCCGTGGAAATCGCGGGATGAGCAGTCAGAGGGTTAAAGTAAATTCTGAATGACCATGAACATTTATGCCACCAGTGAGATTCAAACCTGTAAACTCTGGCTCCAAAGAGCAACTTCCTACCAATTTGGCCATCATTCTGCAATAGTTTTTGACAGAAAAATATATTAGAAAATTTTTCTCTTTATACTTTTATCATTTTTTCTGCAATGTAGAATCTGTTAATCCTTCTCTTATTATCTTATATGTTTTCTAACATTTGTTATAGTTAATTACTGAAAACTTTCAATTTTACTACTTAAATGTGTCAGGATTTTAAATTTTATAAAATACTAGCAAGTGTGCCCGTGCTTCGCTATGGTGAACTTAATATATTACTTTTAAACAAAGATTTTTTTTTCATGAATAACTCTCTAAATTCGCCACAGTTCAGTTTGAGTCATTGACATATTTATATATTCCTATTATAAGCGTATTATAACAATATTCAGTTTTATAATCGAACTTGTGTCTTATATTAAATTTATTCAAACTTTTTTTATAGTAAAATATAAGTTTAACCCTAAATTACATTACTGTATTAATACTGTACGTTGATTAGCAGCGTTAATAGATCATGATCTTGCCATATTACGTGGTAGAATAGGAAACAAGTTTTGACAGCAACAGTGCTAATTTTGTTGGTAATAATAAATGTTGCCCAAAATTACGGAAATTAATGACAAACCACATGGTTTTGTATGAAACAGAAACATACATTTATGGTGACAGCCATATGAATATAAAGATAATTATATAAAATGATAGGTTTTTATTTTCCTATGAGAGTCACTGAAATTTGTAGTTTCTGTTGTTAGAATAATGTTGATAAAAATTAACCAAGAATTAAATTTAAAATTTGTTCTTATATAAAAAAGCTATAATTTGCGTCACATAGAAATGAAAGTTTATCACTTTATATCTAAATTTCCAGGTCAAATCGAATGGATACTACGCAGACGATGTTTAAGTAATATAAAATAAGAAATGAATAAATGAGATATTTAAATGAATGATGTCATAACGATAAAAAAATATAATTTTCACCTATTTATTATGTGATAAAATGAAAATTTTAATCTCCTGCTTTTAATCGAGAAAAACTACGCTTAAAACAATTACATGGGATTAACAGGATGACGTCACATTGCTTCAAATATTACTTCTTTCACATAGTTATGATGCAAGAAATTAAAAAGTTATTGTTTGTGCTTAACCGGGGAAAATAATGCTTGGAATAATGACATGAAACGCTCGGAAAAGGGGGAAGGAATGGATTTTAAACGTTTAAAATTTTCAAAAACCTTCCTAGGGATGTACCTAATAATTTCTCAAATTTTTACGGAGATTGGATGCATGGTTTTTCAGTCTATTGAGTACAGACAGACAGATACAAATTCATTTATATATATATAGATTTGTCTGTGTTATTCTACTCAGTAAGCTGATCAGATCATTTCTTCTTAAAAAAACTCTTTTAATTGAAACTATACTTTTTGATCCCCACTCCATTCACTGTTTTACAGAAATACAGAAAAATACAGATATAAATAATCCCCATAATCAACAAAACCAAGATTATTACAGATAAACAGGGTAAATATTATAGTCATTACTTAACTTTTAGTTATTGTGCATTTAAACAATTTGATAATATAATTTATATTTAAACCAGAAAATACAATGCTGCAAATCAACAGTTGTAACACATCTAACTGCAAGTCATGGATGATCCCTAATGTTTACATCTGGTTTAGCAAGCATTGCCACTGGGAATGCATAAATATTGATATTGGTGCCACATACCTATGCATTTTATATAGCCAGATATAAAAAGGGGGCAAGCTAAGGTACCTGTGTAATTCTAGCTCTTTCTTCTTCAGTCCAATGAGCAGTAGGCTGGGTAACTCCTGCTTGATGCTTAGCCCAGGATAACACTGCACGCCATACATCTTCCTCTTCCATTGCAAGCTTAAAACAATTATGCAGTTTAGAAAGATGAAAATATTTTTATAATCCTCTTCCTCATATACACAGAGAATAAATTTACATGCATAGCATAATTTATATGAGTAAATGTAGTAACACATGTACATAATGACAATTCTTAACTTAATATACAAATGAATGTGTGCATGGGATTAAAAAACCTTTAAAAAATATTCCCTATATTTTTTTTTAATATTTAAAGATAATTAATCATAACACACAGGTAAAATTTTTAAAACTACTATTTAAAAAAATTTAAATTACTAAAGATCATAATTTTACAGTTAAATATTATATTGATTCAACTGTATGCCTTAATCAGTTAGAAATATTTATTTCATAGTTTGGATATCATCTGACACAGCAGTATTTAAAAAGCACAAATAATCCATATTAAAATAACAAGTGGTTTTAGTAATTTAAGCACAAATACAAAACTCACATAATCAGAGGAAACTAAATGAATCAGGGCATTCTTTGAAAGATTTAAGAAAGCAGATGTTTTAACACACTCTAAAGCATTTTCTCCAATAAAAGCAGTACACCTGTCGACGAAAGAACGGCCTCCTTTATTACCTAAATAACAGATGTAAAACTGATTTAATTCTCATAAATATCTATTAAACATATAAATTATATTAATCCATCAATGCCTAGTGTCTCTTTATAAGGACAGCTAAAAAAATGTTTGTAGAATTTTTATGTTTTTGGTACAAGTTTTTCCCTTTGGTGAAGGTAGATGGCAATCTTTCAAACAACCTACCAAATTTTCAAGTATCTATTATTTATAATATTGTTATTTGGGTCAAAATTGAAAGGCTTTTTTAGCTTTTCCCATAAATTTACTTTTTCAACAATACATCAACTGAAATCATGATGAATGGCTTTACGTATTAAAAAGCTTTGTTTTACAACAATGTGTTTATATGTGATATCAGATAAATCTCTTGCCACAAAGTTTTTAATTTTTTATAAATGGTATCCTATGATGCTTAAAATGATAGCTTATTATCAATGTGGACAGTCTGTTATATTCAAAGTTGCTTAAATTGCACAATTGTTTTATTCTATGCAGACCATAAATTTTTTTTAAGATAGTCAATATACATTTGACAGAAATGACTTGGGCATTAATGGGTTAAATAAATTGTATATAACTGCTATATCTATTAATAAAAATTTATCTTCAATAAATTAAAAATTGGGATATTAATATTAAAACAGTATTACAGCAGTAAATATAAAAATAGA
This sequence comes from Pardosa pseudoannulata, assembly GCA_032207245.1. Lineage (NCBI taxonomy): Eukaryota > Metazoa > Arthropoda > Arachnida > Araneae > Lycosidae > Pardosa > Pardosa pseudoannulata. Next base: position 59,867,641 of record CM063511.1, on the reverse strand, counting down.
AAAAAAATAGTGATTAAAATTTTCAGTTTTTGTAATTTATTCTCTTGTAAAAGATATACACATACATGTATGTAATATTAAAATCCCTTATTTACATACTTTAATATTAATTTTATAATCTGTTACGATTTAATCTATCACTACTTGTACATATTATTTTATCAAGTAGTTTAATTGTGGAAGCTTTCCGTTCCGTTACTTCTTTCTGAACTGAATCAAATTCTTTAAGCAACAACAACAACAAAAAAAAAAAAAAAAAAAAAAAATGCACATAATACACAAATCGAAAATGAAAATAAAACAAAATTATAATTAACGCTTACTTTTTTAAAAGGTATCCAAAATAAATACTGTTGGATTTAAACTATAACATTCTTGGAAACTATCTCAATCGAAAACTGACTCTTTTGTCACTGAAACCCAAATTGTCCCTTTTAGTCACCTCCGTGGTGATGTTACCTGACCCGAACTGGAACAGAAAAAACACAACACGTTCTGCAAATTCCAAAATTGTCACTTTAATCAGTTAATTGGCGATGTCATTTGGACTGAACTGGTTCAGGAAAACACTTTCTGTAATTCCCTTATCTTCTCACCGCATCTAAGTACACGGAGTACATTTTTTTTCTCTTCACCAGAACATGCCTCATTCCACTGGAGCAATTATTTTACAATCCGCCATTAATCCCTTCAAAGTTGGATACACAAATCGTATTCCAGACACAACCACTCTCCATGTGACAATGTTTCAAAACGAAACATAGCGAACTCATGGCGATCTGCGTTTCGTGAAATATGTCGTCCTTTTACATTCAGCTGATCGAGAACACAAAATTCATTTTTTTCATCGCTTTCTTGGCACTAAGCAGATCCTACTAACTTGTAATATGGGTGAGACTCATTAAAAATCACAACACATTTCTGGTGAGATACATGAATCCATATAACAGGCAAACACTTTTACAACCTCATGCACATAGACAATGTGATCCCGAACACACACAACTTTCAAGTAGGGATTTCTCAGGTAAAAAGACTACGAATAATCCCTAAGCATAATTGATCATGTGATAAAAAATACCCATGTTTAAAGAGAACGCATTTAGCATTGGATAAAGTTGTACAGGCAGAGGCCGAATTAAGTGTATAGTGTGTCTGGAGAGAAAAATCAGAATTACTGTGCAAACCTCCAACGTACTTTATGAACAAAAGTATTAAATTAATATTAAAATATGTAAATAAGGGATTTTAATATTACATGTATATATACACAGAATAATTGGTCAAACAAAGGGATATATTGCAAAAATAGAGTAAGTTACAAACAATCAAACTGGGGATTTATCTCAAAACTTTCATTTATAAAAGTTTGAGACAAACTGTTAACAAGAATCTCAGGCACATCAGTTTCTATAATTATTACCCAAATACATTCCCATAAGGTCAAGCTTATTCTTCAGATAATTTTTTCCACAAATCAAAAAATTTAGAACTGAAAATAGAATATCTTATTACCTGGTACTCTATTTTCCATATCTAAAGCAGCTGGTAAGAAAGTACAAGCATTGTGAATATTAAGTGTACTGTTGATATGATCTTCACAGCACATTCGCAATTCATCAATGCCAAGTTCTTGAGCAATTGATAAACTTTCAAACACAGTACAATCTTGCAGTATGACCTGAAAAAAAAATATTAATGCAGAAAATGCAATAAAATGTCTGATTTAATACTAAAATTATGGCATGTGTAAATTTCACTCCAAACCAATTTTATTTCCACTTTACTGAAAACATTATTGTGAGGATCAACAAAATATTCTTCATTTCTTAATGCAACATGAATAACACTACTGAAATATGATTAACTACATAGAATAATTAAGTATGAAATGGAAATCCAGTAATTATTTAGAATACAGTCTATATAGCTTGATTGTGGGCTATCAGGTACTCTGCAGAATATAATGATAAATATCTGTATATCCAGCTAAAAAGTCAGATATATGGATGAGGAAATATTTAGAAGAAAATTGATCTCAGTCAAAAAGCTGATTTGGAAAATTTAAGGAATTTTCACTTTTTGAAAATTGTTTACTTAAAAAAAAAATTCAACTAGAAGTTGTATGAAAAATAATGTTTTTTTAATTTCTACAAAATTACAAATGAAGTCATTGAAGCTATGATTAAATTTTTTATGGTTTGGAGCACAAAAGTCTACTTTTTTGCACAAAGGCTATTGAGACCAGAACCTACTTTTTAAATCTGATACTACATCCATGCCACATTGGGATTCAAGCCCAGTCACTTCGGTACTGAAGATCAGTATTCTAACCATTCGACCATTATTCAGCATATATATATAATTTTTAAATCAATAATGATACAGTTTTTACTATTTTACTTATTTTCATATTATTATAATGTGTGCAATATTATTTACATATACAGTGAAACCTCTCTGAGTGGCCACCCCTCCATATCGAGAATATTTGGCCGCTTAGAGGGGTTGACTGTTCTGAAGGGTTTTATTTACTATAAGATAATTACTATAATGCATAATATAAACAAGTCTGACATATGTACCTTATATAAATGAAATTTAAAACTTATCTAAAGAGAAAATAGTACTTTATTTCATGCTTCTTTTCATTTTTTAAAAAAAGGCTACAATTTGTTTCTGTTTGTTCTGTAGTCTTTGTACTCCTTCAAACTCAAATTCTTTTCTTTAATGACTTTGTTGATTTCCGTTCTTCCACAGTTAAATAATTCAGCTAACTTTCTTGCCGATTTGCCATTCTCATATTCACGCAGAACTTCAATGCTCTGCTCGAGATTTAGAAAAATGCATTTCAACATCGTTGCAACTCAGAACACTGACCAACTAATGAAATGAAACTGACATGAATGACATTTTTGCTGACAGAGGTGCAATTCTTCCTTAACTTTACCGATTGGAATTCCAAACAAAGGCCCTAGGACACCTTCAATGCTTGATTGTCCAGTTTCTCCCTCAGTTTCTATGGATGGGGCAATAGGGATTCCCTATCTAAAGGGTGTGGAGAGAATACAAAAGAGATAACAGATTTAATCTTTCTTAGAAAGGGGGGATGCAGGAATGGACTTCTCAAGTTATTCTTTTGTCTTATATCCGACCATAAATCTGATCTTGAGTTTTTTTTCGCTCAAAATTAAAAAATGAAGCTAGTAGAATTTGCCAAAAAATGAAAGGGGTAATCCCACTTAGTGGCCGTTTAGAGGGGGTCGAGTGGCTGTTGATACAGGTTATTTTACCATTAGGTTTATGAGTCGAAAAATCCGTGCCATAAAAAATCGGCCATTTAGAAAGGTGGCTGCTCGGAGAAGTTTCACTGTATTTAATTGTGTGTAAAATATAAGTTTTAAATTTCTCCTCAACAAACACTTATAGACTTCACATTTTACTTTTTTACTCAAACTTGATAAATAGTTTTATATTAAAACTATTTATTTATGAAATCAATTTTTAAATCACTATTTAAATAAACACAAAAATAAGTGAGATACATTTATTGTTTTGAAACATCAACAAAAATATGAAATTTTCTTCTACCTATAAGACATTTACACAAATTATTTAATAATAATAATAATAATAATAAATCAAGTAACAATACCATTAAAATATTATTCAAATTCAAAAGTTTTAAAAGTTAAAAGTTATTTCAGAATTCATAATTTATTCTTATTTAGATCTTGAAACAAGATGAGTTTTTCTAACCTATTTATAATTACTGACTGAACATGGGGTCAGTTTAGGCATAATTTTGGTCTATTAATAGATCCTTCACAAAATATTTATCATATAGGTTTGGTTTGGTTCGGAGTGCTATGGTCTACTTTTTGCAACATGAGGGCTAGTGAGACCAAGACCTATAGCTTAAAGCCGATTCCAAATGGCTACGAACATCCATGCCACTGTGGGATTCAAACCCATGAACTCCAGTTCCGAATGCCAACACTCTAACCAATCAGCCATCGTTCGGCATTTATCATATAAATGGACTCTTCATAAAATTTTCAAGTTGAAAACAGATTTTTCACACATTATCTTAATAATTAACCTTTTGCAAAGTGAATGAGCTTTCTTTAAAATGATAACAGATATCATAATCAACATTTGGAATTTGCCGTTACTCTCTGAAAGCTGCTAAGTCACAGATTAGATGGCTGATGCTTATGTAAAGCTCAAAAACAGCTTTATCCTGCATGTGCGAACTTTGGACTGAACTCTTTGAATAAATGTAACATTTAATTATAAATCTGTATATGCTTGTTTACAATAACATAAATATACTTATAGTTTTTCACATAATACATTCTCTCAGATGGAACTTAATAGTAATTTCAGATTCATAAATTTGTGTAGTTTTATAAAAAAATAGGCTATATTTTCATGAATTCATAATCCATGTCCCTTGCTCAAAGAGCAACATTAAGGCAAAATTTAATTTTACAAAATTATGAGACAATTTCTCAAATTTTTGCAAAGTAGAACCCTGTCAGAAAAGGCTCCTGCAGAACTAAACCAAAGATGAAAAATACTTTTACTAACCAATAGGCCTGATGATAAACCACAGTAATGCTGAAATAACTTTCTTTCATATATAGAAATGACACCTTGCTTGAGGGAGTCAAGTTTTAATGTTTTCTGTCAACCAACTTTGCTGACATTATCATGTATAAAATAAAATATTATAAATATAGACCATGTTTCTAAATGCTACTTACTTTACCAGTGTAAAGGTAAAAAAGAACTTCTCTGAATACATCTGGTTTTGCATGCGGAAGACGAATAGGAGTGGGAGTACCAGGAGGTGCAGGTGACACTGTAGATCCTGGTACTTTGCACATCTCTCCCCTTTTTACATTTTGAAAGCTGGTACATCTGAAAAAAAATATTTATTAAAAACATAAGAATTTCTAAAAGAAATATCCAATTATAATCAACTACTCATTTTTTAAAAGATTTTTAAAATTCCATCATTAATAATGCCTCCTAATAATGGTTGCTTGTGCAAGTGAGCAAATATAGTCATTTGCCTGAAGTTCACTATTTAAGATAATAAAAAATATGTGTAATATAGATTTGGAAGAACAAAAACCAAATCTCAGCTATTTTTATTCTTAGATTGATATATAACAATCCAGTATAAAAGAACCTATTTTAATTAAAGTAAAAGAGCTGTTTTGAAGTTATATGAAAGTGAATCATATTTACAATTTAAGCACTGTCATTTACAGTATAAGAGGTTTTTTTTGGGGGGGGGAGGGGAGAAAGCACTACAGTCTATTGTTTTGCTTCATAAGGGCTAACGAGACTGAGACTTACTGCTTAGAGAGGATTCTGAATAGCTATGAACATCCAGGCCACAAATGGGATTCAAACCCTCAAATTCTAGTACCAAAGAGCAACACCTTATTTATTCATCCATCATTCAGCCGCAATCCATGGAAGAATCAATTACAGTTAACTTTTTTAAAGAACAATTTAAATAAAAGGGAATAAGTACAGGGTATCTGCCAAAATATAATTTTTCATATCCATGACTTTTCATGACTTTCCCTGATTTAGCAGATCATTTTCCATGACTTTAAAAAGCTTTCGTTAAAGTATATATGAATAAAACTTCTGATGCAAATACAAATGAAATATATGCTTTTAGAGAAATTACAGGAATTTTATCATAAAAAAACTATAAATTTACTTTATAAGTGTTAATAAACTCACATACATAAAAATAAGTAGTTGTATCTACACACCTAAGTTTAATCATATAGCAATTTTTCAATCAAAATGTTTCCAATTTGAATTCAGGGTACTTTGGTATTATCCAGATGACCATGAATAATAGCCAAATATAACCCTATAATGTTTATATACAATATCCCTAGAGATAAACTTATATTTTGTGCAAAAATCTTAACTAATTTTTATTAAAAAATAATTATTACTATATTAATAAAATTTTAATCTACAATTTAAGAAAAAACCAGAATAATATACATTTACCCACCCATTAAGCTTTCTTGCTTTGAGTTTCCTTGGTGAACAAATTTTACTTGGCAATAGGATCAATAGGATAATACATAAATACCAAACTCAGTAACTTCAGTCAAATGACAAGGAAAAATAGAATTAAACAATTCAATGCATTTTTTTAATCGGTAGTTTAGCGGATCCATGACTTAAAAAATCAAGACTTTCCATGACAAAATTAATCCATTGTCTAAATCCATGATTTTCCAGGTGCGCGGAAACCATGTAAGTATCTTACTAAAATACCACAGTTTCTTATTTTATCAATTCTTTGACATATAAATTTTTACAGTTAAAAACAATGATGATAACCTCAGTTTGTTACTATTATAATATAAAGTTTACTTTGCAAATTATGAATAACAAATTCAAATTTTTATCAACACAAATTTACCTTGCTCTCAAAATCAATCGATGGGCATAAATAGGTGCTTCTTCTCTACCCACAATGAAGACAATATCAGCAGTTTCTCTATCTTCAACTAACCTCTGTAAATCATCAAGAAGTCTTGGAACTCCAGCTAAAGTTTTATCAGCAAAATGAATAGCAGAAGGTGTAACCCTGGTTCCCATCTTAAGCTTAGGTTTTATCACTACAAAATAAGAGAAAATTTCAATTGAAACCAGTGTAAGATTTTAAGGAAAAATAAAAATAACTTTTTTTTAACATAGTCGTTGAAAAAAAAAAACATTCTTTAATCAAAACTAAAAATTCACGATTAAAGGAGTTTTTGGTTAAAATTTTTAAAATTGATATTAAATGTAATAATCTGGCAAAAATTAAAAATTTTAACACTATTTTAAAGGTAATTTAGGAATTTTAAAGTCAGAAATTGTATATTATAATTGTATAAATAATTGTAAATTATGATTTTTTCAAATCCAAAGATATTGTTGCAAAATCAACCACCACCCTATACACACCCATAATCATATTTTTAAGAAATTTGTATTGCTAAAAATATCCTTCAATTTTAAAATCCATAGCAATCCACTACTTTCATATAACAATAAATATTTAGTAAATAAACCAGAAAAGTTTCATCTTTTCCGTTAATATATAAGAATTTGCTTGCCGAAAATTAAGCATTGAAAAAATTAAACAGATATGATTAGCATTATTAACAGAAAGGAGACAAATCTAAATGTTTAACTAATGAAAGATCAAAAGAAAAACTCCTGCAAGTTTTTAGTCTAAACTATTTTTCAACCAGGTAATTTAAATCGGTTTAAAAAAGCTTATAAAAATACCCATAATTAACTACTTCTTGGAGAAAAAAAGTGGGAGGGCCAACTGAACACACACACACATCTGTATAATACGAAAATATAAATAAAGAATAAATCCATTCACATAAAAAATAATCTTAAAATTCTTTTAGGTACTATGAATTCTTAGACTTAACAGTCAACTTAAATGAAATTAAAACATTAAACAACTTAAATTAAATGTCCATTGGTGACATAAACATTAAATTATTTACATACCACCGGCTCAATGATGCATTTTAAAATAATTTCAATCATGCGTGCGAAATATAAAACTAAAAATACGTATATATCAAAAAGTTACCCTTAATAACTGTATAATATGAGCTTAAAACCTATCTCATCTTAATAAATTAATTAATGTAATATACACATGGACGTGCTAAAGCGTAAATAAACAAATCTAACACTTAATTTGACACATCATTGCCGCCAGAAATTAGACGACAGATGGCGCTTCAAAAGATAAATATGTACATAGATTAACTAAATATATATAATCATACAATTTTTAAATCACTTTTTAAATATTCCCTTTAAACTTACTAACAATATCAATGATTATGTAATAGTTAATCTCAATTACCAAAATAAAAATGTATAAATCAAAATCAATGAATTTATTAACTGTAGCTGCAACAAAAATATAAAGTGTTTGCTTGACGGCAAGTTGGAAATTTTCTTAATTAGTGGGCGTTTATTACATTGTATATTTTGATTTCGAGGCAAGTTTGAAAAATGATTCGATTTATATTGATTCAAAATAGAGCTGGTAAAACACGTCTGGCAAAATGGTATATGAACTTCGATGATGACGAGAAACAGAAGTTGATTGAAGAAGTTCATGCTGTCGTAACTGTCAGAGATGCAAAGCATACTAATTTTGTGGAATTTCGGAACTTTAAAATTGTGTACAGGCGGTATGCTGGTTTGTACTTCTGTATTTGCGTAGATGTTGGTGATAATAACCTTGCCTACTTGGAAGCAATTCACAATTTTGTTGAAGTGCTAAATGAATACTTTCATAACGTCTGTGAACTTGATTTGGTTTTCAATTTTTATAAAGTATACAGTGTAGTAGATGAAATGTTCCTCGCTGGTGAAATTAGAGAAACCAGCCAGACCAAAGTCTTGAAACAGCTATTAATGTATAACTCACTGGAATAAGGTTTCAATCGTGAAGTTAGATAGATAACTCCTGTTTATACGTGTTCCCAAAAACTTATGTTGAATATATGTTCATAAAGATATTGTTTATTTACTCTGTTTAAGTTTTCATTTAAATTTCTGTTTCAAAGATATATGTGTGACTGTTTACTTATTGTAAAGCTTTGGATCTGCATAATTTAACCAGTGTTGGAGAAAACTTCATAACATTTTGAAGTAACTTCCATGTCACATAGATTTTATTTTCAAATTTAATCTGTAAGACGTAATAGTACTTTGCCCATCTTTTATTTGGTGTTGAGTATATCTGTAGCTACACTGCCAGACCACTCATTACTGTATTTCAAAAATGTTGGTTAATGGTGTCGTATGTTAAGGGCATGTATATTATAGCTACCTTAAAAAAAATTCATTTAGAAGGATGGCTGTTTGGAATGAATTCATCTTCAGTAATATAGTTAGCAACATTTCATGTATTTAGATATATTCTATTGTATGTATTGAATAAATTCTCATTTTTTTGCTAGATATATATGTAATAAAATTCTTATTTAGAATTAAAATGTCTTTATTTTCTTATTTTTTGTAGCACTATTTGAAAAATATTGTATGACTAGTTTTGGGAAGGAAAAGATAACATCAAATTTCTTATTTAACATAGTTTCTCATTTTTTTCTTAGTAAAAATTTGTATATATTTTAAAATAATCTGAACAGATGGGATATAACCCCTCCCCCCCCCAACTCCTTTGGTTAAGTTCTCACCAAATTTTTAATATTTTGCAAGTAAACAGATTTTTGACAATGAATTTTTTCACTGGAATTGTAAAATACAAAAAAAAAAAATCATAGTTTTTATATATAAACAAATAAAATTTTTAAGAAATAAAGGCCAATAATTTTAAATTAGTCACTGTGATGAAACAAAAAACATCTTTGTATTGAAATAAAGGTATAAAAATGGCTTTACCTAGGGCAATACAGTTACTTTAAGAAATGAAACATATTTTGAAGACAATATACAAATAATTCCGATCAAGCATCATACCAAATATATGTATATATATATATATATATATATAACATGTATATAACTGTTCACATCAGATTTTTTTTTTATATTGTTTATCTCCTATGTTGATGAAGTAAGATCCTCTTCCGAAGTTGTCACCTCTGCAACTTTTTTGTAAGCTTGACAACCACTTGTATTTATCATTGTGTAGAGACATGTGAGCTGATTTTCACTGAGGGATGTATATTATTTTTATTTTATTCTTTAGATAAAAAAAGTATAAATTGTTACTGTATAAGGCTCAGTTGACTAATTGTGATTCTCACCAGCTAAGGTAAAAATACAAACTAGTATATATTGGGCCAGATCATTGCATAGACAAATGTCCAGACCCAGGCAAGCTGTTATTTTGAAAAGATTTGTAAATAAGATTGTTTACTTTTCTGTTGAACACTTGTATATAATAAAAAATTATATAAGGAACTAAATGATTTGGACTATTAATTGTGATAAAATAATATATAATTTTTCAGAATTTAAGTCTAGAAAGCAAAATTTTTTAAAATTTCATTAATATTTGCACACTTTTGTTAGATATTTAATAAATTAAATATTTTTAAATTTATAATCAATTTTTAAACTATGTACCTGGAAATATATATACATTCTCATTTGTACTAGTACCAATTTCTACATTCCCTTGTAATTAGGTGTTTTGTAGAAAAATCAAGGTTTAAATTTATGATGAAATATAGAGAAAACGTTGTGTCACTTATATGGAACTGGTAAAGAGAAGATCTTTATAGTTAGAACACATAGTACTGATAATTTGTTGTTGATGACATACATGTACCAATTTGTACCCCATTTGGTTGTGAAGCCCTCCAGGCCCAGAGGTGGTTGTCATATCTCAAGTGCTAGGTAGCCCCATGCCTGTGTGGGATGTGCACTATGGTGAATGCCTGTTGTGCCACAAGCTCCTAAAGAGATGTGATCTTGAAGACATCCCCTTTCCTGATTTCATAACAGGTAATACAGGTTTTCATTGAATTTTTAAACAGCTTAAGATCATTAAATCTTCAAAAATTAGGTTCCCTTTTTAATAAAATTTTAATTAATTTTTCAGTTTATAATTAAATAGAGAGTTGCAATACTTATTGTATGGGTATGTCTAAGTTATACTAATTTTAAATGGACAGTTTTTAATAACTCAGTGTTCATTTATATTTTGTATCCACCTTCTTGTCTCTCTATTTATTCCCTAATGTTTAACTAATGATTTATATTTTAATCTGTTGCACTGGGTGAACCATAATATTTTATAACGAGATCTCTACATTTATCTATTTCAAACATCATATGAAGGAAATGGAACCACCTCTGGATTCCAATATGAAGCAGACAGACTGCATAGTCTGTTGATAAACAAACTAATAGTTTAGATGCTTGAATTTCAAAAAGAAAGCTAGTGAACTTATCAAACAAAATGAAAATATTTGTTTTAAGAAAATTTTAATTATTCTCAGTAAAATGTAAGTTAAAAAAATTTTTTTTAAATTTGATTTATTTCAAGTTTGCAATTTTAGAGTTAGTATGTTAAAAATGTAAATACACTCAAACCCCAAAATAATACCACTATTTAAGAATTTACAAATGAGAGTAAGCAAAAAAAAAAAAAATAAAATAAAATAAATTCTTTTTTTTTTTTTTTGGGGGGGGGGGGGCTAGATATGTATATATATGTAATAAAATTCTTGTTTGGAATTAAAATGTCTTTATTTTCTTATTTTTTGTAGCACTATTTGAAAAATATTGTATGACTAGTTTTGGGAAGGAAAAGATAACATCAAATTTCTTATTTCACATACATTTAACATATAGTTTGCCATTTTTTTTCTTTTTTTTAGTAAAAATTTGTATATATTTTAAAATAATTGGAATAGATGGTTTAATCATGATTGATTAAACACGACACTTGTCCCCTTTACCAGTAGGATACATCAAAGATAAGTTGTTAATTGTAGCAGATCTACTTCCTTTAAAAGACAGGAAATTCTAAAATCCCATCAACATAGTGCAAACTACTATTTCTTCCAGTTCAAAATGTCATTTTGTAGCACTGAATGCAATACAGCTTTGAAGCTAAAACATGAAAAGGTTATTAAAAAAAAAAAGGTGTATACTACTGAGACAAAAACTGTTAAAAAAATTCTCAGAAAATGTCAAAATTCTGTTTTTGATTGGAAATTATTAGTTGACACTTAAATGGATTTTTAACAGTGTAAATACTAGAAGGAAAATTTGCTCACATAAATTTGGCAGTAAATCAAGGTTTTACTAATGTTACATTTATAATATTCTAACTACAAATGTATCTATTTATACTCTGCATGTCCCCCCTCCCCCAACCAAAAAATTTTCAATTTTTATCAATTTTTTTTTTTTTTTTTTTTTTTTTAAGGATGAGGACAATTTAAATGGTTTACTCTATTTTTAAACCTGTCCTCATTTTTGAATTTTTGTGTAAGTTTATATATTTTAGTTTTAAAGATAGTACAGTTTTTTAAATCCATTTGCCAAATTTTTATAATAAGCATTAGATTTAATTGAACAATATACATGGCAATTAATGATTTCTATACTTTCATTTGTTGTTTAGCCAATTTAAACCTTTAATTTAAATATTTTTGTATGCATATTACTTCTGTATTATTTGGATAATAGTAGTTAGAAGCCCATCATGATTACGGATCAATTCCCAAACTCAAAAGTATTGTGCTTCCTTAAAAATAAAACAAAAACCTATATATATGTTAGAGGTTTATAAGACAAGATACTAGTTTGCCATAGTAACATCTAAGCTAAATGCTAAATTTTGGCTTTCCAGACATTTTAAACAATCTCCTTCAGCTACGGTACATGGAGCTGTGAATCTATGTACCTGATAATTTTTATGTTGAGAGATTCTAAATCAAGAGAAAATCCCCCTCTTCAAGGTATCAAAATTAAACGATGTTTTAAGGTTTATTTTGAACTTATAATACTCTTGCAATGCCTCTAGTTTGATGCAGAACTACAGAAAGTATTTGCCAAAGTTACATAAATTGGTTATTTAAAAAAGTAAATAGCATAAAAATAAAACACCTAATAAAGTCCTTAAAAATACATTTATTTCAAAATATTAATAATGTGTCTAAGTAAATTCTAAAATGCTGGATAAAACAATAAATTAACTTTAAAAATTAATTACTTTATAAATGCCACACAACATCGATTCTCTCAAACAAGAAATATCTAGTAATTATTGTAAAAATGCTATGACAAGTCACTTTCATCAATTTATCTAAGCTGCAGTTTGTGGTGTAGGAGTAAACACAATTTGCATAGATAATTTATTTCTTTTGTGCTTATAGAGTTAATAGATTTATATTTATTTAGACTTCACAATGAGATTACAAAAATAGATGTTTACTGATTTAAAATTTTCAATGTATATAAAAGAATTCACTGATGAAAATCTAACCACATGTGATGTTTATCATCCTCAGTGCAACATTCATATATTTATTTTGGTTTATGCAAAGTGATGTTTGTGTAGGTACTTCCCTCAGTATTTTCACTATACTTCTTATTCATAAAAACATGTATTACATGCAATAGCTACTTATTTTAGTACATTCTTACTCTCAGTGATTATTTGTTAGTTATTAGTTGAATTAATACACACATTAAGCATAGTTTTTTGGATTACATAGTTAAGAAGCTGAAATTTGGGTAACAAAATAGAAACACCAGGAAGAGCTAGATTAGAATACCAGTAACTAAAAAGACTTTTCTGTGAAAAAGCTGACTTTACAAAATTGCTTTGTAAGTGTTAGTATAGGAAAAAAAAATTGTTTCAGAAACTTGCAGTGTTTTGCAAATAACATACAAAGATACCCTATACTTGACTGTTTTACTTGACATTCATACAGACTGTTGTCATAACCCAAACAAAACAGAAATTTGTGATATTTTCGCTTTGAAAATGATGCTCCATTGCAACAATACTTAAAATTATGTAAGACAAACATTAACATTTAAAAACTCAATTTCTAATTGAAATATTTTTATTTTAGAATCTTACATGTGCTTTTCTTGATTACAGTAAGTACATTTTGAACATATTGTCCCAAATAATAAAACGTATCTAAATAATTTAAAAAGTTTGGAAATGTGTCTTAATTCTTATCAAATGTGTAATATTACTGAAAGAGCAGAAGAAATAATGGCTTAAAAATAAAAATAAAAAAATTAAATTCGAAATTATTTCTTTTGCTTTCAAAAATAGTTTGTAGATGATGACAATGCTGAACACCTACAGAATAAAAAACCAAATGTGTTGATAATTTATTATTTATAAAACCATGTGTGTGTATCTATAAGCCAATTTGTATAGCTACAAATAAATAAGCCACCATTTTTTGTAATTGATAAAAATAAAAGAGAACTTTAGGCTTTAGTATTTTTATTATGATGGCGAATTGTAAAACTAAAAAATAAATAAAACACCATTAATTTCAAGTAATAATATTGCAGTGTGGATTAATTAATTTTATTTAAAAACTGATAGTAAAAATACACTTTGAACTTGATTTAATAAATACAGGTACAGATAAATTTAAAATTTGTGGATATATAACTATTTTCAGTATTACACCTATACATTTTTACCACAGTCATCTTTTAACAGTATGAAAAATATCACAAAACTATGTACTTAAAATATAAAGCTAATTGTATTAAATAACAGTTACATAAAGAATTTTTTTTTTAAATTTTTGCACAAATACCACAATTATTTTTAGACCAGAAAATAATTAGAGATAATCTTTCATTTGCATAATTTAATAAAGAGCACATAGCAGTTTTATATGTAAAACATATGATTTAAATTTAAACAGAAAACATTTATACTACTGACTTACTTTTACAGAAAATACAAAAACTGTATGTATGAAAAATAATATAACATATTAATAACATAAGATTGATCATATATTTCTTAAAAGCATAATAAAAATATCTTGATTTATGACAGTACTTTTTTTCATAAAACTTTTATGAAAGGCCAAATGAACAAAATTCCTCAATTTGCAATATTTTTGTATAATTTAAACAAATTTTAGCACTTTTCATTTGCAAAATAATTTCCAAAATTTCTAAAAAATATATGCACTTTAATGATTTTTAATATCTAAAACATTCAAGATTGAAGATAAATACAAAAGAAACATTACAACAAATTATCTGTGTTATGATCTAACCTTAGATCATGATTTAATTTTTACAAAAGTACTTCAAAAGTCTATGGTCACTGAATTAAGTATTATCAATGAAAGATACCATAATTTGTGGCAAACAGATTTGAAAGAAATTCTTTTAACATAAAATTATTTACCTAAAGATATTTAGATATTTTAAACTTGACAAAAAACAAACAATTTTCTAATTTTTATAACAATGTGTGTATGTATGTATGTATATATATATATATATATATATATATATATATATATATATATATATATATATATAGTTAATTCCACTATAAAAGTATTATATATAAACTTTTAGTTTAGAATATTGAAATAATAAAATTCAACAAAAATGTATTGTTATTTGAATTTATGTAATCTTTAAACATGCATATCACCTATTTAAAAATTGTAGCATAATTCAGTGTTATTGAATTATGCAAGCAGAACTGAACACAAAACTACATTACAGATAAAGAAAACTTTTGCTGACACTAATACTTAACAAAATTTTGGCACATAACAGATATTGACTTTAATTAAAATAAAAAACATATTTCATACTTTAATTTGATATGTTAAATCCAATAAACTAATTGAATTTTTCAATGGTATACATTAAATAAACAAATTTTCCTTGAATGGAATCAATTTTTTACAAATTTTATTTAGCTGTAATATGACAAATATAAAATGCAACATAATGAAAATTTCACTAATACAAATGAAGTTGAAAAGTGACTAAAGAACAATTTTGCAATTGTTTTCAACAGACTGGCAAGAGAGAAAAAGTTAACACTGTATATATCTAAAAATTATCTAACTTTTTTAGTAGTGCTCAGGAATGCTTCATAGTCTGTTAAATATATCATGTGAGAAAAGAGACAAAAAAAATGTATGTATAAATTTATAAAACACCTTGAAATTTACTGTATCATTATAGATTTTACAGTCATTTTAAAATATAATTGCTTGAGTGTACTTATTATATTTTTAATGCATCTTTTTCCCCAAATATGTATTAGTCAGATAAATTTCCTCCTTAAGAAGAAAACTGAATTTAAGAATTAAGCTCTTCAGTGATTTTGTTGAGCAGAGCATCACACGTCTTTTTGGCGTCCCCAAGAAGCATGGCTGTATTTTCCTTATAGAAGATGGGGTTGTCCACAGCTGCATAACCAACACCAAGACTGCGTTTCATTACAATTACCTACCAAGAATATATTTGTCATTAATTAGTATAATAATATTATAGTTGATAATTTAGATAAAATACATTTTAAAAAATAGTACTGCTTTAACAGTAGAATTCTTATAGGTGAATTTTCACTCCACAGTGTCCAAACTACAGCAGAACCTCGGTATAACGACCCTCTGTGGGACCAACATCATACGGTTATTGTAATGAATTGAAACATGGTATCTGCCAAAATAAAATTTTTCAAATCCATGACTTTCCCTGATTTAGCAGATCATTTTCCATGACTTTAAAAAGCTTTTGTTAAAGTATATATAAATAAAACTTCACATACAAATGCACATACAAATAAAATATATGCTTTTAGAGAAATTATAGGAATTTTATCATAAAAAAACTATAAACTTACTTTGTAAGAGTTAACAACTCACATACATAAAAATAAATTGTTGTATCTACATACCTAAGTTTAATCATATAGCGATTTTTCAATCAAAATGTTACTAATTTGAATTCAGGGTACTTTGATATTATCCAGGTCACCATGAATAATAGCCAAACATGATAACCCTATAATGTTTATGTACAATATCCCTAGAGATAAACTTATATTTTGTGCAAAATTCTTAACTATTTTTTATTAAAAAATAATTATTATTATATTAATAAAATTTTAATCTACAATTTAAGAAAAAACCAGAATAATATACATTTACCCACCCATTAAACTTTCTTGCTTTGAGTTTCCTTGGTGAACAAATTTTACTTGGTCAATAGGATAATACATAAATACCAAACTCAGTAACTTCAGCCAAATGACAAGTAAAAACAGAATTAAGCAATTCAATGCATTTTTTTAATCAGTAGTTTAGCGGATCCATGACTTTTACTCATTTTACTTGAAAAATCCAGACTTTCCATGACAAAATAATTCAATTGTCTAAATCCATGATTTTCCATGACTTTCCAGGTGCGCGGAAACAATGTTGAAAAAATAATTTTAAAAAATTGAGCAAAGAAATGATGCAACAGTACATACCTAGAGAACACTTCTATTTATTTGTATTTCCATTACTGAATTTTTGAAAAAAAGTCTTTGATTGACGCCTGTTTCAAGTTCATCTGGGAATTTTTCATTATCACTGATTTCATATTCGTTAGATTTTGAAGGAAATATTCAGAACTAAATTGTCCTTCAAAATATTGATGAAAGGCATTGATTGCATTAAAGAATTTTTTTTCATTCACTTTTTGAAAAGCTTGGATGATTTCTTCTCCGTTGTCGGAATCAAAGATTTCTTCATATCCGGTAATACGGGCAATAAAATTGTCCTCATTCAAATTTTCTCTGCAGCACTGTAAAGTTTCATCTACTGCAACAAACTCATCAAAATATAACTGAAGATTTAGTTCTCCCCTTTTCGTCATGCCCCCTCCTCTCCTTTAAGCAAACACAAAGACAAGAGTACAAGTTTCTTGAAGTTGCACCACAGTACAATAATTTTGAAATAGCCTACTTGCTCATGAGTTCTGCAGATTAAAATTGGCTGTCGTTCTAATGAAAAATAATACGCTTGGGGTCATTGTAATTACTCAAAATTAACATTATTCCTATGGTAAAATCATTGGGACTTTTTAAAATGTTTGTTATAACGAAGGGGTCGTTAAAAAGAGGTTCTACTGTATTTTGTAAAATCCAGAGATCATATACATACAAATATGTGTGTGCACATAACATTCAAGATCAGAGGTGAGGGACATTTCTACCATTAGAGGATACATTTAAATCAGGCAAGGAGACCATATCTCGTTATACCTATGAATGTCACTTTTCTGAAATTATTATAATATTTGTATAGTTTATTAATTTGTTGCATTATATGCAACAAATTAATATAATCAGGTCAATTATTTAACAGAAATTAATATAATTAGGTAATTTATTATTTTACATAAAAAGTTGCAACATGAAATATTTTTTTTATTTGCATAAGTGTAAGTAAAAATTTATTATAACATCAATCTTTATTTTGTAATGAATAACTACATATTTAAATATCACTTCAAATAAAAAAATAAACTAAAAGTATTTTTAAATAAATTTATTACATTATGAAGAAATATAATATAAAACAAATAATATTAAATTACAATAAACTAACATAGTGATAATACAATTATATTAATTTTGAAATTGCCATATCTATGTAGTAGAATATTAACACAATGACTATATTTTTAAGAAAGTCACATGTTCCCTGTCTATGTTCTAGATGGTAACAAGATTTCAGACAGGTTTCTATTGTTAAAGGTTACATATAAAATATTAAAAACCTTCCCATTTAAATATAATGCCCTATTTTTTTATATTAACACTTGTACATAACAAATTTTTTAAAATATAATTTTCTTCCATCATATTATTCCTTTAAATGTGAAAAAATAACAAAATTAATATAAAAAATTTTAAAAATTGAAAAAACACATTAATTGATGTCATTTAAATATTCAAATCAACTACTATAGCTATATTATCCCACATAAGATTTTAAAAATTACAACATTTATGAATAAAAAAAACCTTTAAAAAGTAAATGAAACACTATATATTTTATTTATTATTTCTTAACTGATTAACATACCTGTTATGCTAGTTTTCTACTTAAATGTTTTCTTTACTAGATGAACGTCATTCAAGGAATTTTAATGACAATTTACAATGTTGTAAAAAATAGATAAAATTTTGACAAAAAAGAGAAATGTCTTTATTTCACAATAAAATTATTTAACTACTGTAATGCTGTGAAGTAGGATTTTTTTTATTCCATGTCATTCTTTCTTTTTTTGTGCTACGTTGAAAATATTGATATAAAACAAATTCAAAAAAGTAAATAAATAAAATAAATTAAAATTTAAAAAAAATTTATGGCAGTTATATTTTATTAATTAAAGAATAAAATAAAAAAAGACATATATAAATACTGTCTAATTATAGATAAGAAAAGGAAAGAGGAGTAAGAGGCGTTAATAATCTTAAAGTTAAAAGAAGATTAAAATAAATAAATAAAATAAAATAAAATGCTCATCTTTGTGTTTTTCTTCTGTGTTATATTACAAGCCAAAATCCTCTTTCATAATCTGTTGTCCCATTTTCCATTTATTAAAATATATGTAAAGACCTTCTTCATAGTAATTAGATTTTCATGCCTCTTAACTACCCAAACTCTTTTGTGAAAAACTAGTAAAATTTAAAAGCCTACCTGCTTGGCAAGCCAGACTCTAAGAACAGGCATTCCAGCAATAATAGAATTTGGATCTTCTTCAGCTGCAGAATTCACAGTGTCATTCGCACCAATTACAAGTACCAAGTCAGTTTCAGGGAAATCATCATTGATTTCATCCATCTCCAAAACAACATCATAAGGAACACCAGCTTCAGCCAACAATACATTCAGCTGTCCAGGCATACGACCTGAGAGATAAATATATAATATATATAATTTAATATAGATTATGTACCAAATATTAAATATATTTGAAAGTTACTGTAAGTTTCTAAAAATAATCTCTTTCCATGATCTAATCATGTTTAGATGGGGGCCTGAGGAAAGCAGCTAATTTGAGGCCCTTAATAGTATTACAAGCGTTTTAATCAGTAAGTACTTAAGTTACCATTTAAATTAGAAAAACAGCTGCAAAATAAAATTAAATTAATATGGAGCATATATTAAACTGCTCATATACAATCACAAGTAGTATCATAAATGAGTAATCATTCAAAATAGACATGAATAGAGAAAAACTTTATTCTGGGGAATTAACGCATTATGCTTTTGACAAATGTAGTAATTGATATTTTTGTTAATTTTTCAGCAATTATTTACCTGATAATCACTTCATAAATTCTGTTATATATATATAAGTAATATAACAAAATTATCTCTTTAAAAACCTCTCCTCTCCCATTCTAATTCCTTAAAATCTATTTTCCCAGCCACAAAATGTCTTAAGCAAAGGAGTGTCCTTGACTTAATTCCCTCAATACATTTCCCAAAGCTTTCTGTGCAATAGATGTATATTTCCTGTCCATCCAACACATTTTCCAGCTAACGGCAGGAAATGGCTGTTTTTTCCCTGATCTAACAGTTAAATTTGCTGACTGTTTCTTGTTCCTTAGGAAAATTCTATCTGTCTTGCTTTGAGGTACACCTCTGTTCAAGCAAAATGTTTTTCATATCATTCTCTTGTCTGCCATAGACAAGAGACAAGACATAGACTGGCGAAGATGTCTTTTTAGCAGCTTCTCAATATAGACTTAAGTTGTTCTCAAAATTGTGCTTCTCCTTAATGTCACCCAACTGCAACATTATTCATTAATCTAGGTGCATAAGCTTCTCATTGCCCAGTAGCATGGACAAGTAAAAACAATAGGGACTACACTTTTACTGTGACCTGCAGTTATTTTGCTGGATTACACATATAATATATATATATATATATATGCTTTCTGATATTTCAGTCAACCACCCAGTCACAAGAAATTATCAAAAGAGAACACTAGTGGTAATTTGTTTTGATAAATGGAATTTTAAAAAAATTACCTAATGGTAAAATTTAGACTTCCCAATAATATAAAATTTACAATTACATAACAAAATCTCAAGCAATCCTATTAAAAAATTGAATATTACATAAGAAATTTTATTTTCAAGTTAAAACACTGTATGGTATCTACTGAATTTGGAAAATTTTGAGGCAAACAATTCAGTGCACATATAATAATTGTAATTAGTCATACCTGCTACAGGATGGATTCCAAATCGCACTTTCTTTCCTTTACTTGTTAAGGTCTTAACCATTTCGGCTAAAGGATACTGTGCTTTAGCCACACACAATCCATAGCCAGGAGTTATAATGATATTCTTTGACTCCTGAATCATCTGAACAGCTTGAGAAACATCACATTCTGTGTGAGTTCCAGTCACAGCCATTGGTTTACCAGTTCCAGTGCTAGAGGTACCATAACCACCCAAGATCACATTTGGTAGAGAACGGTTCATGGCCTGTAAAACAGAATTCCTCTTAAAAGTAGATCTAGGAGAAAGTTTTTTGATTTTCAAAAATTCTAAATATATGAATGAATACATAACCATTATGCACCACTGTGCAACTGGCAGCTGTGGTCCTCATATGGCCTTCTACTGATATCTGCATCCCAGAAAAACTATTTTTTTTAAAATAAAAAATTAATTGCAGCCAAATATGTACTTTTTTTATTCATCTATTTCATTCAAAACTAGGCTGCATATTCATCTAAGTGAAGATGCAAGTAATAAAACCAAACCCTAGACTATTTGCCATATTATATAAGCAATCTAAATTTTATAATGTTCAGAGATCTATTCATGCATATGTCAGCATGTATTTTTCAATATGAAATACTGTAATTTCTGGAGGAAATGCTGCAGCATTTAAAAGAAATTTTTATTGGTTGGAGTGTTTCTTAGTATTCATATATAATTTTTCTAAGAAACAATTAAATTTGTCTTTGTTCCGAAAAGCATTCACTTTCATTTGATTTGCTGGCATTCTATCAGCTATTTATTCTACATACTTGCTTCTGTTTCAGTTTGGTTTGGAGCAATATGGCATACTTTAAAACCATGAACTGAGGGGATGTAAAGATAGCTTCCTACCATTTGACCATCGTTCAACTAAGTACTTGTTGGATATTTTTTAAGTAAAAAGGAAGTAGTTTTTTACTTTTTTATATGGCACTGAGATAATACTGCTAGTTTTAAGCTCAGTGTCATTTCCCATGCTGAACGAATTGGAAATATAGCACCAGCATTTAATTAGGTGAAGATTTTGCGTCTGCAGTGATCATGGCTTAGCTTAGGCACTGGTTATCCTGATGCATCATTTCTATTCAAATTTAGTATTTTATGCACAATTTTCCTCAAGTGCAGCATTTATGCTGATGCCGAATTTTTTCTGCAAATTACAATATATCAAATCAAAATATAGAATCTCCATTAAAAATTGAACATTTGAAATGTAATTAATCAAACCAACAAATAGTGATATAGACATAAATTTGTTGCCTAAAAATTATGAAAGCTCTCGTTGAGCCTTTGAATATATTTTTATATAAAGTGGCCATGGACTAAAATAATTTGGAAATTGCTAATGTATAAGTATGTACATACATGAATATATGCCTAAATTAACTACCGTATATTTCCATGTATAAGCTGAGAATTTTTGAGGTGTTTTAAAGACCTAAACTGAGGGGATTACCTTATATATGGTTCCATGGAACAGATTTAATACATGCATTTTTTGGCGATGTTTTTTGCCATGGGGGACAAAAAGTCACCAAATTGGCAAAAATTAAGAAAACAGTAGAAAATAAATAAAGAAAATAGTAAAGAACAAAAAAGAAAATGCTTAACGGCAAAAAGTAAATACAACTTGTAAAAATTTTGAAATTAAAAACAAAAATTGAAAAATAAATTTTAAATGACTATTATCTATGTTATAATCACTCCAGAACAACAGTACTATAACAGTGTTGGATCAACTAATCTTCTAATAAACACAATTCTACGTAACCCGAAAGAAATCTATGAAACACAATTCTACATAATCTGGAAGGGATCGATGAATTGCCAAAGATAGCATCTTCCTTCCCCCTCCCCTTTTTTTTCTAATTTTACACTGCTTAAATTTAAGAAACAGTTATCTTTATATAGGGTTGCCAGAATTGAAACTTGTTATTAGCGTCTAAGTAAAAATACCATTGGTTGTATGGTCTAGCACTCCAATTATCAATGCCATGACGTATGAAGTTAATTAAAATTTAAAATTTAAGTTGTTTTTCTTGCCACTTTCAAAATGTGCTATGATATGTCCTTGTATTTATCTCGAGGTACGATCGATCCTCTACCTCTGTGGTATTTGAATTGGATATTCGAGAAAGTTTGAGAAGCATGGTCTAGCAATAAATAAAAAAGTTAATTAATGTCAGCTCAGGAGGGTTTAAGACAGAAATAAATATGGAAGCAGGCATTAGCAGAGTTGAAAAATAAATACGAAGTTTAAAAAATATAAATACTGTTTATTCAGTATATATATTAAGAAAAAGTTCAATGCAAAAATAAAGTTAAGTAAAAACCAGACTAAACTAAACTAACAATGTAAGAATATGCTGGGTGGCTAACCAAAAGTTTGGCGTGCTTTATCGAAAGTACATATCATCATCCTTCTACCTACAGAATCTGAGTACCCTGTTTCAAGTCGCTAGAAAGCAATTGCACGAGGCTTTTATCTTCCAAAATAGGCAACATCCACTAATCACATGACAGGCATATACTATTTGCATACACACATTGTCTTCTTAAATGGAAAGTTAAAAGGCACTTAAATGTGACTGAGATTTCGGTTAACACATTTAACCGGAGATTAAACTAAACTGAATAAGTGATGAGAAAAAAAAATTAGGCTAACAATTAAAATGCTTTAAATAGTTAATTTAAAGCAACTTGATTAGAAAATATTTCCCCCAATTTACCTGTTTGGCAATATTTTGCACTTCTTAGCGACATGTTTGAACATTCTAGAAACTGTGTTCTTTCACTTTAGCTTATATATAAGTTTTGAACTTTGGGTAAATTATTGAAAGAAATTCGTATCTCTGACTTATATACAGTTTGACTCATATTTGAAAATATGCAGTAATTAAAGTTAAAACTTGCAAAAGGATAAAAAGGATAAAAAAATTCAGATTTTAAACAATTTAAAATAGTAGATTGTATAGTTTGAAATTTCAAATATTTGATATCTATGGTTACCTTGCACATAATGTAAGATAGAATTGCTCCAGATGACCCAATAAGAGCCCCTACAATTGTCATAAGATTATTATTCAACATAAAGCCTTCTGCACACAGAGCCCATCCAGAATAGCTGTTAAGAACAGTAATCACAACAGGCATATCAGCTCCTAGAACAAATCAAATTTTCTCTTCACATTTTGAAAATGAATTTCAAACACTTAATTTATTTTGTACTTAATAAATGTTGTTGAAAATTTCCATAACAGTTTCTTGTACAAAAACATCTTTTAAAAGTACATAGCTAATACCAGTTTCAGAATATATAAGAACTAAATAAGATAAAAGGTTTTAAAATGATTTTTTCTAGTTAAACATTACAGTAATACCAAGAATTAAACTGACATTACTTAAGATAAACTTTATTGGAAAATTGTATAACCCAAATTATTTTGACATAATTGAAAAAAATATACTAGTTTTAAATTTCCTTCATAAATGTATTGAATGTGTTGACATTGATACATCTATACAATTAACGTTATGTTAACTATATAAAAATATATACATATCATCAAAAGCTTTCATTTTCAAATAAATAATTACAATTGAATAAAAATAAAAATACTTTACTTATTTAAAGTGCGAAATAGTAAAATATATTTTATATGATTAGAAAAAATTAGACTAACAAATATCAAAAGCAAGAACAAGAGACTTTTAAAAATGTTTAAAAAAGTTTTTATAGCATTTCTAAAAATTAAACAGTTAAAACTTTCACAACTTTGATATTTATATTTCAAAAATGTATAAGTTTCAAAATACAAAATATTAAAGATATTTAAAATAACTTTTTAGGTTAAAACATTTTTGGTATTATTCTAAATTTAAAAATTAATAAACAATTATATATATTCTTTTTTTAAAAAAATGTCATCAAAATTTGCATAAATTGAATTAGTTGGGATCTTTGCTTATGTGGGTTTAGGCATTTTCTGACAATCCTGGTTAATCTACTGTGAAATAACTCTTTTGAAGCATAAGATAAATTTTATTTAACAGTTAATTTAAAAAATAATACATGAATGTTATAATATATATATGAATATTATAATGACGAATATAATAATTATATACATAATTATCAATGTTATATTAATATATATGATATTTACAGAGAAATTTAAAAGCTCATACCTCCAATAGCAGCAGTGAGTGTTACTCCCATTATCATTGAAAGGGCACTAGTTGCACCTAGACAACTGAGTCCAGCTGCACTGCTGCTAGACATCAAATAATATGTCATAGCAGCTACATTACCAGCCAACAATCCAGAGTTTAGAACATGACGGCCCGGCAATAACAGTGGAGAAGAATCAAGTAAACCTGTTCAAAATATAACATATTTAAGAAAAAGCATAAGGCAACATTATATAGATCCATTCAACTGATAATTCTAAAAGTTGATAGAGGATGTGTTCTTCAAATAATATATATATATATATATATATATATAACCTTCAGATGGCCAGATAGAAATCACAAACATGACAGACTGTGAGGTTGAGGTCAATCAGTGATTCCACAGTTAAAAAACATTTATTTACCATATCAAATACAACCCAAAACTTAATTTTTCAAATCATTTAATAATACAGGGTGTTCTAAAAGGTCGTTTACAAACTTAACATGCTGGTCTGTCACATCACAATGAACAAGATTTACATAGGAACTTGTGTCTGAAAATGCAAACTGCGACCACTAGAATGCTGTGATCACGAGTGTGGAGCAGGAGAAAAAAATGATATCGACAGTGGTGTTAATATGATTTTTACTACAGATATGGATTACATCACAGCAAATGCTCAAAATTGTTTCCCTTCACCACAATGCACGTTTCACAACGCTGACACATGGATTCACGAACCTGTTCAAATTGGCCAGGAGTGTCACGGACACGTGCTGCCGCTGTCGCAATCCTGGCGATAAGATCCATGTCCAATGTTAGAGTGTCTCGTACACCATAGACTTCATGTGCCCCCACAGGTAGAAATCCAGGGAGTCCAGTTTATTGCCCTCTAGCAGTCACAGTTTGCGTTTTCGGACACAAGTTCCTATGTAAATCTTGTTCATCATGATATGACAGACCAGCATGTTAAGTTTGCAAATGACCTTTTGGGACAGCCTATATATAACCTATGGGTTGCAGCCAGAGGTAAAAATAGAATATGTAACACAGTTGCAACAAAATACTTCCAAAATAAAGTGATTAATTCACATAAGGGTTAAGAATTCAAATACAAAACATTCAATGGAACTAAATTATTTCGATTGTTGAACTCTTGGCATATTGTTATCATATTAACATAATTTTTCAAACAAATTGATCACACTAACTGCATTTCTTGGTATGACAGGTAGGGTCATTTAGTGACTCCAAATCAAAATGTAATCCTTTTATAAATTTTCCTTTTTCGCATGAGAGAAATAACTAAAAAACAATGTAAAACTCAAATATAAAAACACATTTTTTAAAATGAAATATTTGGCAGAAACTGGCAATTGAATGTTAACCAAAATCTACTTATAGGCATTATAAAAGTACATATTCTACAGCTTCAGTACATAATCAAATATTTTCAAAAGTATTTCTATAAACAGTGGTTAGAGATGTGTTTGGTAATAGTAGAAAATCTTGTTGCTTCAGTCAGAAGTTTTACAGTTATAAGATTCAGTGAAATGACTTGTTCTGTATAAAAATTCTTTTTTAAATCTTGTTTATGTGAATTCTACTTTATGCCCAACATATTCTCAAACATATGTAAGCAATATATCATTAATAAAAACATAAAAACTAAGTTACATAAAATAAAATAATAGAAATTGACCTCCTCTCATTTTCACTTCTTAACAAATACACTAATAAGTACCTCTTCTATTCTATATTCTTCTATTTCTGCAGTTCATTTATTCTCAATAATGGAAACAATCATCCAAAACTGACAAAATTTATAAAATCCTAAAAGATACTCAATTCATTTGACTAAATTGTCATCATTCAAGGGAGAGAAAATAACTGAAAGGTGTGTTACTGAGAGAAATTTCACATTTTTCATATAGTGAAATTTTTATCCATGGAATATTTTGGGCATCATACCAACCATATTTTTCTCATATTGCAGACTAGTTAACATCAAATAATATTTAACTGTTTGAACAGTATCTAAAAAATCTATTTTGAGTAATGCTTTTGTATCTGTTTTGATATTAACTATAAAATTAAGCTTTTAATAATATGATTACTTTTTCTATTAAATGAGTCATGGAAACAAATAGACAGCTTTAATGAGCTTTGAAAGTATAGGAATTTTTTATTGTTATGAACTTGCAGATATACAAAAATATATAAAATAACAGCAACTTTAAATTTTAGAAATATCTAAGAACCTGGAATTCCAGATTTAACTTAGTCCAAAAGTTCAAAACTTTGAAGAAAACCTGGTGCACAAATACCCCTATAGAATGTAAATACACTGCCTTAGAAAGGTGTGTTATAACAGAAGATTCGGCACAAAATGGCATAATGTATGGTTAAGAAGCAGGGCCAGGGTACGAGGTACCCAAAGATCTCCCTATATAAGCAGAGATTACAAGGAACAAATCTGAAAATCCTCTTGCTGGGAGGGGGGAGGCAGCAAGAAAAAATGCATGGAACCAGGAGCAAACATTTCCCTTACTGAGAATAATCAATATTGAGGGGAATCACCAGCAGGGTATCCAAATACCTTATACCCATTAGAATTGGCTGTCTCTTGTAAGTTATAAAACTTACCTTAGGTAGTTACAAGAATGACATAATAAGAGTCCAGCATTACTCTACTTGAATTTTATACATATAAAAATTGTTTAAATAAAATTATTAGAAATACAATAATTATCTGACAGCAGATAGTAAACTCAGGTGTTTTGTTTTAATTTATCTAATTACATACATAAGAAACTTGTATTAAAAAAATAAACAATATTTATAGGATTATTCCAAAATTCTTTTAATTGGAGTATAAAGAAAAATTATATAAATATATAAGTTATAAAGAAAAATTACAAGTATACATTAATAAATAAACCACTTTGGAGACATTCCTTTTCATTTACTTAATATGTTAACTAATAAAAAAGTAATAACAGTAATTGAGATATGTAGTTAGTTAAGAAATGAATTTTTAGATAATGAATGCAGGACTAGAATAAAATGCTTCTTTTTAAATGATAAAAACAGCCTTTTTAGGATACTTAAAAGCTACTTTATTTGGAATAAGTTTCAATTATGATATAATTATTATCAACAAACTAATACATCCAGATTTAATACATTTTTGGTTTAAAAAATTAAACCTTTGCCCATTAATATCTGTACATTCACTTTACAAAATAAAATGTATGTACTGCTTGATATTAAAATATTGGAAAACTTGTAAAAAGTAATAATAATAATAATAGGAAGTATATGAATAAAGAGAAATACTGCCCACCTATGTTTCCTGAAAAGACTATACAACTCAAATTTTCTTTGTTTTTTCATTTGACTGGTTTTTATAAACTGTGTCTGTTGGCATTCAATGCAGACCATAAATCAATTATAAAATGCAGATTCAATTCTAAAATTTACTTAATCCATCAAATGCCAGTATATGAATCTCAAGGGATCAAAGTAAAAAGTCATATAAGTGAGAGTTGTACAAATAAAAGATCAATATTTTAAAAAATTTTCTTAAATCTCATTAAAACTAAAGTAGGGTTATGTGCCAGATATGTAGACATGCCAACATTCATTCACCTCTGTCAGGAGCAACAATGTGGTTTGAAAATTTAACATGCTACCCACAAAATAAAAGCATATGCAATTTACATACATAATAAACAAAACAAAGTAACCCAAACAAATCATACATAATTATATACTTTATTGGTTTCTAAATTAAAATTGAGCAAATTAAATTAAAAGTAAACACACAGTAGTAAATTATAAGAGGTAAATTAAAATTTATGCATTTAATAAAATGTAAGTAGTTTTATTACCTTATTTTCAGAAAAGTTTTCTTGAAGCAACATTTTGATCCTGATTAAAATTTGTACATTTTTCTATCATGATGGATTTTGACCTAAATTCAGTTTGGTTTTCTCGCACAGCAATGAAAAAGCAGTATATTCAGCATTATTTTTGACAAGACTATGTAATTAACTGCTGAATTGTGATCTTTTGGTTGTTCAAAAGTTTTCAGAGCAATCTGAGGAGTTTCTGGAGTTATCAATTTCTCTCATTTCTCCGGAGAATCCGGAGTAGTTGGTATGGCTGTATATGTTAAACTGGCACAG
This sequence comes from Pardosa pseudoannulata, assembly GCA_032207245.1. Lineage (NCBI taxonomy): Eukaryota > Metazoa > Arthropoda > Arachnida > Araneae > Lycosidae > Pardosa > Pardosa pseudoannulata. The sequence continues at coordinate 59,838,410 of CM063511.1, read as the reverse complement.
AATTTTTAAAAATTAATTTGATGCTATGAAAAATATAATACACTATTATTAAAAATCTAAAGAACTTTTTACTCAAATATATGTAAGCAATATATCATTAATAAAAACATAAAAACTAAGTTACATAAAATAAAATAGAAACTGACCTCCTCTCATTTTCACTTCTTAACAAATAACTAATAAGTATCTCTTTCATTCTGTATTCTTCTATTTCTGTAGTTCATTTATTCTCAGTAATGGAAACAATCATCCAAAACTCACAAAATTTATAAAATCCTAAAAGATACTCAGTTCATTTGACTAAATTGTCATCATTCAAGGGAGAGAAAATAACTGAAAGGTGTGTTACTGAAAGAAATTTAACATTTTTCATAGAACTTCAGCAGGACCAGAAAAAAAAGATACATAAATGAGAAGCACATAAAAAGAAGTCATTATATTTGTGTATTTTGCTGCAAGATTGTTTAAACTCAGTTTTTCCTGGGGACAATGGAATCCTTTGAATAAATAAAATAAGTAATCCCAAACATTTTCCTTTTCTGTTTACACATTTGTTTGGAAATCCCTTTAACATCTTTTAATAACAGTAAAAACAAAACCTTTGAATAATAATAATAAGGCTAAGAACTGTTTTATATTTCAATTTACTTACCTTGAAGTTTACCATATGCAACAAGAGAGCCACTGAATGTAATTCCACCAATAAATGTTCCTAAAAAGAGAGCTGTCTTTATTGCATTAGCAGCAGGATCAGTAGCAAAAGTTGGGAAGTCAACAATATATGTTGCAATACAGGTGAGTACAGCAGCCATTCCGACCAAACTATGGAAAGCAGCCACCAGTTGAGGTAAATCAGTGATCTCAATTTTTTTAGCGATGTACAGTCCCAAAGCACCACCTATGTTAAGAATATATTTAGAATGCTGTGTTTTACATGATGGATTAAAAATTAATAAAAACATTCCACATATTTTTTACATAACCTTGTACATGTATATTGTAGTATTAATCAGACAAAAAATTCTTTATTCTAAATTTTTCTCAAAGCTGTCATTTACATTAAATAACACAGAGGCTTACAAAAAAAAAAAATTTTTGTTTTGGTGCTAGGATTTTAAAACTGGATTTAGCTATGTTTCGGGTGCTGATTCTAAATATGAAATCATCTTTCCTCTATCAGCTATACTTTTTTAGATAAGCATTTCTTATTGTGCAGTACTACAGGAAATGTGAACCATATAGCTCCAGGAAAATCCACCAGATATGCTAAACATCCGGTAATGTAAGTGATCCTCAACGTTTCAACTACTGTTGAAATCCTTTTTGAGTTGAGTAAACACTTTTTAAATAATAAAGTAAACACTTTTTTGAGTTTAATTTAGTTTGAGATTTGTCGTCGTGCAGGGTAGATAGAAATTAGCCTCGTGCAATATTTGAGTTTAGGAGAAAGATGTTATAAAGTTAACCTACAACGTGTGATGTTGTAGATTATTGTGTAGATTGTGTTACATGTTGTAGACTACACTTCGTCTCACTTTAACAAAATACAATTGGGGAAGGCATACGAGCCTATTTATACTAGTTTAAGTAAATTATTGAATATTTAATTGTATTCATAAATTTTTATCCTATTATTGTTATAAATTAAAACTTAATTATTTATCATTTATAATAAATATTTGAGAGAGTATAGTTGATTTCCTCAATCCCTTTTCCCTTATCATTATATGCAATAATATTTGTGTAATATATTAATAATATAAAAATGTATTAATAATTAATATATTTGTTTAAGATATTAATAATATAATATATTAATAGTATATTTCCATGCTTAGTGTTTTTATATGATCTATGGATTCAACTTATAATAGTGTAACGTATGTTTCACCAAAATGGTAAATCTCAGAAATACGAGCTGTTAGGCAAAATCTAATGCTGTATTTGAATTCAGGGCATCAAACTCATATAAAATCGGCTCTAAATACCCAGGCACCCAAACCATTGTTGACCTGTGTAATTAGCATATTTCCCTAAATAAATTAAGTTTATAAATATTTTTAATTGAATCATTACAATTTTTATAAATTAGTTACTGTGTAATTAATAAATAGATACTTTATTAAAATATATATGGTACTTATATTTTCTAATCCAATAAACAGTTTAAAATTATAAATAGATTGTTTAAAAAAAATTACTGGAATGTTTAAATTGAATTATCATAAATTATAAAATTATTGGTGTATTTTCAGAAATAGATATTGGAAATCCATAAATAATTATAAATGTATTTAAGCAAGATAATAAAAATATCTGGTAAGACTATTTTTTGATACACAATATATAACAAAATATATTTTTAAATTTTTAATTAAAAATTATGCTTAAATTTATTTTTACCTGATGCCATGGTTCCTCCAATCTGAAGAGCAAATTCTGGTGGAATATTTAAAAGTCCTAAGGTAGAGACCAGACCGGATGAAACCCCAATCATACCAAGAGCATTACCAAGACGAGATGTTCGTTGGGAAGCAAGGCCAGCTAGGGCTCCTACACAACACAATGAAGAGCCAAGGTAGGCCATCTGATGAATTTCAGGATAATTTGCTGCAGCCAAAGCAGCATAACCTCCAACAAAGGCAGTTCCTAGAAACCCAAACAATAAATATACTTTTTGATCTTTCTCTAAACATATGCAGTAGAAACTCATTTAAATGAAGACCAGGAGGAAGAGATAATCTATATATATATATATATAAATGAATTTGTGTCTGTCTGAACTTAATAGACTCAAAAACCATACATTCAAACACTGTGAAAATTTGGAAAATTATTAGGTACATCCCTAGGAAGGTTTTTGAAAATTTTTAATGTTCGAAATCCATTCCTTACCCCTTTTTCAAACCTTTCATGTCAATATTCCAAACATTATTTTCCTCTGTTAAACGCAGATTAACTTTTTAATTTATCGCATCATAACTAAATAAAAGAAGCAATATTTCTAGCAATGCAATATTTCTAGCAATGTCATTCCATTAATCCCATGTAATTGTTTTAAGCGTTGTTTTCCTCAGTTAAAAGCAGGAGATTAGAATTTTCAATTTATCACATAATAAATAGGTGAAAATGATATTATTCTATCATTATGGCATCATTCCTTTAAATATCTCATTTATTCATTTCTTATTTTATATTATTTAAACATCGTCTGCATAGTATCAATTTGATTTTACCTGGAAATTTAGATATAAAGTGATTAGCTTTCATTTCTATGTGACACAAATTATAGAATTTTTATATAAAAACTAATTTCAAATTTAATTCTTGGTTAATTTTTGTGTTATGATGAAATGTTTATCAACAATATTCTAACAACAAAAAGTACAAATTTTAGTGACTCTCGTGGGCAAATAAAAACCTATCATTTTATATAGTTATCTTTATATTCATAGGGTTGTCAATATGAATGTGTGTTTCTGTTTCATACAAAACCATGTGTTTTCTCATAAATTCCTTTAATTTTGGACAACATTTATTAATACTACCAACAAAATTAGCACTGTTGCTGTCAAAACCTCTGCTTGCTATTCTACCATGTAATATGGCAAGATCTGTTAATATTGATAATCAACGTACAGTAGTAATACAATAATGTAATTTAGGGTTAAACTTATGTTTTACTATAAAATAGTTTGACCAAATTGAATATAAGACGATGCTTGATCCTATATCATTTCGAAGAACTGGATAATGGTTGACCATCTTCCGGGTGGTCCGGAATGTTTAGTAACCAGGAGAAGTACTTCAAAACTATTGTCAAATTTTTGTACTCTTATTTTGCACACGCTTTCACATTTTATTGATGTACAACTCAGATTTAATGGAAACTGAAGCATAAAAACTGAATATTGTTATAATACGCTTATAATAAAATATGCCGATGACTCAAACTGAACTATGACGAATTTAGTGAGTTATTCACGAAAAAAAATCTTTGTTTAAAAGTAATATATTAAGTTTACAGTAGCGAAGCACAGGCACACTTGCTAGTACTTTATAAATAGTAAATGCTTCTGACTATAGAAACAAGAAAATACTAATGTGATGTTTTTTTAGTTTTTAATAAACACAGTTTTAAAGTAAAAATGATATTTATGTTCATATATGTAAACCATGACAGCAAAATTTTTTTATATATATTATTGTCTGTATTTATTAAACACATTCATAAATACATACAAAGAACATTTTTTATACCCAGATAGCACAAAAATAATTGGTCAACGCTGTAGAAATACTAGCTAACATTTTGAATGTCCCTGTATGTTTGACATCTGTTGATGCCGACAAACATGAAGTCAAATTAAAACTTGAATTGTTAAAAATACAACCTTTAAAACAGTTATTTGAATTGCAATAAAAGAAATATTCTAAAAAAAGAAATCTAATAAATTTGCAAGTTTTTATGAAACTTACTTTTTTTAACAATTTTTCTTAATGTTGTGAATGATGTGGCAGAACATCATAAAAATGTTGTATATTATTTTAATAATATTTGACAATAACTATCAATATTCATAAAAATAAATATAATTTTCGGACATAAAATGATACTTTACAACTTTCAGTGCAAAGTACAATACTACATTAGTTGAATGTTAAAGCAAGTTAATTAATTCTGCTCTTTCTCCACAAGTACTGGGACTAATCATAATTATTGCGAATCTTTGGAGACAAATAAAGTAGAACTGAACTGCCATGGATTTTTGTTCTAGAATAATTTTATTTTTTAAATGTAAAGTTCCAAACAAATAGAAAAAGCTATATTATATGCCCATTAAAAGAAGTGAATGAATTAGTTTGAATGGTAAAATTACCACATGGTGAATTGACCAGGGGAAATACTGAAAAAATTGAATAAAAAAATAATATTCAGTGATACTGGGGAAATATTGGACTCTATTGAACAACATTGCTAAGCATCAAAAAAAGGATATTCAGGGATATGATTTGAGGGGGGAGATAATTTAATGAAGGCTAATATATCAATATTTTTGTGCTACATGGATAAAACACTTTAAAACTAAAATAATGTTAACTTTTAAAATAAATAAATAATAATAATAATAATAATAAACAAGTCAGAAACTCTCTCCACTTTTAGAAGAATAATACAAATAAAAATTTTGCAAGAAAGACAATCATAATGAGAAATTAATATGCCTAATGCAAGTCTGTTCATGAAAAACTTTTGCTTCCTTTGTATAAATGAATAAAATTTACATAGGGGAATCTAACATTCTTTTGAATAACTTAATATAAGTGAATAATTTATTGCACAGGCCTCATTGAAATTTTGCTGCGGAGTGAGAAATTATTAGTATAACAGAATATTTTGTATAAGTTTGGTGTGAATGAGTTTCCACTGTGACAACAACCAAAAAGTAGCTTCAAAATTCAAAAGAAAATACTATGTCCCTATGACAAAATGAATTTTTTTTTAATGTGAGACAATAATAATTAAAATACAAAAGGAATAATTTGAAAGCTTAAAGAATAATTGTATAAATGAATACTTCAAAGAGGTATTTTTGTAGAAAAATTGTTTATTTTTGTGGACAGTATTTTTAATGATTCAAAGATGAAATGACTATAAATAAAGATTCATTGTATAAAACACTATACAAAGTAAAATAGCTGAAACAGTCATTTGGTCCATAAATATACTTTTAGATGTGATTATTTTTAAAAAGATACTTGCTCACTGAGCATTTATTTTTATTACTTTTTTGCAGTTTTTAAATACATAACATATGGGATTTCCCCCCGATATATTACACTAAGAGTATAAATTACTGTGGTTATAGCATCTAGTAAAAACATTATTCATTTGTGTTAAATTTTTTAATACCATTTTAACACTAAAAAAATAGATATGGATTTGGCCATCTCCATCTTAATGGTATTCTCCCCTTGAAAGAATGTGGCTTCACTACATTATCAAAACTGAAGGGAATATCTGATGCAGCATCACACATGCCTTACACCAGTCAAAGTAGGTAGCCCATTGCAAGATATCAAAGATATTTCACCTTTATGCATATAAAGATAGAATCATTTTCCAGCATAAATAATAAAAAGATTATAAATTTTAAAAAAAGCTGTTCTATGATTAAAATCTGAAACAGACCTGGAATAGCATACAGGTAATTATATTCTGGAGGGTCTGTAGGCCTGCGGAACATATCCAACATCCTTTTAGTAACAAGAAAACCACCACAAATATTAATTGTAGACATAAAAGTAGCTGCTGCTCCAAGTGTCTGAGGAATGGTATGAGGAAGAACTCCTCCCCCCATCAACAGAAGACCACCAACAGCAGTTATACCAGAAACAGCGTTAGTCACAGACATCAGAGGAGAATGCAAAGCAGGTGTCACACCCCAGACAGTGTGGTAACCTGAAAAAGAAAAACATTTCAAATTATTAGGAATTTTGGTTACAGAGACAGTTATTTTAGTTACAGGGTAATCTGATAATAAAGGTACAAGCAAAATTATACTAACAGTTAGGACTGGAGTATATATATATATATAAATTATACATTTTTGCTTATTTCACAACATAATCTTCATAAAGGCCGACACATTTATCCCAGCATGACACTAGTTTGAAGATCCTTTAATTGTACTGTTATGATGCAAAACATTGACTTCCTTTGAGCTTAAAAAATTTCAGCCTCTCATATATTAATCTTTCCAGATTCACTAACTGGGTCTGATTGCTTTGAATTAAATTTGCTACAGATGTTCAAGTTCCCATTTTTTTTATGTATTTACCATGCATTATAGTCTAAATTTGCATATTTAAAAGTTAAACAAAACATAAAATTTCCAACCTTTAAAAGTGTTTAAAAAGCATTAAAATTGTTTTTAACAATCTCAAAATCTTACTGTACGGAGAAAGGGACTTCTCTTTATTCAAATGACTTTAATCTTTCTTAAAGATATTGATTAGTCAACCAAAATCATCATTTGCTTTATTACTTTTAGAATCTGTACAGATATTACATTTTAAATATATTATAAATGGTTTTATTTAAAACAATCAGAGTAAAATAAGTAGGCAGTAATATATTCTGCTAATAATTAACACATTATGTTGATAGTTTATTTATTGTCTGAGATTTGTGGTCATTTCCTATATGCCATTACAATGAAGATATATGTGGTGTATATTAACAACATTAAAGCTAATATATTTGTCTATTTTGCTCAGACTTTTATAACATGCTTTGATTTTATAAAATCTTTCTGTCACTTATATTTTTGAATGTGGATAACTGAGCCCAAACAGCAAAATGCTATAAATTTACATTAATCTTCAAAGACTATTGCTGTAAGGCCATTACAACACCAGTAAAGGCTCTTGTATATTGGGCCTCCTTTACACTAATACAAAAATATTTTATAAACTTTTAAATAATAAATAAATGACTTACCAGTTTATGTTGTATTATTTCAATATAGTGCAATGAATTAGATAACACTGTACAAAGCTATTCACAAATGTTGTATATCAACTAATGCAACCTTTATTATTACTGCCTAACTTAAATGTGGCCTTTAATGGTAAAAAGGTTTAATGGTAAAAAGAGTGTTATGTTTTTAGTATAATATATATTTTAAACACTCTATAGTACTCACCCACAATACCAGACAGTCCAAAAGTAGTCATCATTGTAGTAAAAGCAGGATTAGGTGATACCATTCCAAAACCCAATAATGTAGACAACCCTAAATAATGGAGGAGTTACAAAACAATTATGTTAACAGATTTTAATGTACACTTGATAATTAAAACAAGCTAAACTATTATTTAAAAAATAGACAATAATGAAAGTTTATGGAAACTAAGAGAATGCAATGCAATATTTCTCACTTTGGGGAAACAAAGAAAATTCACCAAAAATTGGTACAAATACTTATTTTAATCTAAAATAATGAATTTAGGCAGTATTTATCTAATAAATATTAAGACCGGCTTAGTTAAAATACAAATATAGTTTATTCTTTATCTTCCTCCCAATGGGCTTAGGGTTTGATTCCCAAATAAGGCTTGGATATATTTGTGTCGTTTCTTGAAAATGTAAGTATTACATAAAGGCTAATGTCTTTTCATTGAAAAAAAAAAGTTTATTTTATATTTCTGTAACTAAATTGAAATTTTCAAAATAACCAATACAGACTAGCACTGCTTTATAAACAGAGAGAATCAGATATGTAGAATCATGATGCATCATTATAATTTTAAATAAGATCTAAGATGAATTTCCAAGAATAAATATAAATAAAAATGAATCTAAAGTATAAAATATCAAATTGAAATAATAAAAATATGGAAGAACTTGTGCAGTTTTGACATCCAATAAAGTATTTACAGATATTTATACAAGAATCAATTAAAATATTATCAAGTTTAAAACTATTTAAAATATGATAATTTTAATAAATCTGACATGGAAAATGAATATAGCTTTTTAAAGTAGTAACTAGTATTAATATTTTAAATCAGAATTTAATTATTTTTATTTCTTCAGCTATTTGTTATCATTTTAGCCTTTCAAAAGATTAGCTAAACCTTTGTTTACAATGTAGTATTGTTTTACAGAATGTCAATTATTCAATAAAATAACATTCTTGCAAAAAAAAAAAAAAAAAAAAAAAAATTACATTTAATAAGTTTAAGACAGATGAGTCTTCTTGATTATAGGAAAAATAAGAATATGCTGTTCTCAAACTTATACCTATATTCAAATTTTATTCAGTTACTGCAGTCAGCTATAAGAGACAAAGTAAATTAACAATGAATTTAGTGTTTTTATTTTTTAATTTATTAAAGTATAAGAAACCAAGCAGCTGACTCCATTTAAAAAATACATACAATTGCAGAAAGTATAAAAATCTGAGTTTAAACAAAAAATAATAATAAAATTCCAAAAAAAAGTTATTTCCATTATGACTGCATTTATATAATGAAGGCAATAATTTTATAAATCATCCTTTTAAAAACTGAATACTCAAAGTTCTTTTCAAAGTCATAATTTTATATGTCAGAAATAAAAAAAAAATCTTTATTATTTTTATAAGTAATTTTTTTACCAAAATTAAGATGTGTAACTAATGTAATATTTTTCCAGCCTTCTGAAAGATTATCTTATTTATCAAAATTATTCCTCTGAAACTTAGTCTGACAAATTTCCATTTATGTATATTTGAACTTCAGAATTTGAGAATTGGATCATGCAGTAGATGCCAATTTCTTCTCAAATAGTAACTAAATAAACTATTAGTTAAAATTCTTATGACTAAAATAACATGTAAATATACAACTAAATAAAGTAATTTAACTAATTCATTAAACAATAAGAAAGCTCTAAAGATTCTACATTGCATGTTTAATAGCAATACTGAAGACTCATAATGAATGTAACTAAAACATGAACTCACCAGCTGTATACATGAATGAATCTTTCAAAGTTAGATTAAAATAGTTGGGCTCTGGAGGCACAATTTTAGCTGGAGTTGGGGGTTTGACTGTTGCAGCAGGAGAAGGATCTTTTAATACTGGAGGTGGCCACATCAATTTTCCATCATGTAAAACTATAGAACCCCGAACCACTTCATCATTCAAGTCAATATTAAAATGATCTTTTTCACCTGAAGGGAATTATTCATTTTATATGCTATAGAATTATAAAATTTTAAACATATAAAGAAATAGTTTGGTATCAGGTAATACACCAACAGTTTCAAACATAGAAGGCACCAAACATTTCCATAAAAAAAATTATTTTTATGCCATATTAACAAATAAATAAAACTTCATACTGTAATGTAATAATAATAAATCCAGTTAATGAATATCTATTTTGATTTTACATACATTTTCATACAGATAATTTAATTTCTATGTAAAAATTATCATCCACTGTAGAAAACTTATGGGTCACAGCTAATATTGAAACAAGTGAAATTTTTTTTTATTGAACACTTAGATCATTTAGTGCTGCATTTTTTTCAAATTATTTTGATTTCTCTAAGACTTTGATTTCTCAAAGTTTTTGTGAATACAAAATACATTTATTGACAGACCAAAAAAGAAAAATATATAGAATTATTGCATAATAGCCTACTAAAACAAAAGTTTCAAAATAAAACCATAATTCCATTTTAGATTATTCTTAGTGGAAAACATGCATCTTCAAAAAAGTGCATCTACTGTTTGTAATATCTTATTTATGTGAAATGGGCTTTAGGGTACTAGTTGCAATGAAAATATTGAGCCAGATTAACAGTTGAAAATGAGTTATGAGTGCATTTTCCCCATTGCTCTCCAAATTTGATATTTTGTGCCCATAAACAAAAACTCTCACATTAAATTTTGATATATTAGGTGTAGTTTAACTTGAAATTTAATATAAAATTAAATTTACATGATTATATATATTATAGTAAAACCTTATTACTCTGAAAATTGTAGTTTTTAGTATTTATTTTTGTGATAAAGCTAGTATTAAAAATAAAAGGTAGAGAAGCACAAAAACATATTAGGGGGGGGGGAATAGGTTTGGTTTGGAGTGCTACGGTCAACTTTTTGCTACACGAGGGCTAATGAGACCGGGACCTACGGCTTAAAGCCGATTCCGAACGGCTACGAACATCCATGTCACTGTGGGATTCGAACCCACGAACTCCGGTTCCGAAGGCCAGCACTCTAACCAATCGGCCATCGTTCGGCGGGGGGGAATAGAAGCATAAACATTGGAAACCATTGCTTTAAGCAGTACTATACTTACCAGATTTATTAAAAAAGGAAATTTTCATTTTTAACTGACATTTAGAAATAATTTAAATGTGAATTTTTAGTGTTATGACAAATATTACTCTGTATATTTTCTTCAGAAAAATACTTCCAGACATAATCTTTCCTAAAACGCTTTAATCTTCCTTTAAAAGTATTATGAAATTACAATATCAGAACTGACTATAAAATACTTCAGTACTTATTTGAATGAAAATCTTAATACAGTGCATATACAAACTCATATAAACAAACAAGCAATTATTTTCTAATTAACACTATCATTTTGCTTTAAATACAGCACTTGAAACATTACATAAAAAAATTGGGTCAAAAAGAAAGGAAAAGCTTATCAATAATGAAGTGGTATCCTGAGTGCTGTTTTAAATCTATTGTAGAATAGGCAAGCTTGTGAATAATTATGTACAGAATTCTAACTAAAAGCAAGCCTTGTAATCATGTATGTCTAATTTAAAGTTCTAAGGAGAGTCAATGAAATTTAATAAGCTAGGGAAGGATCTAGATAATAGGTAAGGTAGATGACTGTGTTCAGTACCAAGCTATACAAGCACCAAAACCATCTGAGTTTTTATCAAAGATAGAAAGTCTGATTAAGGCATCTGTCTACGTTCGGAGAACTTTTTTCTTTAAACATAGAAATTAGTTCATGTTTTTACATTTTTAGATTTATTTTTCATATTATCATAGAAAATTGCACTTACAAAATTTATTCCTGGAGAAGATTTTACAAAATTTTTAATAAATGATGAAAATTAAGTAAAAAAAAATTGGGTTTTTTCAAAAGGTATAAATTTTTAATAAATTAAATTATTTCAAAATTTTTTGACGCAACACATTTCTTCTACACTGGACTAGTAAATCACCTAAAATCTTTGCTTAATTTACATTTGGTAAAAAATTTTGGTCCTTCAAAATCTTACCCATTGAATTTTTAACGAATTTTCATCACCTTTATATCTAACTATGAACGTAACATCATTAAAAATTATCCAAATGTAAAGATTTTAGATCATTCACTAGTAAATACTATCAAAAGCATTCATAATAATTTTCAACAAAATATTTTAAGAACATTTTGAGAAATCACATTTCAACTTTCAACATTTTATTAAAATTACCGTTCTGAGAAAAATGCATTTGAAGTCTATGAAAGCAACTTTAACTATTAAAAGATTAAAATACATGTTTAAAATTCCCCACACTTTCTTGCTTCAAAACTTTCTAATTGCCAAGCTGCTAATTATTAAAAATACTAGAAAAATGTTTAAACTAATCTTCATGAAAATTTACAAAGTTTTGTCCAAAAAATGTTCTTTAAAAGGCTTTACATTCACAACATCCGGTTCCGAAGTCGCTAATCATTTCCATTTTGTTTTGACAGCTGTCACTGGTGTTTAAACAGCTGTAACTTTTCTTTAAACTGCCGTAGAGACAAAACAAAAACAGATTTAGAAGCCTAAAAGTTGAAATTTTACAATAGAGAAATAAAAAAAAAATTATGATTTTTGGCAAAAAATGACGTTTTTAACACAGACAGATACCTTAATACTCTTAAATTCATTACTTCCCTTAAATTTGAATCAAATGCAAGCATTACTTTATGAATTTTGCTAATGCTGCCTATAGCTACCTCAACTGACAAAAAAAACTTTTTCTAAAATAAAAATTATTTAAGAACCATGTCTAATTGAAATTTGTCTGAATGGATTAGTGATGTTGGCCACTGAAAATGAATTTAGCAATAAATTGGATCTGAAGGAAGTTATTCATAATTTTAAAGGAAGAAACTTCGAAAGAGATAGTTTTGATTTAAGACTCTGTATCATGTTGTATTACTGTTGTTTATTATTTTAAATGTATGCTTAAATTATCCTGAAAATATTAGGTACTAATTTTAGGTGAATATTGTTGTTAGTTCAGTAAAAAGCAAATTTTGTTTTTGAACAAAAGTTATTCATAAACCTCTATAAGTATTATTGTCTTACTTTAACTGTCATTTTCTAGTTAACATGTTCTTTATAATTCAGTTTTTGATTTTTATGCTTGTGGTAGGGGATGGCATTTTTTAGATTTGTCTACAGTGGCAAAAAAGCTAGAATAAACACTTATGTATATTTATGACAATTTTTTAAAACCAATTTGAATAATTCTATTAAGCCTTGAATTTTACTAAAATATTTCAATCAATTTTAATCTAAAATATTTGTGTTCAAATTTGCTTTTATCCAGTAAAAACTTACAAGCTATTTAAAATTAACTATTATATTTGTAGAGAATGCTATTTATTTTCCAAAAGATAAATGTTTTGCACTATTTTCAACCCATGATATTTTATATGATAAGCCATTAACAAAAATCTTTAAATTTCCAAAGTAAAAATGCCCATACCAATTGACAACAGGAACTTTGATATATTATTTGCATATAAAGTTGAAGACTGAGTAGGCAATCTGCTTGGAAGATCTGTGTAACCAATATGAATAACTCCATTGTGTATATATATTTCTCCAGGGCGAGTTGTTTCAACATTACCCCCAGCTTCAGCAGCCAAATCAACAATAACAGATCCTGGTTTCATAGATTCTACCATTGCCTAGATGAAAAGAAAAAAAAAGTATTAAGACAATCTCCCAATTACAGAATAAGTTTAAAAAATGCAAGTTGCAAAAATTTAAGGATAATCTATATATATATATAAATGAATTTGTGTCTGTCTGTATGTACTCAATAGACTCAAAAACCATGCATCCAATCGCTGTGAAAATTTGGGAAATGTTTAGGTATATCCCTGGGAAGGTTTTTGTAAATTTTTAATGTTCGAAATCCATTCCTTCCCCCTTTTTTGAGCATTTCATGTCACTATTCCAAGAATTATTTCCCCCGGTTAAACGCAAACGATTAAATTTTTAATTTATTGCATGATAACTAAGTGAAAGAAGCAATATTTCTAGCAATGTGACATCATCCCAAGTAATTGTTTTAAATGCAGTTTTCCTCAGTTAAAAGCAGAAGATTAAAATTTTTAATTTATTACATAATAAACAGGTGAAAATGATATTTTTCTATCATTATGACGTCATTCCTTTAAACTCTCATTTATTCATTTCTTATTTTATATTATTTAAAACATCATCTGCATAGTATCCATTCGATTTGACCAGGAAATTGAGATATAAAGTGATTCACTTTCATTTCTATGTGACGCAAATTATAGCATTTTTATATAAGAACTAATTTTAAATTCAATTCTCGGTTCATTTTTACGTTACAATGAAATGTTTATCAACAATATTCTAACAACAAAAAGTACAAATTTCAGTGACTCTCATGGGCAAATAAAAACCTATCATTTTATATAGTTATATTCATATTCATATGGTTGTCAAAATGAATGTGTGTTTCTGTTCGATACAAAACTATGTGGTTTGTCATAAATTTCCTTGATTTTGGACAACATTTATTAATACCACGAAAATTAGCACTGTTGTTGTCAAAACCTCTGCTTTCTATTTTACCACGTAATATGCCAAAATCTATTAACATTGCTAATCAACGTACAGTAGTATAAAGACTGAATATTGTTATAACATGCTTATTATAAAAATATATAAATATGCCACTGACTCAAAATTATGCCACTGACTCGAATTTAGAGAGTTATGCATGAAAAAAAGTCTTTGTTTAAAAGTAATACATTAAGTTCACCGTAAGATTATGACAATTATAAGTAATATAATTGTGTCAAATATAAGTCAAATATGATGTTATCAAAGTAAATTGAAATGCAAGTCTTTACAAGTGTCAGTACTTTATATATTAAATTGGGTAGTAGAAGATTGTCCAGGGCACCTTAGCTATAAGCTGTATCCTCCATCATGAGAGTGAGATGTTTCAATGAGGGTGAGCATCAGGAAATGATTTTTTACATTACGTGAGAGATTACAATTTAAAATTAACAGGTTACATTAAAGGTAAAACAATTGGCCCTAGATAGCAAATAAAAGTAGTGAAAGGGAAAAAGAATTTTAAAAAGAGTAGAAAGTTTAAAAAGGATAGGGAAATATTTTTGCAGATGCAAGCATCAATTTATAAAATTTTATAATTATTTTGGAGTTTTTTATTTTATAATTTTTTTCAATTAATTAAAAAATTAAGAATTAAATTAAGGAGAGAAATTAAGGATAGAGGAAAAGAAGAATGAAATGATAGTCAGGAAATACTTTATATATTATTTGATAAGTTTTTATTGATATTTTGAATTTTTTGGAAAATTTTCTGGCATGTGAAATATGGTATGCATGCTATGTAATTGGCATCCCTAGTAAAGGGTCATCATAAGAAAAGATATAAATGGTAAAAAGTTTTATGAAATCCTTCAGATATTTAATGAATTTCAAAATTTATACAAATATATGATATTTTTAGACATTTTTTAAATTTTACTTTAAAGGGTGTATGGTAAAAATAAAGGAGAAAAAATATTACAATTTGAATAACATGAAAAAACTAAATATCAAACTACAGAGAAAATGGTGCATAGTTGACATTTTAAAAAAATCTATTGAATTTTGATAAAAATTCCAGTCTATCCAGGATACTTTTTCCTAATTACAGTTTATTAATTTAGCTGCAGAGTAAGTTCATATAAGATGCTGAAATTCCTACCACATAATAATGAATATTGTTGATAGTGATCAAAACATGCAAAATGAGTATGTAATAAACATTTAAAAATTTTCAAACAGTCAATTTAAAAGAATCATACTTTAATAGATTTCTGTAAAATGAATTGCAGCATCTGTCTTTATTAGTTTATCACAAGAATTACGGAAGGGGTCATTTTGACACCTAGCTAACTTTTATCTCTGACAGCTCTTCTATTTTTTTTGCAAATATCTTAATCATTTCTTGACTTTTCCTAAATCATTGTGATTTACAAAATAGTAAAGATTTCAAGAAAATCGCATTATTATTTTAGCTCTAACAAATGATTATAGAAATACGGCAGGCTATATACTGATATTGAAGACAAGTGTAAATTTCATAATGACTCTTTCACTATTTTATTAGCAGAACTGGAATCATTCATAGCGTTGTTGTACGTAAAGGGGCATTAGCCGCCAAGAGCTTACCAATTCTTAGTTTGTGGTCCAAGACTTGGGGACCAAAGTTTTCTCATGAAACTATGATAGAGATAGGTTTCCGGAAGTTATGAAATTTCTTCGTTTTAAAAATAAACTAACAAGATCTTCACGTTTGCAGTGTGATAAATTTACACTAATATCCGAGGTATGGAATACTTTTATAGAAAACTGTAAGCTTTGCTACAAACTAAATGAAAATATTACGTTTGAT
>CM063511.1:59784668-59817168 GCA_032207245.1 Pardosa pseudoannulata | reverse complement strand
ATATTAATATATATTTACTTATCACTATTGCTTATATTTTGCATTTCTGAAATATTGCATTATGTTAATTGATTAGGTTGATATTTTAAAACTGGAAGTGTTTGTTTATAACTTCTATACATTTTGTAATATTGTTAATTTATTGCAACATAAAAATCAGACTAACAATTTGATTTTTTTTCAATTAAAGATTTTTTTTAATGATGAAATTTATAATTTTGCAGAAATTAAAATGAGAATATGTGATCATCGTAATGTATTGTAATACTAGTCTATGACTGTTAATTTAATATAGGTAAAAGAACATAAATGCCCTTTAATGTGTCAAAAATCCATTTTTGCCATTTTTGCAGGCAAAAACCTATTTTTGCCGAGGCAGTTTTTACCACGGTTTTTTTCACATGTGGCAAAAACTTGCCAACCCTGCTTTTTAGCATTTGCAGTTTAAAGAGATTCAAAATTATCATCTGTATTTATAATAAAAAACAAAAATAAAAACTACATTCTTTCAAATTCAAAGATAACTCCAACAATAATTTAAGAATTAATCCTTTCTTAAAATTAAATTATAAGAATTAAAGTATGAGCTAACACACATTTCAACATAAATGATTTAATTTTTTCTTGAATTAATACATACCGTTCTACTTTAAAAATATAAGACAAATATAACATTCTGCATATTTATTCACTTCATTAAACTTCTGGTAATAAATATTAAGCTAACAGTATTTAAATGAGAAATGTTTCACTTACATCTAAACAATTTTAATTTTAATATATAATAAATGATTCTATTTTATGAATTTTGTTATTAAAAAATGATTTTTAAACTGATTCAATTTAATAATCATGTTTATTCCTTATACTAAGCTTTTTTTTTTTAGATTTTAATTTTTTATCCAATAAATACATTGAATAATAATGTATAGCCATTCAACAACTTCTTCTACTAGAACTCAAACTAATTGGAGAGTAGACTGGGATTCCTTGGCCAAAGGCCTTATCCCCTGTTGTGAGGCTATTAAATTTAAGATGAGTGTCTGGTCATTAAGATTATAAGCAATAAAATAAAAAATGCAGGTCTTTAGGTAACATTAAAATTAAATAGAAAATACTAGGCCCATAAAATTAATAAGAAAATATAATAAAATATTAAAAATACTAAGAGAAAGTTTATGGATAGCTAATAAAAGAAAGTTTAAGGATAGCGAAGAATTTTTATTTTATTTTATAATTATATATATATGTGTGTGTAATATGGACGAGACTCATTCAAAATCACAATACGGTTTATTTCTGGTAATAAACATGAAATCAGTACAACAGGCAAACACCTTTACAACTTCGTGCACACAGATCAAGTGATCCCGCACATACACTTTTCAAGTAGGGATTCCTCAGGTAAAAAGACTACGAATAATCCCTAAGCACAATTGATCACGTGATTAAAAATACCAATGTTTAAAGAGAACTCGTTAACTATTTTCTAAAGTAGTACAGACAGAGGCTGTATTAAGTCTATAGCTTGTCTGGAGGGAAAAATGAGGATTATCACTCAAACCCCAATAACATAATTTATGAACAGATGTCATTAAATTAATATTAAAATACGTATAGGGTATCTGCCAAAATAAAATTTTTCAAATCCATGACTTTTCATGACTTTCCCTGATTTAACAGATCATTTTCCATGACTTTAAAAAGCTTTCGTTAAAGTACATATGAATAAAACTTCTGATGTACATACAAATAAAATATATGCTTTTAGAGAAATTACAAGAATATTATCATAAAAAAAACTATAAACTTACTTTATAAGTGTTAATAAACTCATATACATAAAAATAAATTGTTGTATCTACATACATAAGTTTAATCATATAACAATTTTTCAATCAAAATGTTTCCAATTTGAATTTAGGGTACTTTAGTATTATCTAGATGACCATGAATAATAGCCCAATATAACCCTATAATGTTTATATACAATATCCCTAGAGATAAACTTATATTTTGTGCAAAAATCTTAACTAATTTTTATTAAAAAATAATTATTATTATATTAATAAAATTTTAATCTACAATTTAAGAAAAAACCAGAATAATATACATTTACCCACCCATTAAGCTTTTTTGCTTTGAGTTTCCTTGGTGAACAAATTTTACTTGGCAATAGGGTCAATAGGATAATACATAAATACCAAACTCAGTAACTTCAGCCAAATGACAAGTAAAAATAGAATTAAACAATTCAATGCATTTTTTTAATTGGTAGTTTAGCGGATCCATGACTTTCCATGACTTTTACTCATTTTACTTGAAAAACCAAGACTTTCCATGACAAAATTAATCCATTGTCTAAATCCATGACTTTCCAGGTGCGCGGAAACCATGTACGTAAATAAGGGATTTTATTATATATATATATATATATATTAAAAAAAATACTGTCAAAGCAGTAAGTTAAATGTGAATGAAATTAAGATACTTTAAAAAAGATAGTTTTATACTAGCACATTTTAAATATTTTCTGTTATTTTTTATTTTGAGCAAATATGAAACTTAAATAACTGATATTTTAATTTTACATTACAAATAAAATTTAACTTTACATAATTAAAACCTGTTTATTAAATAGAATCTAAATAACATCAAAGGTTTATTACCTGTAAAAAATCTTCCAAAATTATTTGCAGCTTCCACAACAGCTTTATAACCAGCAATATTAGCCATTGAACTTAGAGCATCAAATACTTGAGCCCGACTTATCCTGGGAACGCAATCCATGGCAAAAGCAGTCATACGCCGATCACCCAATGTTTTAATAAGATCTGAATTTTGACCAGGATACAGAAAACTAATAAGTGTGCTATTTTCTTTAAATTTACTAACTTCAGCAGTGGATGGACCCCTTACTTTTAATACTATGTCTGATTGAAATGCAAGAGCAGCATCTGTAACTTTGGCTCCCACAGATTCAAAATCTGCATTACTAAACTTCGATTCTGAACCAGCATTTTCTTCTACATTTACCTAGATATAATAAAGAAAGGTTAAAAAAAGGCTTATACAACATTATAAAGGACTTTTTAGATATAAAATGCAATAATAAAAAATCATAAAATTACATTATTTAGATGATTAAATTTTACACTTATAGAGAATGTGCACATGAAGTCAGGTGCAGCAAAAATTGCAGCTCAACTTCCTCGTTGGCAAAACACTTGAATTTCCTACTGATTGTGCTTGTTACTGGGGTTTTAATTTTGTAAATTATCTGAAAATGGTAACAAGTTGTTGTATTTATGGCTGTAATAAACATTTCAAAAAAGGTGAAAATATTGGATTTTTATTGCTTTCCTAAAGATTCTACATTGTGAATATTTTGAATAAAAGCTTTGAAAAGGCAAGTTCTTCTTCGAGAATTTACGGCAAACGTTTTCAGAATGGTAACAAAACGTTAACCTTACTGTAATGTAATAGGTTATATAAAATTATTATGCTCTAAGAATTTTTTATTATTACTAAGTTTTTTTTCATATTTCTAATGTATTTTTTATGCTTTTGTGAGAAGTACTGTACCTATAAATGTACTTATTTTTTGTCCTTAAAATGATCAGGTTTTGTACATTTTTATTTTATTCTTATTTATGTAATAGTTAATTTTGGATGTTAACATAATCAAAGTAGTTATACTTTGATTATGATACTTAATAATACTCTGTAAAGTGTTTAATTTTTAAAAAATATATATATAATTTTGTAAGTGCTAAAAAATCTATTTTATTTGCTTGGCCAGTTTCTGATGTTTCCTTCCCCTTCCCTTAAATAAAATTTAGTTTTATTGTATACGTTATCCATATCGACACTCATAAGATACAATGAAAACAAGTAATGTTTTGTCAACGAAAAGCTGAGTTGTAGTCAGCACTCGTACTTGTTTATAAACATGCACTTTCTCTATAGAGAAAACAATTTAACTACATTTAGTAGCACAGCATAGGAGGATCAAAGGGAACACCCACCCTGTGTGGCATCCCTAACATTAAATGAATAAGTATCGAAAGACATATATAAGTATACATATCTTTTTGTTTATCTTTAATGATGATGCTAAAAATGATTTCACCACTCCAAAAATATTTATCATATTGCACTAGTCAGAAGTGTTTGAATAATCTTTATTATAATTTTCAACTAACAAAAAATTTTCAAGTAATAATACTGTTTTTAAATAATTATTTACTATTAGATGTCAAAGTATGCATTCACAGTTAAATTTTATTTACAAATTTGTAAAAATTTTTAATTTTAGAATAAAAAAAAATCTCTTTACTTTTATTTCTATAATAATAATATTTTTTAGAGGGAAAGGGGTGGCTAATTTGACATCTGCCCCAGACAGCAAGAACATAAGTTAAACTGCAGAACTTTATTAGAAAACAAATGGTATGTAAATAAACCCATTTGACATATACAATAAAAATATAACTTTAATTAACCTTTTACAGTCCATTGTTCTCAATAGGGAACACAATATTAATAAAATTGTTTAAAATTAAATTTCATCAATATTGATGCAAAAAAATTAGCAAATGTAGTAAAAGGTCTACTAGATTTTTTTAAATGGAAGCTATATTTCTATGATTAATAGAAAGACATATAAAAAATCATAAAAATGACCCTTTTCATCCTTTTCTATAGAGCACAAATTAAAATTTCACATAAATGTAAAAAAACATCTAATGCTTCTAAAATCCAATTAGTATACTTAAAACAACTTTAATTTATTAAAAAAGTATGAAATTCGACATTAATAATCAGAAACGTACCTAGAATAATTTATTAATTATTGATGTTCCCAATTGGGAACAATGGACTGTTGCCGCTATACTGTGATGAAATAATTTTCTTTATGGAGAGCATTTCTTGAAAGGGGATTCCTCTTTGGTAGGAAATGAAGGTGAATTCCCTAATTTTATGAAAGGGCATTTCAATTCAATAAGCAGTCTAGTACATTTGCTTCTCAGATATTATTTTGAAAGATGTTGAATGTATTTTGTCTGTGAACTACAAGTTACAACTGCTCTTCTAAGAATTGCACCCAGGAAAGTTGGGCCTCAACCTGGACCCAAAGTTCACCACCCTATATCACAGAGAAAAGGTGATGGGACTGTCCAAACAACACAAAGTAGATGTGCACAGTGCACATTAAATACAAGATTAGCTTGCAACGAGTGCAAGAAAAAATTGCATCCCCATTAATTTCCAATATATCATGGCATAAAGGTATAAACTCATGTTTTTGATATTTGTTTAAGAAAATGTTGTTTTCATTTAAATTTATAAGTTTTAAACTTGACTGATATCTGTGCTTAAATTTAAAAATAAATTTTAAATTCATTCTAATTATTTTTCTTATTATTTAATATTTAATAAATACATCATTCAACTCAATTTCTGAATCCAGTGTATAGTCAGAAGTGACCAATGTTCCCAATTGGGAACACCATGAAAGTTGTAAAAGAAAAAAAAATTTTCCACAATTAAATGACTAACATACCTTAACTGAAGCATTAGAAGGTAAGATATGCAAAAAAATAATTTAAAAGATATCTGTATCTGAATTCAGCCTGTAATAAGTTAATTACTCTTTTTTTAGTTACTCTAATATGCTTCAAAATTTATGATGTATTAATAAAAGTAAACATGAAATAACCTTGAATCCTTTTTTTATCAAAGTTGCAGCAGCTGCAGGAGACAGAGCAACACGTCTTTCATTCTTCCAACTTTCTTTAGGGATACCAACAGAAAGTCTTGAATAAGGAATTCCTTTTACTTCAGATTTTTTTGCGGCATCCGCTGGTTTATTTTGACATTGAAAACGATAACTGGTATGTAAACCTCTTATTGACAAAGTCCAGCTACCTTTCTGTAGAGCAACAAGGTTTATAGGATTCACAGTTGAACATACTTTCATCAACAACATGGTGCTAAAAATAGAGGCAATAAAAAATTAATAAAAACATGCTCTATAAATAAATTTTAAAAACTGACCAGAAAGCTGTAATTTAAAGCACACAAATTATTTACACAATATCATGTAAATACTCTATATAAATCAAAACCTGTTTGTTGTTTTTAAATTGCCTTAAAGATAAGTATTAATTATTCACAACAGTGCTTTTATAAAGCTTCTAAATTTTACATTTTAAGGCAGATCTTGTTTTGAAGATAATACTTTCATCTAATCACTTACATCTAAAATCACACCAAATCTTAAATTCTTTATATATATATATATATATATATATATATATATATATATATATATATATATATATATATAATTTTCACAAGACCTGATATCTAAAAATGACCTACTGGAGACAGAATTCCTGCTGACTACATATAAATATATTCAGTATGTATTCATAAACTTTATTAGTAAACTAAATATACATTAAATAAATTAAAGTAATGCAACATATAACTTATAAAGTTTTAACAAATATACATTTATCCAAAAACTGTTACCTAGAAAAAAAATAAATCATTATCTTAATAAACAAAATTTAAAAATGAGATATTTTTAAATTATTTATATAGAGAGTGACAATGACTAGAGCTATGAATTCAAATCATCTTGTACAGATACACACAGATTTTCTTTTTTCTTAAAAAAATAACAAAAATAAACATTCTCTTTTTTAACATAAGCATTTCACAAATTCCATCATATGTTTAATTTGTCCTATGGGAAATTTGAAAATTAAGCAAGTGAAAAAATTTGATCCAAGGTAGGAAATAGTTACATAATCCAGATGTAAAAAAGAAAAAAGTCCGATTTATAAGACCCTAAATTTTAAATAACTTTGTTTAAAATTCTTGCATATCAGATTATCAGAAAATATGATTAATGCTCTTTAATAACTGTGTCCCACTTAAAACGATTTCTTCAATTTCTTAATAAGTTGTTAACTTAAAATAAATTCAATCGAAAATCGGTGAACTTATTTCTCATACCTTGATTTTTTTTAATGCAATAACTAAATAATAAATTTTTTGAATAGAGTTAACAAGCTTTCTATTACGAAAATAAATTCTCAAAAATAATGTCTTTTAAAATTTTACCTACCCAATTTAGTTAAAATACCTCTCGATTTAACGATGTATTCAATCAAAACATTCGTATATTACATGCTACAGATCATAAAAAAAGAGAAACCTAATTTTTAATACAAGCAGCCGGTTTTTTGAACACAACAGCACAAGCCCGGTCGGCCACGCTGTGCTGTGCTGTGTCAATAACTGCTTTCCATTTAATTTTATATCCAAACGCCTATATTGAATCTGATTGGCTAGAATCATATAGCATTAAGATTCTGTAAACTGGTAGAAAGTTTTCCTTTCGTATTGCTAAAATATTTCATCTTACGCTTTATATGTATATATTTAAAAGTTACTATTCAGATTTAATTTTAACTTGAAAGAAACATGTTGATAAATCCTAATGCACTCTACGGCATTTTTTTTAATTAAAAAAGAGATGTAAGAACCAACATAATGAGATTGTATAAGCGTCTATGGGTGGAAGAAAATTGTTATGAGTTCTTTAAAGAACTAAGATAATTGAATTAACAACCAAAAAAGATTGTATCAAAGTGTAAAAATTGTTTCTTAATATTTACTTTATCTATACTATTCCGAGATAAGCAGTAAAAATAAAAAAACACGTGGTGAAAGTCGAGTATTAAAACTATTTTTATTTTTTATTTATTTATTTCTCTATTATGACTGATGAAGTTTGTTTATTTGCAACACTATGTAGTAACGGTACAATTGGTCCTATAAGAACCAATTAGAATGTCAATATTTTTACAAATATTGATGAAGTACCATCTTCGGAAAAGATCTTTTCCAAATATGAAAGTACTCTTGAAAATGCTTCCTAGAATCACTAGCAAATTTCATTTGCTAAATGTGACTAGTTATTATTGAAATTACTAACTGATATCGATTTGCAATGATCAATGTAGCTACACTTAAAGTTATGGACTCCAGTCATTATTATAGGATCAGTGTCATAGTCAAACTAAATATGGCAGTGCCTGAAGATGCAAGAATGCATATGACTATAAGATCAAAATCATGTGTTGCACTTAGTGCATGAGTTGCATGAGTTGTACATGTGTTTCTACTACTTATACTACAAAACTCATAGAACAAAGTGATAATGGTTCATTGGTGTAAAAAAAAAATTTCAATACAAACCGTCCATCTGTAGGAAAAATATTTGCCACGTAAGTTCAGACTGATTTAAAGGATTTGGTTTTTGCTTTGGAGAGGTATGTTCTACTGTTTTGCTACACGACAGCTAATGAGACAGGGACCTACTACTTAAAACAGCGTTTCCCAACCTTTTTCGGCTCACGTACCACTTGGTTGGACATTATGCTAAATTGTACCTCTTTGTAAAAATGATTGTATTTTGTGAAGTTTGTTATTTCGAGTATGTTTATTTATATAATTATACATTTTCTAGGGTGACCATATATTCCCATCAAATAATGAGGCAAATTACATTGAAACAAGTCTAAACGTTATGCCGGATTATAAACTCGCTCTAACATAGTATGTACATGTATATGTTTGTGTATAAGTTTCATATCTTTTAAAAAAAATATAGGAAGAAAATGTTCCTTCTACTTATTGCGTTAGGAACTCGACTCGTGGGCTTCCTATCGCTCTTTCCATTTACAGCTGATGGTGCAGATGTTCTAACTCGGTGATTCGCAACCTTTTTTAAGTTGCCACCCCCCTTACGGATCAGAAATGCCCTCCCCTTGTAAAAATCCTGTAATTTAAAGAATAGGGAAGGAGACTTACTCAATTATAGGAGGCAAAAGATTACTCAAACCTTTTGAAGAACCTTTAAATTACACTTTTTGAAAAAAAGATTACTTATATCTTCTTCAATAGAGTTACATACCAAATTTTTGTTACTGAGACAGTGAGTCTCAATCAATACTTAAACAAATGCTTTTGATTAAATATATTTTTCTGAATGTCGGCCCAATTTCACCCATGATAACATAGGGATGACAAAGTCTAGTTCTGGTACCGTTGCTTAAATTCTTTTATTACTGGTAAAATCGTGTAAATTAGATAATATAGTAAATTTGTTTGGTATATTTAAAATTAAGTTTGAAAGCCAAAACATGTTTACTTCGCCCCAACCGCCCTAAACAAGTTAATTGCTCATCAGCATCGTTCCACCGCCCACTTTGAGAACCAATCAGGGCCGTAACTAGATCCTTCAGCGCCCGTAGCAAAAAAATTGGTCAGCGCCCCTGCTATCGAATATTGTGAGAAAATACATAAACATGTTTTATATATATATATATATATATATATATATATATATATATATATATATATATATATATATATATATATATATATATATATATATATCAATTTAGGGGTATTATTTTGCTGATAAACTGAATAGTTTATTTTAGGGGACTTTTTTCTATTTAAACGTTGAAGTTTTATGAAAAAATGGCAAATTTCTAATTATAAATTTAGTATTAATAACTTTAATGAATTTAAAATTTAAAACGAATACCCTGAATTAAATTACGACATATTATGAGTGTTTGGTAAACATTGGTAAGAATCTATACAGGTTTAGTCTCTAGAAACCTTTAAAAAAATAAGAAAATTCATAAAAATAGCAATTTTTAAACACAATAGATTTTATAATAAAAAAAAGGTTTTTTTCATTCAACTTTTACTTATTTCTACTTGGGGCGAATCGTCCTCTTTTGGGCCCCATTTTCCTCGCGGTAAAGCGCCCCTAAGGCTCATGCGCCTTTGGCAAATGCGACGTTTGCCACGCCCTAGTTATGGCCCTGGAACTAATGCTATAACTGAACGTGTTTCAACTTCAAAGCATTAGGTTTATCATTATTTCGGTGATTCCTCTGGAAGCAATTTTGGCTAGTGTAAACATTTGTATGAGTGTACAGATCATCCTTTATGTCTCTATCTTTCTTTTGCAAGTTAATTCTTTTAATTATATTTCTAAATTAATAAACCGCACTGCATATTGCAGTCATTGTTTTCTTAGTATTTATAACGTTTTGCGAGAAATGTGACAATCATGGTAATGACACCAAATTTTCATGGTCGATCAATGGATAGAACTGGATAGCTGCTGCGATTTATCGCTATTTTCAAAAATTGCTCTTATCCGTAATTTGTTTTGAGCCTCATAGATTAACATACTGTCATTAGGTGTTTCTTGTAGAATCGTTTCACTCTGTAATAAGGACATGAGATTTAACCCTCGTGTAGCTAAAGGTAAACCGTAGCTTAACACTCTTAACAACGCAATCTCACAGAAAGGGCCGGACGGTAGCAGAATGGTTAGGGCGCTGATTTTCAGTACCGAAGTTCATGGGTTCGGCATGGATGTTCATAATCATTTGGAACCTGCTTTAAGCAGTAGGTTCCGATCTCATTAATTCTCGTATTGCAAAAAAGTAGACAGTATCACTCACCAAACCCACAGAAAGGTGGGAGGGCTATTTGAACGAAAGAGCGAAGCTTTTCTCTGCTTCGCAGAATAAGCAACTTAAGCGTCATGAGATAGAATGACATGAAGCACTAGACGCCGAATATAAATCATACCTCTATAAAATTACTGAAAAAGTCTTTTTTTAAATTCAAGAAAAATTGGTTTGTCTTTGAGGTCGTTTTGAATCCCATTGTTACTCAACCAAGAAGCAGTTTCTTTTGCTCTCCATTGGAACCTGCTACCATAAATGACGGTAACTGATTTACACTGTCTACCAATAAGTATTTGGACACCTGTGATAGAAAAGAAAAACTAACTTTATTAAAACTCAATAGTTGGTAGAGCCCCCATCAGAGGCAATTACAGTGTGAACCCTCCGGGGCATACTTTTCACAAGTCTTTGTATTACAGCTAGTGGTATTGTCTTCCACTCGGCTTGGAGTAGACAAGTTCTTTCACTGATTTTGGGCGGGTAGTGCATCCCTTAATTCGGCGATCCAACTCGTCCCTGAGGTTCTCAATAGGGTTCAGGTCTGTGCTCTGGGCAGGCCAATCCATTCGATGAACTCCATTGGCACCATACCAAGCCTTGGTTAACCTTGAAACATGATAACTGGCATTGTCATCCTGAAAGTAACAGGGGTTCAACCCGTAAAACTGCCACAACGTAGGAAGCACATTGTCATCCAAAATAGTGCAGTAGGCATCGGCTTTGAGCTTACCATGAATGGAGACCAAGGGTCCTAGTCTATACCAGGAAAAACACCCCTAGACCACAATTCCATTTCCGCCGAACTTGACTGTTGGCACAATGCATTCTGATAGGAGACGTCCTCCAGGCAGACGTCAGATCCAGACCCTGCCATCAGAACGGTAAAGGGTGAACTTTGATTCGTCGCTCCAAAGAACCCGTTTCCACTGATCTACGGTTCAATTTCGATGTGCTTTGCACCACATTTAACCAAGCAGCGTGGTTGGATTTGTGATCAAAGGCTTATGGGCAGCAGCACGTCCATGAAAACCAAGCAGATGGGTTTCCTTACGGATGGTATTCATTGAAACAATACTCCCGGATGCCTGTTGAAACTCCTCGCGGATGAGGGCCATCGGTTGGGTGCGGTTCTTCCGAATTTCTCTGGATAGCACTCGTCAGTCTCTATCTCCCAGTTTCGTTGGTCTGCCGACTCGGGGAACATTCCAACAATCACCGCTCACCTTCCACTTTTTAATCGCATAGGCCACTGTCGATTTTGGGTACTTCATATCGCTAGATATATCCCTTAAGGATCAGCCACATTTGTGATACCCGACAATTATACCTTTCTTGAAACCAGAGAGCTCCGAACTGAGCGGCATCTTGCATGCGCCTAATGCCGATGATGTTTCCTACACGATGTATACCGGCGGAGGTCGTGAAGTACCTCAGGGCCGCAGATATCGCCATTTGCATAGGTGTCCAAATACTTATCGGTAGACAGTGTATTCTATTGTTCAAAATTTTAAATACTTCATTTTTTTTAATAACGTGCTAAAATAACCAAAAAATTTTTCAAGTAACATAATTCACCTGATAGTGTTTAAAATGTGAGTTAAGCTAATAAATGGTTTGCTGCTTTCTGACAAGGTTACTTTATTTAATATTATTTATTTTACATGTCATATTTCTTTCATTTTAATTGGATCTTCGCCTTTTTTGTAAACCTCATTCCACGCCAATATTTTTTTTTTTTTTTTTTTTGCTAGGAGTAACGGCGTGATCGCTCGGAAATTAAACCTAATTAATGTTTTATTTATGCTGTGTTTTAATGTCTTTATTTTCATATATATATAATGGTTATCTTTAAATATTCTCGCAGAAAAACGTAGATACTGTCAGGTCCACGGTGTTTTCCCTCTGTGTTTTAAAATTTGTTTTGTTTATGTGGCAACAATCGTTTTGTATTCTACAAAAAATAAATTTTGATTTTAGACTTGGCATTTTCAAGTCACTATAGCATTATTATTTCCTTTTTCTCTTGAAGATTAATGTGATAGGTACTTTCCGTTATTCGAGAATAAATCTTGAAATTTACATTTTTATTTCTTTGGTTGATACTTCTTAAATTTAAGAAAATAATTTAATTTAAATAAAATGAGTTGTTTTATCGTGGCAATTGTTTTTATGGCTGTTATGTGGAACAATAAAAAAAACTAATGTGAATTTAAAAATTAATATTCTTCCTATTTTGAAAATATTAATTATCCATGCCAATGACTGGATTCGAGGCTGCTAGTAAATGAATAATTAATACTTAAATTATGTCGAAACAATAAAATAAAGTCATGATTTCCTTCCTCAGAATTTATTATCCTAGACATTTTTAAATTATTCAAATACAAGTTAATATTGTAAAATTATAATTTAGGTTGTTATATATTATAAACAAATTTTCCCTAAAGTTTTAATAATTCCAAAATTATAGTTTTAATGACTTCTTATTCCCGGTTTCAGTGAATTTGCATAATGTTACTTAGCAGAAAAGGACAGAGAAAAGGTACGCGTAAAAGTCGATCGATTAAACCTCTTCGTTCGTTCTTACTTTTTGTCTTTAAACTTTCATGCACATCATTTGTCATCTATAAATAAATCATTAGCGTTCTACTTTTTTCAACTAAATTTCTTAGATTATTTAGAAAAAAAAAAAAAAAAAAAAACGTTATTCGTTGTACAATTATTACTCTTATTGTTACAAATTATAAAATACTAGCATATAGCCCATCATATGACGGGATTAGTAAAATTTTTAATATTCCAGAAACTGTTAAGTACCCAATGAGGTAGGTAAAAAATCGTTTGTTTTTTGGCTAAGAACTATCTGGTTCACTCTCAATAATTTATTTATCGTCATACTCCTCTAGAGTCTCCCGATCCTGTAATGCAGTTTAGAATCACATTCAATTCATTTAGTCAAACCGTGTGGTTATGTATAATAAACAAACACACAAAAGAACAAACTTCTTAATTTCCAAATATATATAAATTAAAAATTAGATATTTATTAGTCCGTGAAATAGACTCCTAGACTTATATGAAAAGAATTTATTGTTAATACCGGTGATAAAATTTTCATTGCAACAAAAAATAATCGATTATAAAATTTAAAATTATCACGTATGTACCTAATCTATTATTTAAGCCAAATATAAAAGAAAATCATTTACGTAATATCTAAGTTTAGTGATAAAAGATATTAAAATAGTGCAGACGATATTTAAATAGTTTAAAATATGAAATGATTCAATGAGATGTTTAAAGGAATGACGTCACAATGCTAGAAAAGATTGTTATTTTTACCTCTTTATTAAGTGATAAATGGATAAATTTAATCGCCTGCTCTTAAGCGGGGAAAATAGGGCTTGAAATAATGGCATTAAACTCTCGAAAAGGAGGGAAGGAGTGGATTTCGAACGTTTTAAAGAAGACAGTATTTTTTGCTGTGATATGAAGCATATTTATACCAATTTATTTTAGAATCGGATCGATAGTTTAGGAGAAGATAAACTTTATTCGCTTTGAATGGATGCCTCTCTCCATTCCAGGTCCAACCGCTTCATAAATTGGAGGACAGACGTACAAATAACTTAGGCTATTATTATATAGGGGATTTTCACCTTGTTTATAGAAATCGTCTGAAAATAATTGGTTTTTGCTCTGACTTTAATTCTGAGTTTTTTTCTCTTTTCAAAATATCGTGGCTGTTTATATGAAAATCGGTTGACCCTAGAATAAACTGGTAGCTGGCAGAAATGATTTTGGGTTTCCGAGTTGTGGTGAAATCCTCAAGTGCATGAGCTTATTCTGGGCACACTTCAAAAATTTTTCAGGATATTTTTCGCTTGCTCTTTTTTATTTTAACAAGAAAATCAACACGTCGGCCTAGTTTGTATATCGGTATGCCTTTTACGTGTGCCAGAAACTGGATGAAAATTAAGATGCGGCGAAATATCTGTCTATTTCAAAATATGATAAACAGTTTCATAGATAGGACCATTCTTTTATAGCCTTATCATTAGGTTTTTGTCATAGCTTATTTAGGCTACACAAAGGCCTTTCGATTTTACGCAAATATACGGCGACTATATTTTTAAACAGTACCTTAAGGCAGGGTCGTAATTAGGTCCTTTAGTGCCCGGGCAAAAAACTGGTCTGCGCCTCTGACACCAAATATAGTGAGAAAATACACAGACATGTTTATATATATCTATATATATATATATATATATATATATATATATATATATATATATATGTATATATGTATATGTATATATATATATGTATATGTATATATATATGTGTATATATATATGTATATATATGTATATATGTATATATATGTATATATATGTATATATGTATATATATGTATATATTTATATATGTATGTATATATATATATATATATATATATATATAAATTTTTTTCTAATTTTCCTTATAAATACTTAAAAGTTTTTTAACACATTGGGGTATTTTTTTGCCAATAAACCAACTAGTTTATCTGAGGAGATTATTTTGTATTTGAGCGTTGGATTTTCATAAAAAATTGGCAAATTTTTAAATTCAAATTTAGTTTTAATAATTTTTATAAATTCAAAACTTAAAACGAATACGTGGAATTATATTAAGACCTATTAGGAGTGTTTGGTAAACATTTTGTAAGAATCTATAACAAGTTTAGTCTCTAGAAAAATTTTGAAAAATAAGAAATTTCATAAAAATAATTTTTAAACACATTGAATTTTATAATAAATAAGAGATTTGAAAAAAAAATTTCAATTTTACAACTCCTCTTCAACCTTCACTCAAAATACGTGTTCTGCAAAGATCGGTCGATTTACTTGAAAAATTGAAATAAAAAATTTGTTGAGTTACGATCCCCTAGCCAGATTTCAAACGCCACGCTGCAAGCACGCCACGCACGCAAGCTGCAAGCACGCCAATTTCGCCAAATGTGGTTGAAGCACCAACAAGATCCATGATTAGAAACAGGAGAGTGGGCTAAGAAAAGGAGTTGAAAAAGGGTATTTTTCAATTTTTCCTTATTTCTACTTGGGGCGAATCTTCCTTTTTCGGACTCCATTTTCCTCACGGTGCAGTGCCCCTAAGACTGATGCGCCCATGGCAAATGCCACCTTTGCCACGCCCTAGTTACGGCTCTGCCTTAAGGATAAATAAACAAGGTGTCTCCAAATCCAAGGAAAACTGGGGAACACAAGAAAGTATTTTGAGAGACTTACTCGGGGATATAAGACAATAATATATATATCCACACTTCGTGGATATACATTTATTTGGAAAAACTTAGCTGACTGAATAGATTTTTCAACTCCTCTTCTTAGCCCACTCTCCTGTTTCTAATCATGGATCTTGTTGGTGCTTCAACCACATTTGGCAAAATTGGCGTGCTTGCAGCGTGGCGTTTGAAATCTGGCGAGGGGATCGTAACTCAACAAATTGGAGACACAAACAAAAACAACATTTTGAGGAAAAATTTTACAAAAATTGAATATTTAAAATCTAATTGAATTAACAAAGAAAACACAAAGGAAACACATAACATTCATACTAAATAGACTGAAACATTCACTTAATCCCAAATTAAATAAACTGAGTGTGATTTTCATCACAAATTTGTGATTTAGTGTAAATTGTAAAATTAATTTAAAAACTCTTTGACTTAAAAGAAACTGTATTTTGAGTGGAGGTTGAAGAGGAGTTGTAAAATTGAAATTTTTTTTTCAAATCTCTTATAAGTTGGTTGGTTTGGAGCACTACAGTAGCTGTGTTGCTACACAAGGGATAATGAGACCGGGATATACTGCTTGAAGCCGATTCCGAATGGCTACGAACATCCATGCCAAGAATGGGATTCGAACTCACGAACTAAGGTTTCGAAGACCAGCATTTCCCTATTTAGCCATTATGCGGTTTTTATATTTTAGAATGAACTATGAGATTTTGAAAGCTTTTTATTTCAATATTATGGAACTAGGAATATTTATAGAAACTATCTATATTCAATTCTCTTTCATTACAAAAGGAAAACCTATTTATCCTGTCTCCTATAATTGCATACTCAAATGTGCATTCATTTATATAACAAAAATTGTGATTTATTATACTTTTTTACCAACGCTGTATAAACAAAAGCTATTTAAATACATAGTTTATTATAAATAAACTATCCTTATAGTCCGTCATATGACGGGATCAGTAAAATTTTTAATTTTCTAGCATTGTAAAGTACCCTATGAAGCAGGAAATAAAATGGTTTGTGTTTTGGCTGAGAATTATCTGGTACACGCTCCATAAATTGTTTATCTTCATACTCCTCTAAAATCTCCCTATATGGTGAATGCAGTTTAGAATCACGCTGAATTCATTTAGTCAAACCGTGTGGTTATGTATAAAAAACAAACACACAAAAGAACAAACTTCTTAATTTCCAAATATATATAAATTAAAAGTTAGATATTTATTAGTCCGTGAAATAGACTCCTAGACTTTTATGAAAAGAATTTGATGTTAATACCGGTGATAAAATTTTCATTGCAACAAAAATAATCGATGATTCAATTTAAAATTATCACTTATATACTTAATCTATTATATAAGTCATATATAAAAGAAAATTATTTGCGCAATATGTAAGTTCAGTGCTAAAACGTATGAAAATAATGCACGCGATACTTAAATATTTTAAAATAAGAAATGATTATATGAGGTGGTTAAAGGACTGACGTCATAATGCTAGAAAAAATTGTAATTTTTTACCTATTTATTATGTGAATAATTTGATAAATTTAATCACCTGCCCTTAGCCGGGGAATCCATTCCAGGTCCAACCGGTTCATAAATTCGTGGACAGACGGACATATAACTTAGGCTATTATTATATAGGGGATACTGTTATCCTTTAAAATATAAAATATATTTTACAGGATAACAGTATTAATATAACAGCAGTAATATAACTTCCCTCGAGTGAATCGTTGTCGACCAGCAACTCTTACTCAAAATAGTAATGCAAACAAAATTAAATTGCAGCTCAATTAGAAAGAAGAAAAATCTTTAAATTTGAAGACTTTACGTGTCCTTATGCGATCAAAATCTCTCAGAGAGTAAAATAAAAAATTTAAAAAAATCCCAATTTGGGGACTGTCCCCTAAATTCGCAACCACGATCTTACGTAAATACTGTCCCCTAAATACGCAACCACGATCTTACGTAAATACAAAGAACAGTTATAATTCATATAAAGGAAAGCAATGATACGTAGGAAGTCTTGATTTTTTGGAAGGAACTGGATACATTTCAATGTTTAAAATGTATTAGCTAGAATAATTTACGATTAAGTCAAAAAGTTATTAAGAGAAAAACAATCAGCTGTACAGTCATAACTAGTAATCAGCGTAATTTGAAATATTTTACATTGTGTCATAAAGATCTAATTTTAGTCACGGAAAATGCCATTTTTAATTATTAGCTGGAAACTTTTATTTGAGCATACCAGATAACAAGTTGTTCTGTTTCCGGTAGAGGCCATTCGACATTCTGTTCCTGTTTTCAGGACGTTCAGGACGATACTAAAACAGGAGTTTCTGGACCGAGCCTCTAATTCTGAGATTTCTAACAGTAAAGGATGTAATTGAGAGCGATAGAGAAAAATGAAAGGTATGAAGTAAATTCCTGTGTTGGAGAAAAATCCTTCTTTTATAATGGTGTCGTGTTCACCCAACAGACACATCGCCAGGGATGGCGATTTTTTTTCGATTACAGTGCCAAATAAATTACGCTGCATTATTTTCAGATGTCCAGTGTACCACTTGTTATAGTCATTTTAAAAATCATCTTCAAACTACAATTTACATAAAAATGATTAATTTTTAAAATTATTAAAATTTCTTGTCACAATGGGATAATCACTGCTTTAATATAAAGGTTTTATGCGATAATTATTTAAAACTTCAGTTTATGGGTTAGAAGTCCTTTATCATGCCACTTTTTTTGTTACTGTTACGTTTAGAAAATCAAAATGTCCGAACCAATAAAGTAGACGACAGCGTTCATCGGCGTTCACCTTCTGAAAAAAATTATTTTCATATATCTTGGAAATATAAATTTTGTTGCATACCATATTAAAGTATAAGAAACCCAAACCCAACTATGTTATAATTTACAATTTAGTTTGGGCACTCTCTTTCTAACTCATCCCACTCACATTACTTCCCCATAAAAACGTCAGTGACCTATCTCTAAAGGGATGTCCATAGTGGAGAGGGCCACTGGTCACCCTTGTTTTTCTAAATGTCATATTGGAGGTCATCCCACTTTGGCATGTATGTTCGTAGCCGTTCGGAATCGGCTTTAAGCAGTAGGTAACAGTCTCATTAGCGCTCCAAAGTAAACCAAACCTACTGGTGGTCATGCTCATACTCGTTTTTATAAAATCTTTTAAGTTTGCTAGTCTTGAAGATAAATTATTAAAGGTGTTTTCAGTAGATGTAAGGGTGCGACCATGTTGTGGTCGAGATATCTCAAAGGTGACTTTCGCATCATAATGACGTCAGAAATCGACAGAGATGGGAATTTGGTACCATAAATTCCCTTCGTTGACGACTTGTCATTATAATGATTTCTGACGTCATTATGACGCTGTGGCAAAATTCAACCGCAATATGGTAGCGCTAAAACTAAACTAAACTCCTCGGCGCAACAACCCCTAGGTGGAAAGAGCCTACAGTGCCAATCTCCGTTTTCTAGACCAAGGGCCCTGGGGTGCGAAGCATATGTTTCGGTTAGGTGGTCAGCCTTACGCAGAACCCCCAGTGTTTAGTTCCCAAACATGATTGGTCTTCAGTTTCTCTACCCACTGAAGGGATGAAAGGCTGAGTCAACCTTGTCCAGCCCGGGGATCGAACCTCGGACCTGTGGCGTTGGAACGCGAAGCGCTACCACCAACGCCACTGGGCTTCATGGTAGCACTACAAGTGAATAAAAATAATATATGTACTTGTCACGTGCCATCCAGTGGCACGCATGCCAAAGGATCGCATCTCTAGTGTAGACTAACTTAGCATGTTTTTATTTCCAAGTTGAAGGTCAGAGCAAGCCATTCCTCGGACCACATGAGGTGAAGAACGGCAGTTTGGTTTGACGAAGAATTATTTTTAATTCTATAATTATTCTAATTCACATTGCGTAATTTATTAAAAAATGCTAAAATGCATATTGGGAAAATTGAGGAAGATATAGGTGATACACTTGGCAATTTTGCAATTACTCTTAAAAGGGTAAACATTTTTTTTTTCAAATAGCAATAGTTAATTTCTGAGAAAGCCTTTACAGATGAACAAGTTTATTATGGTTTATTATGTAAAATAAATCTTTTTATAAATAGGAAGAAAGTGTTTCAAATTTTCAAAATAAATTCCTTAATGGTTTTCAAAAATTTACTTTGGGCAATTTGTGAATTGTTTAAGTTTTATCCTTTTCATTAAAAGGATCTGAAAAGAAATCCTGAATACCGTGTAACACAAAAAAAAAAAAAAAAAAAAAAAAAAAAAAAAAAAAAAAAAAAACCTTTTCGGCCAGATCATTTGGCGATAAAGAGGGAGACCTAAATTTAGGTGGCTCGACTGTTTGGTATCGGACTTAAGACTTTTAAAAATTACTAACTGGATGTTCATGTCCAGGGACAGAAGAGCTTGGAATTCGATTCTGAGGAAGGCAAGGGCCCATCCTGGGCTGTCTGGCCATTGAAGAAGGAGAAAAAAAGAGATCCAGTGCACCAACAATATTTTTATTGGTTTTCCCAAGACACACTTGGTTATTTATTTATTTTTTTATTTTTTTGCACGCTGTTCTATAAAATTGATGGATGAATAATAGAATAAAAATATTGACATTTTTCGGCATGTTAGATTGAGAATTTCTTTTAAATATTAATATCTCGTCATCAAATATTTGTTTGGTCTAGAAAGCTTGTATTGTAAATGTAGAACTATTCTGCAAGTTTTGTAAGCTGTTGACTGAGAATTCGAAGAATTATGAGTAGAAATTTTGGAAAAAAAATTTCGTATGTAAGAAAGAGACATTTAAATCTGTTTTATCGTCTGACCTACAGATCTAAAAAATAATATAAACATTCCCAATCGTCAACTAAATTTAATAAAGTTACAAATCATTTTCAACTTTTTAATATACAGGAGGATCGGAAATTCGTTTTTTCTTTAATTTGTGGATGGTCCCCTCTAAGAAAATATCACAAAATTTTTGCTAAAATTGTGGAATAAACTATGTTTCTAAAGAAAAGGAACATATAGAACGACTAGAAAATTACTGTTTGAGGTATTCGAAAAATAAGAAAAGCTGAAAATGTCTCATGACTTGGCTATGTGTGTATTTTAAAAACCTGTAAATTAGTTTAAATTGTGTATTTTTTAAGACATTCTGGAAATCGAGAGCATTTTATACGTATAAATTTTGTTTTATTCATCAGAAACACCAGCAGGCCAAATGCGAAACTGTATTCAATACCGATAAAAAAAAAATTTCTTGCGAACCTCGTTGCTATTGCCATGAAACGACTAGATGTAAAGAAAAACTTCTCAGTTGAGAGAGCAGCGGGAAATTAAACCCGTCTCTTTCACTTTCGTATCAAGCCTTCCTGAGCGGTTGCCAGCGGAAAGATTTCTGTTAC
Source organism: Pardosa pseudoannulata (assembly GCA_032207245.1). Taxonomy (NCBI): domain Eukaryota; kingdom Metazoa; phylum Arthropoda; class Arachnida; order Araneae; family Lycosidae; genus Pardosa; species Pardosa pseudoannulata. The sequence goes on along the minus strand of CM063511.1, from coordinate 59,795,835 downwards.
GTCATTTGAAACTAGACATCAAATTACACAGTTCACAGATCGTGGCTTGAATAAACAAGTGTTAATGGAATCTGGGAACAAAATTTTTATTTAACTTTTACTTCAACTGATTTTTCTCCTTCATACTTTGACTGAAAGCACACGAATTAAAGTGGATCTTTTGCTATCACACTTAAAATCAAATTAATAAGGATTAAAGCATTTGAATGAAAGAAACCCGTTAATTTATTTAAGACTATAAAAAGTATTTGAACCTATAATTTTAATTTTTAATGGATTTGCAATACACACACACGCACACATGTATATATGTTACTGTGAATGTCCGAAATTGGAGAATGTTGACATTCACCAAATACCTCTGTGAAAGACCGAATATTTGATTACATTCTTATGTATTCGAACTATCACCGGTGTATGTCGACATACCCCATGCAATGATGGTGAATGCTGAAAAAAAAATATTTTTGTTACATTTTTTAATCATACTTTATTCTTAAAACATAAAATAATATATGTCAAAATAGCACATGCCATGAAGGAATACTTCAAAGTCCCTGCGTCCATTCCAAAGGAAAATATCGAAGAGGAGCTTCAATCTACTACGTCTTCTATTAAGTTCTGACTAAACAGCAGATGTTTATTTGTATTAAAAGAGCTACCGCAAAAGATAATCTTCTAATGCAGTGGTGCGCAAACTAGGGGTCGCCAAATTTTTATGAAATGCATTATCCCTGCATGCTGCTGAAAATGATATAGATATATTTACATTTAAACACATCATTTCCAATCACATTGAAAAGTTAAAGAAAAATGTTTCAAGAATATTCGAGGATTTTCCTGAAAACGATCTTGGTTGGATTCGTGATCCATTTTCCTTTGACATATGCAGTTCAACTCTTCAAATTAGTGAAAAAGAGCAGTTGATAAATCTAATTATTGATTATACTCTTCAAAATCAGTTTAAGACTCAGGCTTGCCAAAAATTTTGGCTATCCGTGGAAAAACAATATCCCGTTTTATGCAAGAATGCCATCAGACTGTTAATACAATTTGCATCGACGTATTTATGTGAAACTGGATTTAGCAAACTAGTTTCAATAAAAACTAAATACCGCTCGCGTTTAAACCCTGAAGATGATATGCGAATTGCAATTAGCAACATACATCCAAACATCGATGAGATAATTAGAAACTTGCAGCGAAATACATCTCAATTTACTGATTTTTGTGTTATACAAAAAGTATTTTCTTAAAATTATAAATAAAATTAATATGAGTCCAATATGATGATGTTTTTATTCGATGAAACGAAAGAAATGCTCGAAATATACATCGTATTTGTGAACATTTATCTCTAGGGGTCGCCAAACAATTTTCTCTCTACAAAAGGGGTCGCAGTCGAAAAAAAGTTTGAGCACCACTGTTCTAATGCATGCAATGAAAACGTTGTAAACCTCAAAAAGAAAATTTTCTCCTTCTCAAATAGATGACACGGTGCGAATACCAGTCCCTGATGTCGACCATGGTCGTACAGATGCCCGAAATATATTGGCGGTTGTTGTTGGAGTATAAGACTCCGACTTTTATAAATTAGTAAACGAAAATGGTACCGCCAAGCAGCTTTACATCCGTAATCAGTTTGTATTTTGTAATGAAAAGTTACTCTCCAAAAATTAGATTTCTTCTCAAGAAATGTCGCTGAGAGAAGCCGCTGCAGCTAATTCGAGAAGTGGAGGGCATGACTATAAACGCTGTCATTTCAAAAAGAAATGTTTCGTTAGAAAATGTCATTGGAAATGTAAGGGACTCTTGTGCAATTCAAATTGCTATAACAGTTTAAATTGTTACAACAAATAAGATAGTATAACTTCAATCACATAATTAAGTTAATTATTGGTATTATTTTCTGTTCTAAAATTGTTCAGTTTGTTTTAAGTCCTACAATTACATGTTATAGCACTATAGATTTGACTGAATTACGGAGCAGAAAATATAAATATAATAATATATGTCAAAATAGCACATGCCATGAAGGAATACTTCAAAATCCCTGTGTCCATTCCAAAGGAAAATATCGAAGAGGAGCTTCAACCTACTACATATTCTATCAAGTTCTGACTAAACAGCAGATGTTTATTTGTATTAAAAGAGCTACCGTAAAAGATAATCTTCTAACGCAGTGGTGCGCAAACTAGGGGTCGCGACCCCTGTGGGGGTCGCCAGAAGTTTTTTTGGGGTCGCCAAATTTTTATGAAATGCATTATCCCTGCATGCTGCTGAAAATAATATAGATATATTTACATTTAAACACATCATTTCCAATCACATTGAAAAGTTAAAGAAAAATTTTTCGAGAAGATTCGAGGATTTTCCTGAAAACGATCTTGGTTGGATTCGTGATCCATTTTCCTTTGACATATGCAGTTCAACTCTTCAAATTAGTGAGAAAGAGCAATTGATAGATCTAATTATTGATTATACTCTTTGAAATCAATTTAAGACTCAACCTTGCCAAAAATTTTGGCTATCCGTGGAAAAACAATATCCCGTTTTATGCAAGAATGCCATCAGAGTGTTAATACAATTTGCATCAACGTATTTATGTGAAACTGGATTTAGCAAACTAGTTTCAATAAAAACTAAATACCGCTCGCGTTTAAACCCTGAAGATGATATGCGAATTGCAATTAGCAACATACATCCAAACATCGATGAGATAATTAGAAACTTGCAGCGAAATACATCTCAATTTACTGATTTTTGTGTTATACAAAAAGTATTTTCTTAAAATTATAAATAAAATTAATATGAGTCAAATATGATGATGTTTTTATTCGATGAAACGAAAGAAATGCTCGAAATATACATAGTATTTGTGAACATTTATCTCTAGGGCTCGCCAAAAAATTTTCTCTCTATAAAAGGGGTCGCAGTCGAAAAAAGTTTGCGCACCACTGTTCTAATGCATGCAATGAAAACGTTATAAACCTCAAAAAGAAAATTTTCTCCTGCTCAGATGGATGACACGGTGCGAATACAAATCCCTGATGTCGACCGTGGTCGTACAGATGCCCGAAATGTATTGGCAGTTGTTGTTGGAGTATAAGAATCCGACTTTTATAAATTAGTAAACAAAAATGGTACCCTCAAGCAGTTTTACATCCGTAATCAGTTTATATTTTGTAATGAAAAGTTACTTTCCATAGATGAGATTTCTTCTCAAGAAATGTCGCTGAGAGAAGCCGCTGCAGCTAATTCGAGAAGTGGAGGGCATGACTTATAAACGCTGTCATTTCAAAAAGAAATGTTTCGTTAGAAAATGTCATTGGAAATGTAAGGGACTCTTGTGCAATTCAAATTGCTATAACAGTTTAAATTGTTACAACAAATAAGATACAACGTCAATCACATAATTAAGTTAATTATTGGTATTATTTTCTGTTCTAAAAGTGTTCGGTTTGTTTTAAGGTCAACAGTTACATGTGATAGTACTATAGATTTGACTGAATTACGGAGAAGAAAATATAAATATCCTACATGTTCAACATTCACCATTAGTGCATGGTGAATGTCGACATTTACCGGTGTAAGTCAGAAATAAGGGTATTTAGTAAATATTTCGGACATACACCAAACGACTACGTGAATATTGACATTCACCGGCGAAAGTCGACATTCTCTAGATTTCAGTCTTTCACCGAAACAAACACACACACACACACACACACACACACACACACATATATATATATATATATATATATATATATATATATATATATATATATATATATAGAGAGAGAGAGAGAGAGAGAGAGAAAACGTAGACGGATGATAAGAGAGACGAGGTAAATTTTATCATTACTTCTCTGCCTTCTAAATACTGAAACGATCTTTCTGATCCCATGCATCTGCAAATCCATTATTCATATACCAGTACAATGTGATAAACACATCTCTCTCTCTCGAGAATGTCGAGTTTTAGAAATTCCGTTGCAGTGGTTATTTTGTTGCCACAGTCGATTAGATTCAGTTCTAATTGCAGCTTTTCGCTTTCACAGTCACGGATGCGGCAAGATGCATCATTGATTGAGATGTTAATTATATTTCGAAAGTTGTAACTTACTGCGCACGTGCCTATCACGACTTACGGAAGTCACAAAAATATTTAAAAAAAAAAATAAATAAATAAATAAAATAAAATAAACTCGTGGTTTATTTTGGCTGACTTTTGTTTGCTTTAATCGAACCGTTCAAAAACATGTTAGAACCTCACAAAACGTATAGATAAACAAAATCCCTTTTACTGAACTGATTGAAAGTATGTACAGTTGAACCCCGTTATAATGAGTTTTGAAGGACACACGTTTTTGTTCGTTGTATTTGAATCGTTTAGAAAAATGTTAAGCCTCAAACAATATATAGAAAAACAAAATCACCTTTAGTTAAATGAAGATATGCACAGTCGATTGGTTTATTTGGAAAGCTACGATCCAATTTTTTGCCACACGAGGACAAATGAGACCGGGGCCTATAGCTTTAAGCCGATTCCGAACGGCTACGAACATCCATGCCATGTGGGATTCGAATCCATGAACTTCGGTACGAAAGGCCAGCACCCTAACCAATCGGTCATCGTTCGGCGTGTTTGATTTAATAAGCTTAAAAAGAAATCATGTGTATTATTATTATTATTTATGTATTTAAGAATATTTTCGTAATGTCAAAAGGTAATTTTTTTTCAATTTTTGGTAAATTTTAAGGGGAGAAAAATATTTCCATACATTTTTACATTTTACTATGCTATATAAACTAATTTTTCAATAACTTTACAACAACAAAAAAATTCAGTAAAACCTCCTTTAATAATTTCAACACCAAACGCAGTCGGTTACTTGAAAACTACACAAAAAGATGTATCTTGCAGTTTATTTGAAGATCTTGAATGCTCTCTTCGAGAGAACCCTTTACTTTTAAAAGGATATTTCCGCGATGTATTCATTTTCCAGTTGAAAAGATGAAGGAGGAATTATACCTCTAACTTCCGATTAGCACTTCTAGATCTTCGATGAAGTAGCACGCGAAAAGCAACTTAAGCAGTTTCTTTGCTTCACCTCAAAATGACGTCACATCTTCATCCCCATCAAAAAGAATTTTATCTCGTCTTTCTCAAAGGGCTTACAAATAATTTTCTCTTTTATAGATGGTGTTAGAAAAATAACGTTAAGATTTTCCCTTATAAAATGAATGAGTCTAAGGGAAATCATAATTCAGGAGGATGTTTAAGAGATGCTATTCAGAGTACCTATTAAATAAACTTCATTTATTTAAAATCATGTCTGGTGTGGCAATGAAAGAATAAGTGTTATATATTACCCAACACCTAAACTGTTTAGGTCAAAGGTGATGAATATACAGCTTTCATAAAAGCTAGCTATTGTACTAATTAATATTTATTTATATAAATTACGGCAATTTGAAAATTATTATAATTTAATCAAGAAGGGGATAAATTTAGGCTTCAGTGACTACTGGTATCAAAAGCAAATTATTACTTTCAAAAATAAAACAGACGCAAATATAACAACAGATCACTTTCGATCCAAGCCGATCGATGGCCAAAAAGGCAAAGCGCTGTTAGTCAGTAGCACAGTACATGGATTCGAATTCCACTACTGCATGGATGTTCGAAATCGTCTTTAAGCTGTAAGTCCTGGTCTCATTGGCCTTCGTGTAGCAAAACAGTAGACTGTAGCGCTCCAAACTGACCAACCAAACATCCCAATGGGTATATACTCCTACGATATTAGATTTCATTCCATACTGGGTAAATAAAACTCATTTATAAATTTATTGTTACATTTTCACTGTTCTTAAGAAAATTGGGAAAAAATATGCTAAAAAACCTGGCAACACTTTCAAATTGCAAATGGCGCAATTAAGTTTTTGAGCTGCCCATTGTTTAAGTTCCGATTTGTCGATTTGTTACATGAGGAATCATAATATGACTTGATGATATATTATGTTTGTTTTTGTGAAACCTTTATGGAAATTTTGTAAGAATATCCTAGATCAAAGATGGGCAAACTACGGCCCGCCGGAAGGTTTTATCCGGCCCGCGGATAGAATTTTAAGTTGCCGGTCCGAGGCAAATTAAAAGAAATATATATTTATACATTATATATCCATCTCCTTTTCTACTTTGCTACTATTATATCCCAAATTTATTATCTCACGCCCAGAAGATGAGCGGTATATTTGCTTCTTATATGTGAACAAGTGTTTTCAACTCTGAACCTTAGAAAGAATAATTTCAGAAGTAGACGAACATTTAACATCGTTCCTTAAAATCAGTACATCTCACTTGGAACTTAAGTATAAGGAACTTTTAAAACTGAAATCACAATTTCAGTCATCTCATTAACGTATTTAAACCGTTAGGTACTTGTATATTGTTTTTAAAATTTTAGAAAAATTTATCGTGGCCCGCCAAAGTTATTTTCTTTCGATTTTTGGCCCGCGGCCGAAAAAGTTTGTCCATCCCTGTCCTAGATTATTGGGACAAACAGTCCTGAATGACAATAGGATTTGGACATATCCCAGGAAAGAGTAGATCTCACCTAAAAGCTACGGTTTGGATATTATCCCACTATCATTCTCATAAAAATGTCTGATAATACAATTAATCGTCATTATCGGAAAGTCTGAGTTATGATCAGAATGGCACAAATTATTCATGATTTTTAATAATTAATATAAGAGCACAACGTGACATTGTTATTGTTGCAACCATTGGCTCATCCTTGGTTGGTCGAATCTCAAGAAGAAACTGGGAAAAAACAGTATTTACGTTAATGAAATCATTTTAAATTTGTAAAATTGTTTTAAAGGAACCCGAAATGAAGACTTTCTTTGAGGCCTTCCTTTAAATACTTATTTGCTAGTGTTTATTTTAGCAGTGGTCGCGTTCCAGAGGAGGTCGCTTCCTTTCTGCTCAACCCTTTTGAGTATCCGGTTTCTTCGCTTCCCTTGCGAGAGGTAGGCCGGAAGAACAATCGCTACTCCGAGTTCAACAGTCCCTTCTCTTCTCTGTCTCGATGCCTATCTTATTGTTTGGCTTTTTCTTTTTCGTAGCGCCTAATAGACCTACTACTATTTTCGGAATCTGTGAACTTGAGCGCCAGTTACATCGAAGAGAAAGTAACTGTTCGTCTATTTTCCTTATTGTTGCACTCTCTTTGAAATAAGAGAGAGATGCTAAATGATTCAACGCTTTTTCAGAGTGATGATATGTCTATTTTCAAAGTTACGAAAGACTGCGGAAACTTTACAAGTAGCTTAATTTGTAAATAACAAAAAATGGAAATAATGCTACCTTAAAAATGAAATTATTGAGCTATATGTGTGTGTGAAGTTTGGTTTGGAGCGCTATGGTCTACTTTTTTGCTACATGAGTGCTAATGATAACGGGACCTACTGCTTTAAGCCAATTCTGAACGGCTACGAACATAAATGCCCACAATGGGATTCAAACCCTTTATTTGAACATAGTTTTATGTATAGATTGAACAGTTAATTTTTAGAAATATTTTTACATTTGTACGTAGAAGGTTCCTGAAGAATTCGGGCTTTCAGAACTTAAACTGGGTTTTAATAATCTAAATAAAGCCGAAACTTAAAAGGATATCCAGATTTATTTTAATGACAAAAAATGCAAATAATGCATTCTTAATATACAAAAATAAAATTATTGAGCTGCAATAGACATGTGTGTGTGTGGTTTGTTTGGTTTGGAGAGCTACGGTCTACTTTTTTGCTACAGGAAAGCTAATGATACCAGGACCTACTGCTTGAAGCCAATTCAGAACGGCTACGAACAATGAGATTCGAACACTTTATTTGAATATAGTTTTATGTATATATTAAATAGTTAATTTGTAGAGATATTTTTACGTCTGTAGGTAGAATTCACGCTTTCAAAACTTAAAATGAGTTTTAATAATCTTAAAAGCCAAAATTTAAAACGGATATTCAGATTTATTTTAATATATATTAGGAATGTTTCATAAATATTGTGTAGGAATCTATAGAAAATCAAATCGCAAAAAAACATTTTTGAAAATAAACAAAATTCTATAAAAAATTAATACTGTACAAAAATGTTAAATCAATTTTAAGGAGAAAATTTTAAGTAATTAATTTACTTCTACTTCAGTTTATATATGTAAAAATTTTCGAAATTTTGAGGCAATAATTTATAAAACCACTTTGTAACGTCCGCTATCCCCTTAACAACCTGTATCTAATATATGTATTTCAAATTTTGCTATTATCTATCAAGTGGTAAGTTTTATAAAATTTGGTTGAAAATTGTACACGTACTGACCAAACGTGCAGGAGAAAAAAAAAAGCATTTTTTTTAAACAAGCGTTTATTTCAAATTAATTAAATTAAATATTCTTTTTCTCACGATGGCGCACACATCAATTGCGTAAACTAATGTTCAAATTTGGTGAATGTTACTAATCATTCGCTTCATCTTTTTTGCTTACAGCGTGAACCAATATTTACTTTTTTCTTATGGTCCCCTAAATACACTGGTGAGTCTTTTTTTTATAATGTTGAGTAAAGGCATTCACTACTGTAGTGTGTAATGTTCAAATTTGGTGAATGTTACTAATCATTCGCTTCATCTTTTTTGCTTACAGGGTGAACCAATATTTACTTTTAGCTTATGTTCCCCTAAATACACTGGTGATTCGTTTTTTTTTTTTATAATGTTGAGTAAAACATTCACTTGAGTAAAGGCATTCATTGATTCACTACTCGTGGTTAAAATGTTCCAAACACTTCCTTAAGTAGTTGAATAGAAAATCGAAAAAAATCAAAAGTATGAAATGATCATATTCTAATGTGATCAAACTCTAAATATTTAATTTGCTAATACAACTGTTTTATTTGTAGAAAATCATAGAAGTTTTCAGAAAGTAAACAAAATATAAATTATGCAAATAACAAGAAAACTGAAAAAAGATTATGATACCTAAATAATGAAGTTCAACAGAAAATTAAATTTAAATTTACATAAACTGCTATTAATTTGTTACGTTGTGCTCATGAATAGTCATACAGAATATACGATTGAATTCCATTAAACAGTTACTTAACCTTTTAGTAGCTGTGCTGCAATTTGGCAACCTGCACAAAAATTGTCATTTTTAAAGCAAACTTTTGAAAAAGTGTTTTGTTTATTGTTCCTAACCCCCAGCATTTGTCTACCGTTGTGATAAACGTAAATATTTTGTGCCACTGTATGGCGTATATGCTGTACGAGTGCTTGTCTTTATTATCATATTACCATACATCGAATTCGCCGATTTTTTGGCCCTTCTTATTATGAGACCACTACATAGACAGGACAGCATCGCTCCTTATGAGTAAACAAGTCACAAATACAACCAAGCATTTTTGGGAATCGAACGGAAACCCAAAGAGTAGGAGCATAATACGCTAACCACTATATAATCTAGGGAGAAATCTGTAAGCATAGGAAAACGTATGTATTACTTTGCGCCTTTGATCATAGTTTTTCTGCAACTATGGTCTTTATGCCGTGAAAAACGAAATACAGGCGAATTTTCTTTTTAATAGAGTGGGTTATGACTAATTCCGTTATTTAACAAGCTATTGCTTAGTTAGTGATTTATTAAGAAGCTTAATTTTTGTCATCAATTGTCGATATTTCACTAAAGGCCGCCAAGACTCTGAACGTGGTGTGAATTTTAAAAGAGGAAGCCTGCCCAGTTAATTCAGAACTTTATACGAGGCGCATCCAGAAAGTAAGTTTCCTTATTTAAAAGAAAAAAAGAACTCACACTTTTACGGACATATTTATTGGCAACAAGTACAGCAGTGTTTCAGCTATTTTTCAACATAGCCACCACCAGAATTGAGACACTTGTCGTATTGTGGGATCAACTTTTGTATACCTCTGTCGTAGAACTCTGCCGCCTGTGAATGGAACCAGCCTTCCTGTCCCAGAACACTGTGCACATCCCTTTACGTACCGACAGCGTCTGTTTGAATTTGGTCCTGACCGAAGATCCACTATGAAGCCAATGCATTGACTGCTGCTTGGTTTCCGGGGTGAAGTGCAAAATCCAAGTATCATTGCCCATAATGAACCTTTCGAGGAACCAAAATCCAAGACTGATTGCCCGTGACGATCCTGTCGAGGAACTCGTCACCGTCATCGTGGTACTGTAACAGAAATATCAGTGCTGCTTCTAAGCGTTGAATTTTGTGCTCGGGTGAAAGTTTCGGCTCATAGACCTGACAGAGGTGATGATTAATTTCAATTGGAGCAACGCTTTGTGCATTCAATATCACCGAAACTTGCAGGCGGCGGGAGAAGGAATTTCGGACCACTGCTACCCCGCTACTGGCACGAATCGAGACTTGTCCAGCTGGCATATGATTAATACGTCATAGATCTGTTAAACACGCGCAATTGACAAGGCTAATAACGTTTACTTTAAAGGGAAAACATCGGGAAACTTACTTTATGGATGCGCCTCGTAGTTATCAAATTTGGCTTCAAAAAACGGATTAAAGTTAATATCAGCTAAAATTCCGCTGTCTATTATACTTCTCGTAAAATAGTACCTGATTCCAATATTCGACTAAATAATATTGACATTCCATGGCATAATAAATACAAGTATCTAGGTATTATTCTTTACACTAAATTGGCAACCCCAGATGAGTGAATTAATTCGGAAATCTAAAGCTACCAAGAGCTACTTATCATTTAAACATTCAATTTGCCTCTCTGTAAACTCAAAGCTGTTATTATTGTTTGCTTCTTAAGCAAGCAATTTAGGTTTAGCATTTTAGGTGCAACATTTTAGGTGTAACTTCATATAGCATACTTCATAACTTCATTTGGGTACAATTTCATAATTTTTCTTTAAATTTTGACGTAAGTGAACGAGAGGGTTGCAGGCAAGACACGACAGCATGTATGATTTAATATTACCAGCATGAACGTCGACATTACGATCAATTAAAAAGATTTGTGTGTACGTTCAAGCTCGTTATTTACACCATCTGGTAAAACTGGTAATATTAGAACGCCTTGATAATTTAAGATCGAAGAAAGAGT
>CM063511.1:59697168-59782168 GCA_032207245.1 Pardosa pseudoannulata | reverse complement strand
TATATATATATATATATATATATATATATATATATATATATATATATATATATATATATATATATATATATATATGTTAGGTCTAAAAATGGCGGGTTTGGAAAATTAAGCGAGTTGTGAACAATTTAAAAGGAAACTCTTTCGTAATAACAAAATAAATGAAAAAAAAACCAAGCTCGCGTAAGCTTTTAGGATCATCCGGTCAAGCGAAAGCATATTGGAAGGATTTTATGAGTATGCAAACCGATAAGAGACAGTTGGCGCGAAATCATCGAGCTGTCAGCAGCTTCCAAGCTTAGCTCCGGCAAGAATAAATGAAAATAGCGCAAGTGACGCCTTAAAAAGGAAACTATACTTTGAAATAAAGAGATGATTTACTAAGAAAGACTGCTTCTTCCATTCGCCTACCACTGGACCTCTTTTGAATTTGCCGCTGTTTTTTCCTCAGCCCGGGCATGCTGGGCTGCCAAGTGTCCCACTAGATTTCTGTCCTGAAGAAATACATCAGTCGTCGTGGCCTAACGTAATCTTTATTTCCATCCGATCAAAGTAACACAAAATCCAGAGGCATCTGAATTGGATGGTTGTCAGAACGCTCTCTCTAACTACATGTGGCAACGGCAACCTTTAGCGAGAGACTACTAAATACCATGTGTGGTTTAGTGTCGTGGGAAAATGCTGAGGCAATAGTTAATTGCTTATAGATAGTAACCATTGATTAGAGACATCTGCCAAAGTGTGGCTTTTCAGAAGAGTATTATTGCTGATCGTTATAGATTTTCCTGGGAGAGTTATTGCTTCCTCTTTAAAATGCCATCAATATCATTTTCTGTTTTGGGAATCATAGAAAGAATTTTGGAGCTCGGCTGAAGGAATGAAAATTTCCTCGTTCAATTTGCATGGCTGCGAAAATAGGATTAATATAGATAGAAGAAATTAAGATCTAGAATAATGAATGGGGAAAGGGATAATTTTGGTTGGATTTTAGGGCTTAGATATTGATATTATTACACACACATACATATATATATATATGTGTGTGTGTGTGTGTGTAATGAGACGGACTTCTCCATAGGTGGTTGCAGTCATGGCCATAAAAAGGATATTGTTTTAGCTAGAACCTTTATTAAGATAACGTTGGAGGACGGGTTCCTACGTCATCATAGGGACAGGACAAACTTAAGGGTCAGCTAGCATGAAGTTCTCAGTACAATACCCGTAACACCTGGGTCAGCATCTGTGGAAAAATATCTCTAGAAAAACCTGCCTCCGACAGCGTGTATCTCCTTTTTATTTATAGATTTCCTAAATTGTCCGCTAAGGCCATGCAGGATTATAACTGGTCAGGGCCCTTCTCTGAGGGCGTAAACTGTAGCCCCAATGGTCAATTTAGGTTAGAAAGGGGCATGAGAAAGGGCGCGGGAATTTTTAGATTGAATATAAGTTAACCTAGATTTAAGTTTTGAAACCCCCTGAGAATTTTCCTAACACACACACACACATATATATATATATATATATATATATATATATATATATATATATATATATATATATATATATATATATATATATATATATATATATATCAAAATTGCTACATTTAAAATAACTCTCTAAAATTCTCATTCACAATTTATATTTATATAAAGAGATAAATATGCATGAATTTATAATATGGAAAACATTTATTTGCTTAATTTATAATTTCCAATACCATCTTACAAAATATAACAGTATATTATCCTACCTTTCGATCTTGCGGGTTCCAATTACATAGCTTTATTTTACAAACGACAATGTAATTTTTAAAGTCTTCACTTGTTTGAGAGTGATTCTACACGTTCTGAACGTTCATCGACTCGGATATTTTTAACACTCGACCGATTATTAAAATATCAGTGATTATGTTTTTTATGTCATAAAATACAATCGTGAACGCGATAAAATATCCCTGGCTATCGCTGTTTGTGACACTTGAGGTTTTTCCTCTCAGATTCTGTTTGTAAGTTTTTCAGTTCGTTTGAAGCATTAAAAAAGGAGATTTGTACCTCTTATTTTATGACTGAGAAAAAGACTTGAGACAAAGTTGAAAAAAACTATTAACTAGATTTTAATATAATTAAACAAAAAATTTCAGGTTTACTTTTTTATACAGTTTTTAAATGAACGCTCCAAAAATAGATTTTAAAGCTAACAACAATAAACGTTCGTAAAAAATAAACTGGGAGGATATTGTATAGAAAAAAATGAGTGTAAAGAAGTAAACCTAAAGACTAATGTACTAACTCCAGCAATACGCCAGAATGGTAGAGCACTGCTCTTCGGATCTGGAGTTCGCGGGTTCGAGTCCCGCTGCTGGCATGGATGTTTGTAGCCGTTCGGAATCGGCTTTAAACTGTAGGTCCCGGTCTCATTAGCCCTTGTGTACAAAACATTAGACCGTAGTGCTCCAAACCAAACCAGCAATACGTCTCAAAGTAGTCTTATAGGTGGGTATTTACCTGCCATATTGAATGCTTCTTGCTCAGTGTTAAATTTTCGGGGGAAAAAATCAACGTGGCTAGTTTGCATTTAAAAAAATCACAAAAAAAAAATTCCACGGAAGAGAACAGCAACATTCTTAAGACGCATTTTTTGCTTTTCCTTTTTTTAATCTTTTATTTTATGTTTGTTAAATGCTGACGACACCTAAAGATGATGACGCCTAAGCAGACTACTAGCTATAAAAAGTTAATGTTCCTAGCGGCCTATATAGAAAAGAGCTCTTGTACCGAGGTACTTTTCCACGATGATCAGCAAGTGCATACACAGCTGTGGGAGAAATTTCGAAGAAGAATGTTGGACTTCGATTGTTGACTTCGAGTGTAGGGACCCTGCGGAGGAGGTATAGATCACGGAATGGCACAAGCGTAACGGTCAAGCTTGCACAGAGATGTAACCGTGAGTTATGGGGGCAGGGGATAAAAATAATGTCAGTTTTCACAAAAGGGGCTATTTTTCCTCAATATCGTGTTGCAATATATCTGTTATGTCTCATTCCATGCAAATCCAGAAATCTGACTTAGAGGGCTTGGCCCAGGGAAGTCAGGTATGAGAGCTCCTGAGCGACGTCCTGAGCGACGTACTCCCGAAGAGGGGCAGATGTGGGAAAATATCACCAAACAAGCGATTGGCAAAGAAGAAAAACGGGATTCAAAACCGAGGTGAGGAGTTGGGAAAGAGAGTGAAGAAAAAGGAGTCGGAGTCGGGATTGAAGAGTTGCTGGACATCCAGAGAGCCCGGACCAGCAATCGAGTCCCGAAACCTGCATGCCACCATAGATGTACGGAGTCGAAGTCAGGATTGAAGAGTAGCTGGACACCGAAATCCCAAGCCTTGCTCGCTAGCACCGGCCTCCATTCGCCCGGGCCGACACACCGCATTAAGAAAGACCCTGCCTGCTCCCCTGTGCCATTACTGGAGGTAAAACAGATTTAACATATTCATTACGGTTATTTAGGCCTCAGTAATTCAATATTTTGATTAAGGAATAACGCATAACTAAAGAGAATTGTAATAATTATGGTATAAATACGAATATAAAACATAAATAATTGCTGGTTATGTTATATGGTGATCACGTATACCAATTTGTAATTAGTGTACAGAATAAATGTCTTAATCTAAATATAAGGTATCATATTTTTACTGTATTTCCCCTTTGTAAACGAACACTGCTGTGAGTGTTGTAAGTACATTACAACAGCACTTTTTTCAAACGCTCTGCAGTGCATAGATATTCTGAGATTTTACACAGATTAGTAGAACTGTGTAGATCCCGATGTGAGTTCGTCCATTACCTTTCGCCACTGCTATGAAGAATTCACATGTTTCTTTTAAAGTGGGTCTGTATCCGCCATATTGAATTCCTCTAACCCAATATTAGCCTATGGGAAAAATAAAATCCTCTCAGGGCGATTCGTATTTAAAAAATTCTTTAAAAATTATACTAAGTGGTAAAACACCAAATTCTAGGATGCGCTCGTCTGAAGTAGGATATGGAACAACAGCACTTGTATGGCCAACGTCACACTGAGAGTGGTAAGATCTTCTTTCTTTAGGAGGCGGTGGTACGGTGGCCCGATGTGGTGTTCAGACCCGCTTTAGTCTGAACTCGGATTATCGTCAGATAGCAAGATGGAAAGAATGTGAAACACGTTTCTCCTCGGAAACATCCCGGAAAGACAAAAGTTTTCAAATGGGAGTCATGGTGTGGGCATAGATCTTCAGATATTTAAACTTGTTATTGCTACAAAGTACAGAAACGAAATACTTAAGGCTTATGTTAGGTTGCTTCTACGTGCTGTCGGACTTGGACTAATAATTGTAGATTCCTTTCTCACAATCAGTGCTAGATTATCGCACGGGCACTTGGGGCACTTGCCCTGGGCACGAAAATTTTAGGGGGCACGAAAATTTAGTCGAGTGCTTGAAATACATATTAAATGGGGAAAAATTGCAAACTTACGCTACCATCGTTAAGTTTTAATAAATTATTGTACGAAGTAATTGTGTTTGTAATGCTCTCTATTGTTTCCTATTTATTTTAATTTTACTGTTATTTACCTGATAATTAATTCCCTCAACAAACCTGGTGATCTTTTTATCCTATGGGATTAATTAAAATTAAGGACTTTTTAAGGACTTTCTAAGAACTAAAGTAACTTTATATAAGGACCTACTTGGAATACACTACATAACGGCATAAACCCTATCTCCTGAGGAATAAATTTTAATGATTATGAACCAGACAAGGCATGTTCAATAAATGCCCGACAATATTTCAGAATTAAGTTTTTAAAAATGCCTAAAAATTAATATAAGAAATCTATTTGACAAAAACTAATTTTGAAAAATGTACATCTAAAAATTTTTCAGTGATCAAACTAAAAATAAATTGTGAATATATATATATATATATATATATATATATATACATATATATATATATATAGATACATATACATATATATATATACATATATATATATACATACATATATATATACATATATATATATATATATATATACATACATATATATATATACATATATATATACATATATATATATATATATATACATATATATATACATATATTATATATATACATATATATATATATACATATATATATATATATATATATATATATATACATATATATATATATATATATATATATATATATATATATATATATATATATATTAGACTTTTCTATTACATTCAATGCAAGGAAAATTAAACTTCCATAAGTAACTGAAATATCTACAAACCCCCCATCCTCCATGCTTCGTTTAATTAATATCTGCATGACTGTTAGCTATTAGGAAAGGGCAACTGACTTTATACTTTAAACCTTTTAAATATACGAAAGATTATATATTTGTCATAAGAAAACTGATAGGAAATCGCATGAGACTGGATCTCGTCAATGAAGAAAATGATCGCTTTCCAATTTAAAAATTAAGGAGTTTTTAAGGACCTTTGACAAAATGAAGTAGTTTTAAGGGCCCTTAAAAACGAAAGTTAAAATTAAGGAGTTCTTAAGGACAGTGGTTTATCAGGTTTGATTTGGAGTGCTACGGTCTACTTTTTGCAACACGAGGGCTAATGAGACCGGGACCTACAGTTTAAAGACGATTCCAAACGGCTACGAACATCCTTGCCACTGTGGGATTCGAACCCATAAACTCCGGTACCAAAGGCCAGCACCCTAACCAAACGGCTATTGAGCAATAAAACTATAATTTGTCCTATTTGGGCTCATAAAATATTTTATGTCACTTTACTAAAATATAACATTTTTAAAAACAAGTAAAAATCTCATAAAATAGATTTATAAAATAGCTCTCTATAATTCTACAATACAATCCCTTTTAATTAAAAAAAAAAAAAACATAAGATACATAAGGACAGTGGGAACCCTGTTTATAATTCTTGAAACAAATTATATCACGTGATAGTATAGCAAATTCTATAAATTGTTATCTTTCCCATTAAAAAAAAAAATATTTAGTTTTAAATTATTTGCAAGAAATTACAGTATACTTTTTTTTCAAACGAAAATATGAACATTTAATATACATAAATTTATAAAAATAAAAGAAAGAAAATAAAAGGAAATAAAAATATAGCATCATAAAGAATCTGATGTTCTATCACGTGGTAGAATTTTCTTACAGAATTCTTAAAATTCGAGCCGACCAGAGCGAATTTTATTTTTCCCATAGGTAAACTTTAAGAGAGAGAAATCCAATATGGTAGGTACAGACTTGCCGTATGGGGTTAAGTCTGCTGTTCTAAAGTCTTTATTAGATTTTCCCCATCTAACATAAATTAAAAAAATGCAGAAAACTTTTCAAAGATATAAAAATTAGGTTTAAAAAACATTTTTACAGATGCAATTACAGACGATTTTTCCTTTGTATTTCCCCAAACGACAAATAATCAAGCTAATCCAACATGGACGCTACTCACCAGCAAAAAATTCTTGGCAAAAACTCAGAACACTCACAAACCGCAGGGACTTCCGAAGAGTTCTACACAACTCAAGGGGATTTTATTTATTTGTTTATTTTGGTCTGCCACTAACAAAACTCGGGTACTCAGTGGGGCCAGGTGTTTGGGGCAATGACCCTGTCTACAGTCTGAACCCCTTAAGTTCTCCTAAAACGACCCTGACCTTGGGTGAGTTCAAATCTCCCATAGAAGAGTGCTCAGCAAAGACCCTCCCCGTCTGCGTAAAGAAAAAGCAAAATAAAAATAAGAACAGGCATTCCCAGGGTATTCCGCCAGTAGCAGAAAAATCTCAGAAGAGGTGGAAAAAGATACTGTTCACTTGCCAAATGACGTTACCAACTGCAAAAGAAGCAGACGAAAAAATGCGAATGCACTCGGAACTCAAGCCTTTAAAATAAACAAGCCTAAAAAGTTTGAAAAATTCACGATAACGAGTAAAAGCTGTGATAAAAATCAGTTCTTTAAGCAGATGTGATAACATGTAATCATTTTTTATGGCAAGACTTTCAAAATACAGAGCTTTTTTTTATTAATATATATGTACATATAATCATCATGTCGACTCTCCTATATTCATGAAATTCATTCCATTAAAAAATCTAGAATTGATTTAAGGCAGAGATAATAACTTATCAAATTATCATAGAGGCCCAAAGGGGTTAATTAATTAGATTCGTGATTGTTAAAGTACGATAAATAAGAGCAATGAAAAATGAATAATAAAATAAATTATAATGGAATTTTGACTTAGGTACATTTTCTTTACCTTAAATATCACATATTAAGCTGTTACTCTTACGCTTTAGTTTGTTCAGCGCCTCCCAATATAAAATGCTAGATGCACACCTGTAATTAAGTAACTGTATAATCATTTTGAATAAATATTTTGTCAATTTATATCTTTAACTTTGGTTTTTTAGATGAACAATGGCCGAGTACGCAGGACGTTCCTTTTCGAAGGTTCGAATACCACAGCTGGCAGGGCCGTAGCCAGAAATTATTTTCGGAGCAGATTACTCTGAATGACCAATTAAAAATATAACACTCTATTCGGAAATTCAGTTATTTAACCAACTGCAACACACGCGTATGAATATATGTATATATAATAAACACTTATGCGTGTGTGCTTAATGGTTGATTAACACATAGCCAATTTTTCGTAACATGTGAGCTAATTATAGGGATCAACAGCTTGAACCTGTTCATACATATACAAATTTTAACTTGCATACACATATCGAATACTTCTAGTCGGTACACACACCACCTATACTAAGGAGATATATATATATATATATATATATATATATATATATATATATATATGTTATATATATTATATATTATATATATATATTTAAAAAAATATTTATAAAATATATATATATACATATATTTAAAAAAATTATTATATATATATATATAAATATAATATATAAATAATATAAGTATATATATATATATATACATATATAATATATAATATAATATAAGATATATATACATACATATATATATACATATATACATATATATACATATAATATAAATATCATATATATTTGCTATATATAAACATAATATTTAATATAAATATATATTATATAAATATTTTATTTATAACATATATATACAATATACACATATATATATATATATATATATACATATATATATATAATATATATACATATATATATATATATATAAAATAAAAAGATAAATCCATATATATATATTATTTTACATATACATTTAAAGGAGTTGTGTGTTTTGTTCGTGTTTTTTTTTTTTTCTTTTCTTTTTTTTTTAATTAAATCTTTATTATACATATTTATTTTTACCTCTATATAATTGCTCGTGGAGCGCATTACATGGTAATTTTAAATGGTAAGAATTTTATATATATATTTTATATATATATATATAATATATATATATAATATATATATATGTATATATATAAATATATATATATATATATATATATAGATATAGATAGATAGATAGATAGATATACGTCTCTGTTACAAGACGATAAATCTCTAATTTTTCTCTGCCAAAGAAACTTTTTCTTTTAAATATATTTCAACAATTTTTTCATTTACGTATTATAATGCAAAAATTTTACGTATTATCTTATTTATAAAATTATATCATTTTATACTATTACAAAGGCGAAGTAATAAAAATTTTAATAAATTTTAAGGAATCATCTTTGATTTCTTTTAACTTCAAATGTAAAATGAAAAGTAAATTAAATGTGAAAGCAGACGTGAAGACTACTCAGGGAACTATAAAACTGAAGAATTAGGTTTGCATACTGGAAGTTTTAAACATGTATTTCATGTTGTCCATTTTTAATCACAACCGCAAATACCGTGAAAACATGGTTCATGGACTGTTAAGAATCTCGAAACTTATTAAATTTATCACACATTTCATGTTTTTGGTAGTCCAAATTTTAAATTACATTTTACCGTGGTTAATAAACTAAATTACTATTTTCCTGGCATTTTTTATTTGGGTACCATAAAAGAAAACTATTAGATTTAAAGCAGAAGAATAAAACAGGTATTTGTCTTTGAAAATCAATTATTTAAATTAAATATATTTTTCTATTAGAATAAAAATTATCAAAAGGTAAACAATGCATTTAAGGTATATAAATGTTGTGGATGTTTTAAGAATATCATTTCTATTATATAGTTTTATAGAGAATAAAGTTATTTTGATTTTAATAATTTTATTTTCGTAACTGTTTTAAGACACAAATCTAGTCCCTTCAGCAAATTCATCGAAAATGACTTTTGTAGAATAATAATCACTGCTAGAACAAAACCAAAAAAAAAATGTTCTTTTAAAATTTTTAAAAAAATTTTCGAAAAATATTCTCATATTGTAATAGAATTACTTCGGAATATTACTATAAAAATTTCTATAGTTTAAATCTGAAGTTATAAATTTAGAAGTCTTGTCGAGAATTTTCTGTTACCTAAATACTCTTGTATTTAATTTCGGAGAGAAGAGATGAAAAATAAAACAGCACACTTTTCAACTTATGATTTAACTGCATTGTTGCGTAACATAGTATTTACTCCTAATGAATTACAATAAAAACACAATTCCGAAACAAATTTTGAATGGAATTGAATATATTGCTTGCTTTATATTTGTAGATATATTATCCAATGAAATTAAACGAGATATTTCTCCCGCCGCGTATAGAGATGTAACACGAGTTTTGATTGGAGGCCTTCCTGCTGATAGCGGTTAAATCCTCCCCTCCGCTAATGTGGAGCGTTTCACTTTCTTTTTAATACACATCGTCTTACGAGCAAACGTCTGTCAAGTACCATGGCAACTACTGTAGCTAAAATTTCGCGTTCTTGTCTCCGAAATTCTGCAAATCTTCGGAAAAATGCACCTAAAGCAGCAACTGTGACCCTTCAGAAACGTAACTGTGAGTAATTTACAGTGTACTATTTATATTAGCCGGTTTTGTTACCGGCGAGTGGTAGGCTTAGTGAGTCCATGTCAAGATTTGAGCTGTTAAATGGTTACACAGCCACGTGTTATTGAGTAGTTAAACGTACTCCGTTATTGCTGCTCATAATGCAGCCTTGTGTAATCTAAACAGAATGCTATTGTAAATTTTGGGGGGAAAGCATCATTGTTATGTATTAAGCATCTCCAAAATATTTGAATTAGTTTACCTAAAATGCATGAATACACAGTATATATGTTGTTTATTTCATGCCGATGTTCTTTACATTTCTATGGTGAATTCTGTGAAAATTCATCATAGTTATACATTAGAGATTAATATTGTATTTATCTACCTATGTATTTTTGCAATTTCCATGATAATGTTTTAGCATTTGATTATAAAAACTTAATACTTCAGTGATTATTAATGGGTACATTATGATTTTGCATTTAAAAGAAATATAGAATCCGGCTTTTGAGATTGCGTATGTTTTTATTATTTTCGGATGACTATTGATTTTAATTTGTTATTTTCTAATGCATATATCGGAGTTCAGATAAAAAATAAAAGTCATGGAATCTAAAAAATCTATATTCCATATTCTTCGTCCACTGGTCGTTGTTTTCATTTTATTTAGTTTAATCTTTAAGCATTAAAAACTGTCAGTAAGCCCCATTTAATAGAATTTACTAACGGAATGGAGTTTTTACTTTTATAAATTTCTTGGATAGGTTTTAGGCATAATAAATTTTTCAGACGTCAAGAAAATTATTCAGCTATGTGTCTCATAAGAAAATTTAAAGGGACTCTAACAGGAAAATATGAAAAGGTATTCAATGAAATATGTTTGACCAACATTTTATTCTAGGAACCTGATTTAAAACACTTTATGTTGTAGTTCCAAATGTTAGCAATTTCACATTGTATAGTGGAGAAATATCTTTTGAACAAGCCTCTTTTGTTCTCACTTTGTAGTATAAAAATCTTTGATAATCATTGGTTTTGTCTTAGATAAATATTTAAATACTTTTAGCATCATAAAAATATAAATTTTGATAGCTTTAATATAAAAGATTATCTGAAAACCATCAGTTTATATTTGCAACTTGAGAAAGTCATACTATTAATATTTTATTATTATAAATTTCAAAATTTTGTGAAGCATGCAATCTGAAAGTACATGAAAAAGTTGTGTTATTTGATGAATAAACATAATACATTTTGTTTTGAGACTTATTTTCTAAAATTTTCTTGATATAATTCACTTTTGATACTTTAAAAGTGCCCAAATATGTACTAGTGAACTTGAGAACACTTATTCTATCATACTACAGTCTCTTATAAATATTTTCTTCTATCATGCTGTCATGTAAACTAAGATATTGTCAAATATGTCATTGGAAAATTTCAAATTAGTACATTATCCAAAGATACTTATACATATTTTAATGTTTGTGAAACTATAAAACATTGCAGAAAAGCTGTTTAATATTTTAACATATAATATAGACATATTAAATGTTGAATAGTTGTATACATTATTATTATCATTTTAAAATAGTTTATTTGTTGATATGCAGTTATTGAGAAGCAGTTTTACCACTATTTAAATTTGTAGATTGAAATTTACCACCTTCATATACTATATAAAAAAAAAAAAAAAATCCCAGAATAATCTGTACACTATATCACAAGATTTATTATATATTTCAGAGTTTTTTTGCATACGATATATTCATAGATTCAGTAAGTAGACATTTGGATAGTATATCAATTATTTTCAAAAATAATTTAATGCATACATACATTAGTGTGTGCTATTTGGAACTAAAGAAGTTGCTTATTTAGGTATTTACTTTGATTTATTATATCATTTGCTTTATTGGTTATTAACTTTATTTTCTATATTTCAAAATAACTGTTTTATTGATTTTATTTCTATTGCATATTAAGAATACAAAATACATTGAATAATTGTTTGTTTTCACTAATATATATTTCAGTTAAATGGCTCTTGTTTTGAAGTTATTTCTAAATCTTAACAGAGACCAATTAATAAATGATTTAACTGAAAAATACTTTTAAAATTATAGCTCCCTCCAATCTATTTATAGATCTCAAAAGAACGCTATTTCGTTGTTCATAGAACTCTAGCATTATGAACCATTATCATGAATATGAAATTTTCTTTTTCAAAACACATTGTTGTCCTGGATTGAACATAGTATTCGTAAATTCGAAATTTTTAATTCCCTCCCCCCTTCTTCTTTTTCCCTTTCCGCGTCTTGTCTTTGTGTAGGACTAGGCTTGCGTCCAACAACTTGTTCAGTTCAAAATAATCGATTCTTCCTAAAACTAGGGTACTAGAAATGCGACTTTGTTGATGTTATGATTTAGTTGTTTTCCTGGTGGCTGTTGGAAAAGTCGGCTAAAATAGTGACGAAATACATAAAAAAGCAATGAATAAAGTAAATACTTATTTAGTAGTTGCATGTGCTTAAAAAAATTTAATGAAAACACTTGTAGGACGTCTCTAGTTTTTCGTCTGCGTCGGTAAATTCTCAAAAATAAAAAATTTTGCATTAAAGAACTATGACAATTAGAAAAATGCCATGTTAATTAAATGTCATGTTTCATTAGACTAATACAGATTTACAGAAAATTATTTTATAGAAAAACAAAATTTTGTCACATACGTAATACCGCCTATGGACGGCCTCTATACTGGTAACTGTAATAAAAAATTGCATATTTATTTTTCAAAGATTGCTTTGTATACAGCATTTTTTGGTGAAATAAGCTGGATTATTAGTTCTCCAAGAGTATAAATCATACCAGGGTTCGTAAATATACAGACTTTTTAAATTACGGATAAGTCTGTAAGTGACAATTTGAATAAAAGTTTACAAGTTTGTTCTTAAAATGAGATAAAAGAAAGGTAATAGGTACTACACTCATATATTTTTTCGTTTGTGCTTATTTATTTCGAAGACAAAATACTAAAAGTGATTAATGTAAAATATGTACATTTTGAGTTATCGACAAATATTCAATATTTAATTAAATTTTACGAGCTTTAATTGGCCAAAACTAGCAAAAAATCATAGTGTTCCAAAATATATGAATTAAAGATACGGCAAAAATATTTTATTCAAAATCTTAGAGTGCAGGTTTTGTATTTGGGACTTACTGGTTAACAGTTTGGTGATATATTTGACAGATTACCGGTGTACCCTTCAGGTAAGTGGGCCATTTAGAATATATATATATATATATATATATATATATATATATATATATATATATATATATATATATAATGTGTGTGTGTGTGTAATAATATCAATATCTATGCCCTAAAGCCTATTCCAAAAATTATCCCTTTTCCCCATTCGTTATTCTAAATCTTAATTTCTTCTCTTTATTTTAATCATATTTTCCCAGCCATGCAATTTAAACTAGGATGTTTTCATTCCTTCAGCATAACCCCGAAAAAAAAAGACATTTTTTTAAATATATGAAGAAATAAAAAAAACCTTTTTTATTAATAAATGTTACCAAATTGTGAATTTATTCCTCGTTTTGTACACATTTATTTTATAAATAAATGGCGCGAGGAAACAATTGAATGGTAATAGTGTTATGCTATAGATAAGGATATTTTATAATCTTTATCTATATCCTTGAACAAGGACATGTGTAAAATAGATAAGTATGAAGGCAGTTTAACATCTTTTTAGGGCAGTTTTATCGAACTTTTATTAAATTTAAATGGAATGAAAAATAAAAATGATTAAATTAAAAAAAAAAAATCACTTTATATCAGATTCTTTTAACATCATGTTGTTATGTGTTTTATTTACATGTGAAAGCCTCGAAATTTTGAAAAAGTGATATGTTTCGGAGATACCTTTAACTAAAGCTTCCTCTCTGCAATTACTGAAAGCTAAAAAAAATTGTATAATCCAGTTGGTTTTCCCCACAAAGAAAAAAGAGGTAACACATGTCACGTCTAATAATTTGCTACGTCACTACAATAAATAACCTGAATTCACAGACAACTAGACTAAAGATGAAATCGGCTACTGTATCTCAGTGCCTGATTAAAGCACGGGCCGACTGGGCCTAGGCCCTGGGCCCCCTAATTTTAGGGGCCCCCCCAAAATTTGGTACTTAATTATTAAATTTTAAATAATATAATTAACAAAGTTTGAAAATGTTTTTTGTTAATTCTTCAAGTAATATTGCATGAAACCTTATTCAGAAATTAAATAAAAACAGTTAAAATGTTGACAATTTTATCTAAAACCCACTCCAGTTTATTTATTTACATATTACTTATTTATTTTATTTTATTTTTTATATAAAAACTTAATTGCAAGTGTTACAGATTTTTGGCATTCGACTGTGGTACAAAGGTATGTAAACATAAATTAAAATAAACTTTCCTCCAAAAATATTCGTTTGTATCCTCTTTTATAAACTTTTTTTTGTTTGCCTTGAAAGGAGGGTAGAGGGGGGCGAAAGACTACCAGACTCTGGGCCTAACTTTGCTTTGATCGGGCCCTGCTGTATCTTTGGACCCTTTTGAAGCGTTGTACCATGCACAATCCTCAGCCGGGCGATGACCGAAAAAGTTAGGGCAGCAGTAACATAGCATAGGAGGAGGGGGGGGAGACAAAGAGGTCGAGTTCCCACACCCCACTTTTTAAGGGATGGTAAAATCCCTATCGTTGAATATAATATTAAGGAAACTTGTATTTATAAAAGTTGATGCTATATCCGATTTTATGCAGTTGAAAATAAAAATAATTAGAGTTCATAATCAAAGTAAAATTTACTTAAAAATAGTATACAGAAATAGAATCCTAAAAAGTCTGAATCATAATTAGTTCTTTGAAATTCAAAATGCCAAGAAATGCGAATTACGTGAAAGCTAATGTTAAAAAAATATTCAGTAAATATATATATATATATATATATATATATATATATATATATATATATATATATCATGCAAGAGGTTCACTAAGTTAACCAAGTTCATTTAAAATAACGTACAGAAATTGAATCTTAAAATTACTGAATCATAATTAATTCCTTAAAATTTAAATTAATTTTAGAAAATGCGTAATTAACGAGTTAGCTGGTTAGTACAGTCTACTATTTTGTTACACAAGTGCCGATTCGGGACGCTGCGAACATCCATGCCAACAGTAGAATTCGAACAAAGAATTCATCCAAAAAGCGGCACCTTAACTATATGGCTATTGTATGACCATAATAACTAAGATATATTCTAACATATGTTGATATGCATATATATATATATATATATATATATATATATATATATATATATATATATATATATATATATATATAGGATTAACTCCCGACAATTTTATTTTCTCGGAGAAAAAATAGACTTAGTTCATTCTGATTGGGAACTCCTAATAGAACAACATTCAGTTTTCAAATATTTATTATTCTGAAACTATTAAATCCTTCAAATAATATGAATTAGCAATTACTTTTCTGCAAATAATAATACGATTTTTAGGTAATTCATTAATATTAGAATTCAAAACACATTAAATTAAAAAAAAACCCGATATTTTCTCTGTTTTTTCTTTATATCTTTTTTTTTTTTTTTTTTGTTCGTTTGATTTTCGTACAGGATGCAGCTGAAAACTTAGGCAACTACCTGGCTGACTTTCATTACTAGATTGGATTGTTTTGGAACAATGTCAAGGTATTGGGTTTATACGGGGTACCTAGTGATGTAAAATACACTACCTTAACTTCCGAACAGAAAAAGACCGAGAGCATAATTTGGAACTTTAATGCGTAAGTCTGCCCCCCCCCTCAAAAAAAAAAAAATGTGGGCACGTACTACTTTCTCATTTTCATTTCCTCTCGAGGCATAAATTTTGTTTTGGTGCTCTATGGTTTAGTGTAGTACTACGCGAGGGCTCATAAGATCGGGACCTACTGTATAAGCCGATTCGAACGGCTGTATCCAAACGATGGCAGACTGGGTAGGGTATTATGCTTTGTACCAGAGTTCGTGGGTTCGTATTTTACTAGGGCATGGATGTTTGTAGTCGTTCAGAATTGGTTTTAAGCAGGCTTCATTAGTTTTGGTGTAGCGTTACAAAACAAACCGAACGGCTACAAACATCCGACAGCCGTGGAATTGTAGAATTTGAATCAATAAACTCCAGTACCTAGTAGCAATTTCGATTTCTATTGCTGGCCTAGATATTTTGTCGTTTAAAATCGACTTTAAGTTGTAGGTTTGGGTTAACCCTTTCGAAGGCTGTTTGAAAATTACTTCCCACCTACATGATCTCACAAAATACACCTGTGTGAAGCGCAAAACCCATTAAAATATATTAGCTTTACTATTGTAACGATGGGAACACTGATTCCCGCTTTAGTTTTGCACTGTCATCTATTGTTTGATCAACTGAATATAATTTGCACTTCTGTTGTGAAAGTTTAATAACGTTGTGTGAGAAATAAATGGCCCACGAAAGGGTTAATTTAACTCTTGTCTCCTTTGCTTGATGCACAGAAAGAAACGTAGAAATTCACATCACTGCCAACTGCGAGATTTGAATATGCTCACAGTTGCATAAAATGCTAGTAGTAATCAGTAAAAGATTATACAAGAAAAAAATATTTATGATGTACAAGATCGTCAGTGCAGAAATTACGGTAGCTTCAATAATAATTCAAAATGTTCGTACTACAAAAGAATTTATTCCGAAAAGAAGTATTTATATATAGGACTATTTGACTTACCGAAAAATTCCTACGCCGACACGAGCAAATCGTTTTATCATATATAGTGCTAAATTCTTGAGAGTTGTAGTAATCCAATAACGCTAAAACGATGTCCTCGAAATGAATAAGTTTGAGGAATAAACGAAAGAAAAGTGATCATAGAAATTTAATAATTTCAACTAGTTCTAGATGTGTCATTAAACTATTTTTATATTTCCTTCAATAGTAAAAGGAAAATAGCAATTTTATTCAGTAATCTTCGATAAAAATCTTTACCCTCGAAGAATGGATTGCTGAAATTACAGACATATACTATAAATACTATTTTAGATTAATGTTTTATAGCTGAAGTTTTATTGATATCCATTTTCAATACATAAAATGTGATCACACACATTCTTTTTGTAACAGCAATACTGTGATAATATGGCACAGAAATAAACTAAATGGAAAATTTGTGTAAGTGAAATCTTAAAATACCCTGAAAAAAATGTTTAGTTGTATGTAACCGAAATCAAACAATTCTTCTATCGAGATTATTTCAAATGAATAAGAATATTTTATTAACAAATTTCGAATTGAATTGAGTCTCAAAATTTAACTAAGATATAAGGATTGTCGTTTTTTGAGAATAACGCTATTAGAAAATATTTCCCTTGTCTTAAAATTACGCACATTAGAAAATATTAACATGAACAAAGAGATTATATAGTGATAAAGAATCTTTCTGCCAATTAAGTCAGTTTTATTAAGTTATACATTTTAACTGAACTGTTGGGCACTTAAGAGTAATTATTAAACGAAAATTTGCATTGTCATTATTGACATTTATTCCGTCACTTCTTTATGGGGAGGGGTGATGTTAAAAAATAATATGGAAAATAGTTTATGCACTATACCATAAATGGACAATTTTTTTTTGTGTGGGCAAAAAACATTAAAAAGTCAGTATAATTTGTTCTAAAATTTTAACAAAAGTACTTTCATGTCCATTCTATTTTCAGCGTACGGCATTCTGAATAAACTTTACTTTTTTTTAGTAGACATTTTGAGGTTGAAATATTTTATCCACTATAGCACAAACAAGCACTACTAGTATTTTAAATTTTATTAATTTCACCTCTATTCATATAGAGCAATTTGTCGCAACGTCACGACTTAGTATGATGCCCTTCCCTTTCATTTTCATGTTTACAACAGCCAATAAACCAGGGCTTCGAACGGTAATTTTTTTGTTCCGGTTTTCGTTCCGGTTCAACAAAAAAATTAATATCGGTTCAGTTCCGGTTTTCGCTCCGCCAAAAATAACGGTTTTCGGTTCAGTTCCAAATGAATAATTTCATTTTATGTATATTCTTATTTGTACTAAAAATATAATTCTATCATAAACAAAAAAATGTAATTCTATCAAAATTTAGAAGATTTTATTCTTTTTTTAATTGGTACACTATGTGAATTGATACAAACAGCAGGTACGATAAGAGCGGCGAGCACTGGCATTGTTATCCATTATCAAAATCGCATTTGACAACTAGGTTCATGATTACCCACATTCGTCGTTTGACTCTCACATCGTGCACTTGGCCTTGCAATAATTATGTAAAAAAATATTATTTATTTAACATATGAAAATTGCCTCTAATTATTAATATATCTTCTAACGTGGTTTCACTGAGATTACTTCTGTTGTCTCGGAGAATAAATTTCAAACCTGAAAACGCTCTTTCAACACTAACTTGTGTAGCTGGAGCTGCCAAAACCACCATTTCAATCTTATACAAGTGCGGATATGTAATTATAAAGTTGACGTTAAATTAGAAAATATTGATAAGTTGGTAACAGTAACAAAATGACTGAAAGATATATCGAAATAAACCGATATTTTTTTCGGTTCAGTTCCGGTTTTCGTTCCGACCAAAATAACGGTTTTTTTCGGTTTTCGGTTCACTTCCGGTTCAAAGCCCTGCAATAAACTGCCCTTTCATTTCATACTAAAGCCAAAATTGTCATAAGTTGAGATGTGCCCTACTGCGTGAAATCGCCTTATAATCGCTCTGTCCACCATTTTACCATATGTAATGAGTAATATTAGAACTTGTATCGAAAGAGAAAACAACTGGCCGGAGCCTAAAATAAGCTTTCTCAAATTTACCTTCTTGAATTCCCCCGTGGCGGCAGCTTACTTATTACTGTTTTCCAATTTAAAAATAAAACAGCCATTGTGTATTATTAAATCGGAGTGGAAAGTTATTAGTACTGCCCTTGAATTGTAAATAATTTCTATCATTGAAATTTATTATACATTTTTTTTTTTTTAAATTTGCGACGATCCGGAAAAACCCTGAGGCAGCCGTAGTTTGCGTATCCCTGGATTCTGTCCAATATGCACAGTTCATAATTTTACCACTACTGGCTCACACATAAACGTTTTCATAAATAATGAACTCCTTTCTCCTCCCTCTACCGGCTAATTTTTATAGACTGTCTTTTGACAGATCCAAAACATATTTAAAAACAATGGGGGAGACGTATTACGGAATACGAATGTGGGCGATGTAATGAATCTGCTTTGTGAAAGGCAGAAATATCTGCTTATATATTTTTTTCCTCAGAGAGAACATTGATTGATTGATTGATTGACAGACATGTTGCCTCGTGATCCCAGTCATTTGTCAGAGTGAAAGAGAAAATTGTCAAAATTGAACAGATAAAGATCATTTAATAGTTTGTGAAAGTATCAATAAATTGTTCTCTCTCTCGTCTCACCCCCCTCTCCCTATATATCTCTCTTTTTTAACAGATGTTTGACTTGAAAGGTTATTTAAATATTAGCTGTTTCCCGTGCGTTGTGTTTATTTAGGTATTTAAAAGGATTTCCTCTTGCAGTAAATATTGATCTTCTATAACTATAATACAAACACTTTCAATAAGATATATATATATATATATATAATCACTTATAATTAAAAATATATCATAAAAGTTTATATATCTTATGTATAATACAATTTTGTATGGGCGAAATATTGTTTTAAAATATCACTGATCTTTTATTGCTAGATCATATTGAACAAACTTGAATAATAAATTTTTAATCTGCAGGTAATATTGTTTTAAAATATTAATATAGGTTTTCAGCCTTACAATTTAATAATTTGTACCGATCGGTGTAAACACAATTCATGAAAAGGGTATAAAATAATAGCGCATAAAATACCTGAAATTAAAATAAACTTGCATTTCACTGTATTTGTGTGTGGGTGTGTGTGTGTATATATATATATATATATATATATATATTCATCAAAGGGATGAATTATTTTTAAACACTAATAACTCAAGAACATATTATTTTTTATTATTTCATCAAAAAACCCCATAATTTTAGCCGAACGATGGCCGAATGGTTAGGGTGCTGGCCTTCGGAATCGGAGTTCGTGGGTTCGAACCCCATATTGGCATGGATGTCCGTAGCCGTTCGGAATCGGCTTTAAGCAGTAGGTCCCGGTCTCATTAACCCTCGTGTTGCAAAAAGTAGACCGTAGCGCTCCAAACCAAACCAAAAGCAAAGCCCCATAATTTTATCAGCGATATTGCAATATTACTTTCTGTTATTTACTGTACGTAATACATATTTTGAAACGATTATAATTCACAAAATAAATAATTGGAGGTAATCTACCCGACAGTATTTTTTTACGGAGATACAAGTATTATCAAAAGGGGATAGAGAGAATGGAAATTTTGTAAAGACTGCATGGTGACCTTGATCTAATAGCCTTGTTGTGTACCATTGTCAACCTTGTTATCCAAATGATAAGTAAAATACTAAACGTTAGCAAGTCAATCACAAAAGATATTGTTTGCACAAATTGAGAGGAGTGATTGATTGATTTGTAAGTGATACTGAATAGACTAGAAAACATATGATGATATTGAATGGGCTAGAAACATAAATTGTTAATTTGCGGTTAATTCACATTTAATATTTTTATTACTTTTAACCGCATAGGGCCTTGAAACTCTAAGAAGCCGTCTTCTCTGGAAAAGATAGTGAAATCGGAACGATAGGGTTATCAGTTATGGTTGTATTGCATTTTGTGGCGCAGTTTCTAGCAGTTCTTCACTTTAGATTTCATAAGATGCTACTGATAAAAGTTGTCTCCATCAGCCTTTTGTTTCTTATCATCCTTTTAAATCTGGTTAAATTTTAAGGCTCTTTTTTTTTTTAAATACTTCGTAAAGTGAATATGACAGATTTATTAAGTAACAGTTCGTTTCAGAACCTAACCAAAGAAAAATTACACAGAGAAATTAAAGGCTTAAAAAAAATCAAAATTCTAAAGTATTGCACTTTTTTTTCTGGATTTTCAAAGATAGGCAATGCTTTTTGTCTGAATTATAATTCTGACCTGAGCCCCACAAATATTGTAATATAACATGGATTACCTTACACCAACAAGGGAATGTGAAAAAAAAAAAAAGAGTTCAGAAAATTAATAAATTTTATGCAGTTTTTCTAATTCAATCACAGAGACCAAGCTTCTATTTTATAAAATGTTTTAAATAGTCATTCGATGCATAAGGATGCGCTTTATTAAGTTTATTGTCTTTCTCTAGGTTGATGAAACATAAATTTTAGAATAAAGTTCGTTTTGTGTTAGATTTAGCAACACTGATCAAATCATTCGAGCGTCTTTAACCAGATAATATACCATGGGAATGATGTTGACTATGCCATCCCAGACCGAGAATAACGCCCCTTCTCACTTTAGCGCAGTGCGCATCGGTGTGTGTGAGGGGGAGGGGGTCCATTGCACACCCTACAAATAATTTTTTATTTTATATTTTTTGTTGAAAAAAGGTTTTTAATCACTTTTACTAACCTTGTGTGATATTTTGAAATCCATTTTTAACTACCTTCTTGACTAGCTGAAGATCTGAAATTTTGCACATAGGTTCAAATACGGCGACAATACAATATACAATCATTGAAATATTAGATGGGAGAACATAGAATAAAATCAGATTGATAAGAGCTGTTCAGCGTACATGGAATCCCAATAGCAGACACTTTAAACTAGTATTGCCATCTATTTGCAAGCGGCAAAACTAAAAACTCAAAATTTTTACATTTTAGTACAATTTTTTCGTTTTTCTTTATAAATAAAAACGACTTTTGAAAAAATACTTTTTATATTTCTGTAAATCGATAATGTCGTTTTAATTTAAGGGTAAAAATTTTATTATATGACTTTCTTAATGCTAGTGAGCACTAAAACTCACAGTTATTAGTTTATATATATATGTATATATATATATATATATATATATATATATATCGCTAAAAATTAATATACTAGTATTAATCAAAATATTGTGTTGTAATCTGAGAAATAAATCTCATTTGGTTTCGAAACTTCCCATTACACTGCCAGTCATAATCTGTAGTACTGAAAAATAATTTGTTTTCTATCCAGAAAATCAAAGTTACTTGCCTATCAAACTCTCATCAGCCCAGTCCTAATGTGTACTTCGGAAATTTGGTTTGTAACTAAGAAGAAAGAATAAAAAACAGAAAAGGATGTCCTGAGAATCATCCTCGGTGGTGTGAAAGAAAATGACATTTGGTAACAACGTATAAATTCAGAAATTTATAGAACATTTAGAGATCCCGGATATAATAAAAAATATTAAAATTATTAGAATGATCTGGGCTGCTCAAGCCATAAGGAAAGACAAAAGAGATCCCGCGAAGAAAGTTTTCATCGCCAAGCACTTTACGTCCCGTAAAAGTGGGAGGCCTAAACTTCGTTGGATTGATACTATTGAATTAAATTTTAAACCATGGGAGTAAACAACTGGCGAAGAGTAGGCTATCGTGGAAATCTCTCCAGCAGAAGACCTTGGTCCACTCAAAGTTTTCACGTCAGTTATGACAAAGCCAGAAAAATCTGATTTGAACTACTATTTCATTTCATCTTATAGCGTGTGTCAAAGCATTAAATATGATTCAAATATCCACGTATCTGTAAAAGATTTAAAATAAATTCCCTTGGGGTACTTTAAAGCCAGGTGATGCTGGATAGGTAGGACATCTTTCGGTGACAGGAGTCCTTCAGGTCGAATCCCATTGCTTGCAAGAATCTTCGTAGCCGTTCGGAACCGACTTAAACTAGTAGGTCAATCGAGGGTACTAGCCTTCTTGTTGCAAAAAAGTAGACCGTAGTGCCCCCAAACCAAACCATATCTAGAAAGAACCAAGTCCATTTTTTCTTCCACGAAATGAAGTCATTTACTAAGGTTAATAATTTATTTAACCCTTAATTTGGTATTGTATGCTGTGCCATACAAACTTTAAAAAAAATAAAGTGTTAAAGAAATATTATAATTTTAATATAATTATTAATATTTATTCTCATAAACTACTCACACTTTATGAAAAAAAAATTGTTTTTTGAGTGTTAGCAACACTCAAACATTCCTATTTCAGTATTTGTTTCAATTCAGATTTTTTTTTTTTTTTTTTTTTTTTGCCAAATAAAGGGTTAATAGGTACGCATATGTACATATGCTAAAAAATACACTAATTATTAAACATTTTCTGAAACAAGTATATATTTTCAGACCATACTATAAGCCAAGAAATTTAGGACTCAATTTTTCGACACATTTTCAAATGGACTTGTTTACTTTGGTTGAACAAACCTCTCGTAATGCGCAAAAATTTATTATTATATTATTTTATTTTCCTAATGAAGATGGCAATATAGGCAGATATCTTTATGCCAAACACGACTGCACCACCCGAAGAGCACGTGTAGGAATGCTGTGTCCTCATAATATAGAAGCAGGGACCAAGCAGAAGACTCCTAGGCTTGGTCTATACCCTCCAAGGGTATCGTTTGAACATAGAAGACATTGCGACCCAAACTTACTTTACATGCCCCAGTCGCCGGTAACAAACGTGGTAGTCTTTGATGGGCTTGATTTTCAAACTCACAACCCTCTGGTTATGAAATCAACGCCTTTGCCGAATGGGCTACCACGACTCATATAAAAGGTTCTTTAGAGAATATATATATATATATATATATATATATATATATATATATATATATATATATATATATATATATATATATGTGTGTAAACTAAAACTAAATTCCTCGGCGCAACAGCTCCTAGGGGCCAATCTCCGTTTCCAAGACCAAGGGCCCTGGGGTGCGAAGCATATGTTCCGGTTAGGTGGTCAACCTTACGCGGAACCCCCAGTGTTTAGTTCTCAAGCATTCTTGATCCTCTGTTTGTCTACCCACTGAAGGGATGAAAGGCTGAGTCAACCTTGTCCAGTCCGGGAATGACCGTAATGACACAAATCGGAATTTTCAATAATTTTATATTTTGTAGTATAATTATATCGTATTCTAAAAAGCAATTTATAAATTTAAAAAAAGAGTTTTTTAAACCCGTTTTATCTTTTTAAATAGGGGACTTTTAGTGGTTAAGATTTCTTTGCATAAATTACACATACGCCCCCCCCCCCTACGTCCTCTTAAGTCTGTCGCATATATTTTCAGTATAAAAGCAAATTCTGAAATTTCACGTTACGAAGTAATTTTCTGTCAGCCCGCTACCGCTAACGAAATGGATATATTTTAGGGCATTTTCTTATATGTCATTTTGCTGTATGACGTCAGCTAGATGGGCATTGTAGGAGTAGTGGTGTAGATGTGGCCTTGCCCCAAAAAGTATTTGATAATGTGGCAGTTGTAATACAAAATGTTTAAAGTGGTAAGGGTTCAGTACTTGTGTTATGCGAATTTCATCTCTTTTTTGTGATTCTATACTAAGTTGTTAGTATTTAAAACGGCCCTTTTCTAAAAGTAAATAAAATCGATCGATAAACTAAAAATCGATAAAAGGATCAATCACTAACCTAAATCGAGAGTTTCGTGTGATCGAGTTAGGAAAGGAATATAAAAATGTACTTTTTGTTCTTATGAAAATATGAATATATGCAGCTATTATAATTAAATTTTTCAGTATATTAACCCCTATGAACAAATAGTGATTTGAGTAATTCTTTATTTAAGTAGTGATTTGAGTAATTCTTTATTTAAGTAGTGATATAAATAATTCTTTATTTAAGTAGTGATTTAAATAATTCTTTTTTAAGTAGTGATTTAAATAATTCCTTATTTAATTGGTGATTTAAAACATTCTTTATTTAAATGGTGATTTAAATAATTCTTTATTGAAATGGGGATTTAAATAATTCTTTATTTAAATGATGATTTGAATAATTCTTTATTTAAGTAGTGATTTGAATAATTCTTTATTTAAGTAGTGATTTGAATAATTCTTTATTTAAATAGTGATTTAAACAGTTCTTTAGTACACTCAAGGATTAATTGAATACACTCAAGGATTAAATATAGGTGTAGTATCACATTTCATTCTTAAAGTGTTAAATTAAAATGTAATTTTTATATACATACAATTTCATAATTCATTAATCTTACATATAATACAGGTAAGGTTTTTGTATTAAATCTGTGTTGTGAAGATAACCCGTAGAACTAGTACCTTGTTGTGGAAATTATTTTAAAGAATAATACAATATGAAAAGACTTTCCTTTCACTTTTTCAGCTTCAAAAGTATTTGTTACATATTAGCTTCTCAAACACTTCAAGATATTTATTTCTTTATATAAAATCCTTTGTATGCATTCCGATTTAGGCCGGATTTGTCGTTGAGATTTAGGTAAACACTGGAGAGGTTCAAGGCAGGTTACATTGTTCCAGGGCCCGATTATCGCACAGGCACTTAGGGCACGTGCCCTGGGCACGAAAATTTAGTCGAGTACTTGAAACACATATTAAGTGGGGAAAAATTGCAAAATTACGCTACCATCATTAAGTTTTAATAAATTATTGTACGAGGTAATTGTGTTTGTCATGAACTCTATTGTTTCCCATTTACTTTAATTTTACTGTTATTTACCTTATAATTAATTCCCTCAACGAACCTGGTGCTCTTTCTATCCTATGGGTTATTGCATATTTTTTTATAAGACAGATTATTAGCAACGTACCACTATAAACCATTAAATCATGTCATCAATTTAAATTATTTTTAATTCTGTTGTTATTTATTTTCTGCACGACAGAGCTTGTGAGTGTGAGAAGGTAAAAATAAAAAAAGTGGGTCACTCTAGGTCTTAATTTTTAGCATGGCTAAACAGAGATAATGATTACGTAAAATGAAAATTTGGTGTTTTTGAATATTACTTTTGGTTTGGTTTTGGTTTGGAGCGCTACGGTCTACTTCTTGCAACCCGAGAGCTAATGAGACCGGGACCTACAGCTTAAAGCCGATTTCGAATGGCTACGAACATCCATGCCACAGTGGGATTCGAATACACGAACTCCGGTACCGAAGGCCAGCACCCTAACCAATCGGCCATCTTTCGGCTTTGAATATTACTTTAATGTTAATTTCTTAAATCTGTTTGCTAATTTAATGTTAAAATTTTTATATGTCAGTAATTATGATAATAACTTGTCGCTATAAATTTGCATGGGGGTGGAGGGCACAAAAATTGGATTATGCCCTGGGCACAAAAGTATATCTTAGTCGGGCCCTGCATTGTTCTGAAGTCCAGCGATAAAAATTAAAAACAAAATTCTAGAAAAATGTTAACATTTGAAAAAGTTTTAAAGATTTCAAAAAAATTTTAATTTTTAATTAAATGAAATGTTTAAACAGATATTGTTTTCCTGAATATGCTTAAAGTACTTTAAAATACAAATCAGTTACAATGTTTAATGGAATGAAAGTCTACTGTCCTCTTAAAATGGTTTGTGCATTTGAATTGTACAAGCATTCTCGAAGTTCGACGATCTGTAATTCTTTTTCAAGAGATGTGTGAGTGTCGTTCTCTTCGTATGCATATGTAGTGCGGGCGTCACTGAACGAACTCGGTTATGCGGGCCAGCTCGTTAGGTGCTGCATTTAAGTGGAACGTTCCCGGATGTTGGATTATTCGGCTGACCTCCGTTGATATAAACATTATTCTTATCCGTTTGAAGTATATAGAATGCAGGATGTGGATTTTGTGTCAAAAATAGACGATACCAATCTTTTTCCTACTAATAAATCATTCATATTTTACAGAATACATAATAAAATAAATTAATAAAACTGTTTTGTTCTTGAGAAAAATAAGCCATCCCATATAATTATTACAGATGGAAATCGCAGATGGTTATTTACTACAGCAGGAAATCTTTTCTCTGAAGCGCGGATCATAATTTCATCATTTATATAGTTAATTTTATCATATTTGTGTTATTAAGGTTCTTTTAATTTTAAACTCCGTTCACGATGGGAAACTCCTTATATAGAACAATCACGTGCTATTTATGCCGTAACTGGGTTTGCTTTACAGCACCACTATCTATTTTTTTGATACTCGATAGGTAAAGAGATCGGGACAAACTCCGTTCACGATGGTAAACTCCTTATATAGAACAATCACGTGCTATTTATGCCGTAACTGGGTTTGCTTTACAGCACCACTATCTATTTTTTTGATACTCGATAGGTAAAGAGATCGGGACAAACTCCGTTGACAATGGTAAACTCCTTATATAGAACAATCACGTGCTATGTATGCCGTAACTGGGTTTGCTTTACAGCACCACGATCTATTTTTTTGATACACGATGGGTAAAGAAATCGGGACTTACCTTTTTGGTGAGTTCCTGCCATATTGGATTCTTCTCACCCATTGTTAACCTATAAGAAAATAAAATTCAGTCTGACCAACTCGCTTCTAAAGAATTCATTTTAAAAAGTTATATCACAGGATAGAATAGCAAATTTTCTAGGATGCTATCTTTCCCTTTTTTAAAAAACACCGAGAAAAATATATTTAATTTAAAACTATTTATGAAAAATTTTAGTATGTTCCTATATCAAACACAAATAAGAAAATTTAAGGCATAAATTCAAAAAAGGAGATGATTGCATTCTAGAGAATTCGCTGTTCTATCACGTGATACTAAAAGAATTTTAAAATGTGAGCCGATCAATAAGAATTATTTTTCCCATAGATAGATTAGCTTTGTTTGGGGGGGGGACAATGTGACAAATACACACTCGCCTTAAAATTATTACGAACGGCTACGAACATCTATGCCATCAGCGGTATTCGAACCCGTAGGCTCGTTGTACCAAAAGGCAGCGCCCTACCATTTAGTCATTGTCCGAATACACTATAAGGTTTAAATGAACTTGACCAAGGATACGTCATGGGTTTCATTTACCTGCCATATTTGTGTATTTTACTGTAATTCATTAGACCATGGACTCTTATCATGAACATTAGATCATCCAATTAGGAAAAATATAAATTGACCTATTTATTAAATAGGTAAAGTAGAAAAAACGAACCTCAATTAAATTACATCAGTTATAATTTGTTTTAAAAATTATTATTATTTGATTTTTATAACGTAAAGCATTTTTTACATATTGTAGTTTACTCATAGAAAATTTTAATGAATATTTTTCTCGAAGAGGTTAGATTGACCCTTAAGTAACTTAGTTTTAAGCAATTCTCGTTATAAAATATTTTTAGATTAAAATTGTAATCAGTTCTGTAGCAGATTTTACTGTTTGTAATAAATTGGTATTTCGATTCTTTTTTACTAAGCAACATTTGTTTATCAGCAAATGTTGATAGGGCTGAATTCTGGCGGTGTTAGTATTCAGAACAAGATCTGAATACTAATAAAAGGAACGAAGAGATTAGTCAAGCTATCACAATTTAAATTGTCTCCTACCGTATTCCGGTCATGTACCGATTATATAACCACTGTACATAACACAACCTATTCTGTGAGCAAGTGATGCGTTGCTTTTTATCTACCAGTTTATAACAATCTCTCCCCTCCCCTCTGTCGCCAGTTTGTTGAATTAAAAACGACGCTACTCCAAGAAGTAGGTTGCTGTATTTGATCGCGATGAAAACGTACATTTATTTTGATTCGGGTTTTTAAACATCTTTTTCTATTTGAAAGATACTGTTTTTCAAAGTTCATTGAGAAAAATTATATGTCAAATTTAAAGCATTTTAGATTGTGCCCGAACGATAACCGAATGGTTAGGGCGCTGACCTCCGGGTACCAGAGTTCGTGCTTTCGAATCCCACTGTAGCATGGATGTTCATAACCGTTCGGAATAGGCTTTAAGCATTAGGTCCAGGTCTCATTAGCCCTTGTGTTGCAAATAAGTAGACCGTAGCACACCAAGCCACGGAAAAAATTTGTCAAAATTTAAAACATTTCAGATTGTGCTTGAACAATGGTCTAATGGATAGGGCGCTGCTCCTCGGTACCGGAATTAGCGGATTCGAACCCCGCTAAAGACGTGAGTGTTGGTTCAATTCGGATTTCAGCAGTTGGTCTCGGTTCATTAGCTCTCGTAATAAAAAAACCCGTTAGCTCAAACTCAAACCAAACCCTATCCAGATAATTTCGTACATTTTTTCATTTACCCATTATGTGCGGCAACAGAAAATACTTGCAATGAGAATAATTTTCCAATATATTTTTCTTATAAATCATTCAGAATTATAGACAAACGATAACCGAATGGATAGGACGCTGATCTTCGGAACTGGAGTTTGTGGGTTCGAATCTCACTGTGGCATGGGTGTTCGTAGCCGTTCGGATTCGAACTGTAGGACTCGGTCTCATTAGCCCGCGTGTTGCAAAAAGTAGACCGTAGCACTTCAAACCAAACCAGAGTTATACATTGTTTAAAAGAGGTTATCGTTCAAAAATGAATGTTGTAACGCAGTTTTACTCTAAACTCTTTCGTACACGGGCCAAATTTCCTTGTGTAAATAAAGAATGAGTTGGCGGTCTGCACATAATGGGCAGAGAGATAAAATACTAATCACATTTAGTTGGCACAATCTAATACACTATTGTTTTGCATTTATATTGACATTGTACGATTTCCAGTCTATTTTTGCATGCATTTTGGTAATTAAAAAGCTTTTTTTTATGTGTGTGTGTGTGTGTGTGTGTGTGTGTGCTAGTTTTTTATGTACTTAAAAAAAGGTGAACTTCAAAAGAATTTTTCTTAGAACGAACTTTTTTTAAAGATTTAGAAACTTCGTTTAATAGAGGTCTGACTGTATCTGTTAACGAAATTAGCGTTTCTATTTAATATTTCACTCGATTTTCTACAATTTTTATTGTTTTCGTTGTAATTGTTTTGTCCCGTTAAACTGTTTTACGCAAAAAACACAAATAACACATTTTTATCTAGATAGATTATGATAAAAATACTCGAGGTGAATAAAACCGCTCTGACAGCATTCATTTCGCTGTGATCATAAATCTGACTCTTCGTATTCCGGAAGCAGTCTTTTATATCAGTCCAGATATTTTTTTTATCTCATTTTCTTCCCCACAAATATGATAACGGACAACAGTTTTATCATATCTCTTGCTTCACTTTCGATTTTTTAAAATTTGGTTAGTTTTGTTTTAAATAAATAGAAAATTTACTTTGTCTATGAGTTACGAATCGTAAATTTTGACAATTTAAATCAAAGGTGGGGAATCTTTTAACCATTAGCTAATTTAAATTGTGCAGTTTGAAGGTTCTCGTGTAAGTTGATATACCCATAAATGGCCGAACGATGGGGTAGTGGTTAGTCGCTGGCCTTCGGAACCGGAGTTCGTGGGTTCGAATCCCGCTCATGTCATGGATGTTCATAGCCGTTCGGAATCGGCTTTAAGCAGTAGGTTCCGGTCTCATCACCTCTCGTGTTGCAAAAAAAAAAAAAAAAATAGACCGTAGAACTCCAAAACCAAACCAAACTAAACCAAATAAACCAAATACCCATAAATGGAATTTTTGTGAAATTCTTAGTCTTTGGAGAATTTTATCTGTTTATTGCATTGTATCAAAATAATACTAAACAAAAGTTATCATAAAAAGTTACAACATAAAATATTTTTTTCACATAAGGGTAATTGCTTGTTCCAACGTTTATTCTTTTAATTTTTTTTTAATATACAACTACATATTCAAATACATTTACAAATAAAAATAATTGTTGAAAAATAAATTCAATGGAAAATATTTAAGAACAACTTTATTCAAATGATTGATTATTGAAGAAATTTCTTACCTTTTTTCTTCCCTGGAATAACTTTACATTATATCTTTCTAGAGCTGCATTAAATCATTAATATTCGAATCGAATAAGAGGGACTATTAGTTTGACCAAAAACATGTATACAGCAGTTTGTTACAACATTACGAACTGCTATAATGCCCTTCTCATTCATTTTCATGTTTTCAACAGCCAATAGACAAACAATAAACTGCCCTTCAGTTTAAAATTAAAGTCAAAATTGTCATAAATTGATATGTGCCCTTCTGCATGAAATCGCCTTATTGATACTTAAAACATATAAAAAAAACAAAGACTAACATTTTGACAGAAAATGAAAACGCCAAAACCAAAATTTAAGGAACGGGACTCAACAACAACAAACAACTACCCGTTGCCAGTTGAAAGACTCTTAATTTTTGAATTTTTAAAAGAGAGTCGACTGCCTGTGGAATAGGTCCGTCTTGAACTATAATAAAGTATTTTAAATATTTATTTCATTTTTTAAAGCAATACAATAGAAGAATAAGAATACTAAGTTATAAAAAAAACTAACTCAGCAACAATAGAGTTATATTCGTTTTTAAAATGTCGTAATCTATGGATATTAAATATAGAAAAATTTCACGCATCAAGGTATATCTCAACTCAAGATGATTCTGGTTTTTATTTCAAACAGAAGGGTATTATATGCCTGTTAGTTATCTTAAGACCCCTCCACACCATGGTCCACTGCAAGCCATTGCCACTGTGTAGAGGGGGTATGGCTTATCGTGGTCGATGGTGATAGACGATAAAATAGCCTTGGCGGACGATGGCTTCGGAGGCGGTTTTTCCCCAAAGATCAAAGCAGCCAAATGCGCAACTAAAGTGCGCAGTAGACCCTATGGACGAATCCACGAGCTCTTCTCATTTAGTGGCCCAGCGTGTGGATGCAATCCGTGAACCATTGTCCATGGTCGCCATCTGGAAGTGGTGAACAATTATCCATAGTGTGGAGGCTACATTAAACGTAATGACATTAAAGTAGTTCGGAATGCTTTGTGAAATTGCTCTATTAATACAAGAGTTTGTTTTCATAAAAGCCCAATAAAAACTTACAGAGGCCGTATATCACCCACCTGAGATTTAAATGAGTTGTAGTTGGTTTTGTTATTTTACTTTTCAAATTAAACATTGTTAGTCGTCCGTTGCATTTAAATTAGCACTGTAGTTAATTTCCAACCACATGCTGGTTGGAAATAATACTCTTTTAGGTAATACCAAAAATTTTTATCTTAGCGCTCTAAACTAAATTAAACCAAACCTATTTCTTTTGTTAAACATTAATTAACTTTTCTGTTGAATGTGCATGATTCAGTTTTATTTTTCAATAGTTGTATTTTTGCATGTTACATCAGTGCAACAATATTGTATATACTTGCAACCAGTATAATCTCTGGACGTCTACCAGATTTGTGCTCCTTTTCGTTTTGCTTACAGCATGCATCAAAAGTAAGACATTCATCAAAAATGCTAGCCACCTCATCGTTTGTTTTAACTATGCATCATACCACTTTGGCATCACAGCTGTTCCTTATTACAGTTTGTCCACCTTATATCGTGTAAACAGGTGTTGTGGCAAGCACATGAATAAAAATATTCGGTTCTTTGGTGTTGCTACATTTATGGAGATTTGTCTGGAATTTAGTAATCGTCGGTAATGTAGATAATCATGCATTAACAGAAATAATAATAGTGAGACGGGGAATAAATATTTTGTAAGCTCTATTGAAAATTAATATTTCTGTTATTATTAATATAATTACTTGGATTTATTCTGAGTACAATTCGTTTTATAACATAATTATTTTTGAGTTTACATCGGAACCTTTGTGTAATTTTAAGATTAAAAAAATGACTGCATTTTCGAAAGATATAATCCCTAACTTACTTTTATAATTATTTTATATTTCCTTAAATTTATTGGTTGTAAAAGTAAGAAATAAGGACTTATATGTTCACTCTTATTAAATTTGAGAATACCCTTAATAAGGGAAATGCTGTTACACTTCTAATAATATTTTTGTAAATAGAAAGTTTACTATTTTTGGTTTGGTTTTTGGAGTGCTACGGTCTACTTTTTTGCAACACGAGGG
This sequence comes from Pardosa pseudoannulata, assembly GCA_032207245.1. NCBI lineage: Eukaryota > Metazoa > Arthropoda > Arachnida > Araneae > Lycosidae > Pardosa > Pardosa pseudoannulata. Next base: position 59,748,971 of record CM063511.1, on the reverse strand, counting down.
CTAATGAGATTGGAACCTACAGCTTAAAGCCGATTCCGAATGGCTACGAACATCCATGCCGCAGTGGGATTCGAACCCACGAACTCCGGTTCCGAAGGCCAGCACCCTAACCATTCGGCCATCGTTCGGCTGTAAGTTTACTATTTATGAATATTATTTTATTTCACTTAAACACAAAGTTAAAATACTTTAGTACAGTACCGGCGAGTTAAGAGACCGAAAATGTCTAAATACTTAAACATATTTTTTTTCTTTTTTCAATTGAGTTGACAGTGCAGATATCTTTATGCCAAACACGGCTGCAGAGCTGTTGACGTATAAGGCCTGATTATCACACGGGCACTTGGGGCACGTGCTCTGTTCACAAAAATTTTAGGGGGCACGAAAATTTAGTCGAGTGCTTGAAACACATATTAAGTGGGGGAAAATTGCAAACTTACGCTACCATCGTTAAGTTTTAATAAATTATTGTAAGAGGTAATTTTATTTAACATAAACTATATTGTTTCCTATTTACTTTAATTTTACTGTTATTTACCTGATAATTAATTCCCTCAATAAACGTGGTGCTCTTTTTATCCTATGGGTTATTGCATATAAGACAGATTATTAGCAGCGTATCACTATAAACCATTAAATCATCTCATCAATTTAAATCATTTTTAATTATATAATTATTTATTTTCTGCACTACAGAGCTTGTGGGTGTGACCAGTGGCGTGCGTAGAATTTTTTCAAAGAGGGTGTTCATAATTTTCAAGGTGGGGGTTCATAATTCTAAAACATAATAGCCCGCTAAATTTGTACTGAAATTTTTATTTTTGCCATTTTGTCTGAGCTCAAGGGGGGTGTTTAAACCCCTAAACCCCTCCCCTTGCGTACGCAAGGGGAGGGGTTACAAGGTAAAAATAAAAAAAGTGGGTCACTCTAAGTCTTTAAAAGTCCTTAATTTTTAGCATCGCTAAACAGAGATAATAATAATTAAGTAAAATGGAAATTTGGTGTTTTTGATTTTGAATATTATTTTAATGCTAATTTCTTAAATATGTTTGCTAATTCAATGTTATAATTTTTACATAACTGTAATTATGATAATAAATTGTCGCTATAATTTTGCAATGGGGGTGGAGGGCACAAAAATTGGATTGTTCCCTGGTAACAAAAATATCGTAGTCAGGCCCTGTTGACGTATAAAGGTGTACGTGTATCATAAGGAATGCTACGGACGCGTTTTTAGTTCGAAATGCAAATTGAAAAGAATTGCAAGTTTAAATAATTAATAAAAAATGCTAACCACAAAATAATTACAGAATGATGTATTTTTTGTTTTTTATAAAATTATATAAAAAGTATATATATATTTTTTTATAGGGCATTACATTGCCCTAAGTATAGAACGATGCGATTTCATTTTTAAAAGTTCCTTATACTGAGGTTCGAAGTGAGATGTACTGATTTTAAGGGACGATGCTAAATGTTCATCTGTCAGTCTACTTCTGAAATAATTCTTTCTAAGATTCAAAATTGAAAACACTTTTTCACATATAAGAAGCAAATATACCGCTGATCTTCTGCGCGTGAGATAATAAATTTCGGATATAATATTTAAGCAAAGATCGATGCCTAGCAGTGTTAAAAAATGATTTATTTTCGAGTACACATGAACGTTGCTTAGAAACAAATTAGAATTAAGTTTAATGGGCATAGGAATCTTCTATTTGAAGAATGGGATTACTGGACTGGCTAGTAGTAATCCTCCTTATTACTGACCTGTATTAATTTATTTGTAGGCGTTAAATGTGGTTTAATTTCCTGTTTCTCTAAGCTTTGTCCTTGTTTTTAGCCTTAACAGTAATATTATCTGGACTGTAAGGGTGCTCGATATCTAAAATCTTAGAGCATTTTAATTAAAATGGAATAAATTGAAAGATTTTTCTTTTTTTTTTCTCCTCCCTATTCGATTTATTTAAAAAATTTAAATTTTTGTATTGATCGAACAAAATGGAATAAATTGAAAGATTTTTCTTTTTTTTTCTCCTACCTATTCGATTTATTTAAAAAATTTAAATTTTTATATTGATTGAACAAAATGGAATAAATTGAAAGATTTTTCTTTTCTTTTCTCCTACCTATTCGATTTATTTAAAAAATTTAAATTTTTATATTGATTGAACAAAATGGAATAAATTGAAAGATTTTTCTTTTTTTTTTCTCCTCCCTATTCGATTTATTTAAAAAATTTAAATTTTTATATTGATTGAACAAAATGGAATAAATTGAAAGATTTTTTTTTTTATCCTACATATTCGATTTATTTAAAATTTAAATTTTTATATTGATTGAACATATATTTAAAATGCTTTATTGGACTTCTTGATTCTGCAATAAATTTAATAAATAAATTTTATAGTCAAATCTTTTCCAAAAACTTTTTTACAAAAGAAATTTTAATAGTTTTATAGTAAGGTAGTTTAAAGCCAGTTATACTACTTCCTTTCGCAACCAAGAAATGTTTATATGCTTTAAAGTATATATTTTTAAAATTTAATTTTAAAATAAAGTAGTTGTAAAAATAATTAAAAGGTTAATTTACTTTCACAAGCTAAACAGTTTTTCAGCTTATATTATTTAACTTATAAAGAATGCATAGAATCTAATATATAGAAAACACCATACTGGGCGTAAGAGCCTCCCGCTACGCCACTGCTTGTTCTAACTTCAGAACGTGGCGTTTATCAATTTTCGGCATTCCACAAAAAACAATCATTGCTATTTGTGTGTGTGTGTGTGTGTGTGTGTGTGTGTGTGTGTGTGTGTGTGTGTGTGTGTGTACAGCAGAGCCGTAACTAGGGCGTGGTATAGGTGGCATTTGCCATGGGTGCATCAGTCTTAGGGGCGCCGCACCGTGAGGAAAATGGGGTCCGAAAGAGGACGATTCGCCCCAAATAGAAATAAGGAAAAGTTTAAAAATACCTTTTTCTATCATAAAATCCAACGTGTTTAAAAATTATTTTTATGAAATTTCTTATTTTTCAAAATGCTTCTAGAGACTAAACTTGTGATAGATTCTTACAAAATGTTTACCAAATACTCCTAATAGATCTTAATATTATTCCAGGTATTCGTTTTAAATTTTGTATTTATTAAAGTTATTAAAACTAAATTTGAATATAAAATTTTACCAATTTATATTTATGAAAATTCAACGTCCAAATAAAAAATCCCCTCAAATACACTATTTAGTTTATCAGAAAAATAATATCCCCAATATATTCAAAAATATTTAAGTATTAATAAGGAAAAATAGAAAAAAAATTTAATATGCTAGGAACATTTTAAGAATCAACAAAATATTTTGTCAGTTCATTCTGAATATACATATATATATATATATATATATATATATAAGTTTATGAATTTTCACTCTATATTTGGTGGCAGGGGCGCAGATCATTTTTTTGCCACGGGCGCTAAGGACTTAGTTACGGCCCTGGTGTACGGATGATCATTCATGCCCCTAATATATATATAAATATATATATATATATATATATTTCATGACTTAATTCTATTTATTTTATTTCTATATTAATTGACCCCATTGCAGCCATTGTCCACAATGCTGTTTTGTGGTTGGAACGAAAAACTATAACATTAAATTTTAATGGCCTCTTAATGGATAAAATGGATAGCTGCGGTAACTTTTCGATACTTTATTTCAAAAATTACACTTTATATATGCAATGTTTCCCCTCATAGTCTGACACAGGGATGGACAAACTTTTTCGGCCGCGGGCCAAGATAAATTTTTCTAAAATTTTAAAAACAATGTACAAGTACCTAACAGTTTAAATACGTTAATGAGATGAATGAAATTGCGATTTCATTTTTAAAAGTTCCTTATACTGAGGTTCGAAGTGAGATGTACTGATTTTAAGGGACGATGCTAAATGTTCATCTGTCAGTCTACTTCTGAAATAATTCTTTCTAAGATTCAAAATTGAAAACACTTTTTCACATATAAGAAGCAAATATACCGCTGATCTTCTGGGCGTGAGATAATAAATTTCGGATATAATATTTAAGCAAAGTAGAAAAGGAGATGGATATATAATGTATAAATATATATTTCTTTTAATTTGCCTCGGACCGGCAACTTAAAATTCTATCCGCGTGCCGAATAAAACCTTCCGGCGGGTCGGAGTTTGCCCATCCCTGGTCTAACATGTCTCTTGTAAAACAGTTGCTTCGTGTAATACGGGAAGTAGGAAACTTTAACCGTAGAACGCTACCTAGAGACTTTTGTAATTAAAATAATGGACTGTTAAATGCTGAAAAAAACTTTAATATGTAATAAATCGTTTATCAAAATGAAACCGTATATATTATTTGTCTTTTCTTGCTGTAAAATAATTTTTAAAAAAGTTGGCTTGCAAATGTAACAATAGTAACAATGTGTAATGCTCAACTTTCAATTACACCAAATCATTCAGCATTCGGATGTACATATATGCTAGTTTATAAAAATGTTATTACATTCTATAGTCGACGTGTGAGTTTCGGCAAGTTTTCAATAAAGCCGATTATATCCACACCAACTATTTATAGTAAAACTTGTCTTATCTTGTATTTTTGTCTTGTTTGCAGTGTGCTATTATTGTTGCTTCATCCTGCTGCATGTGGTGATGATCTAAGTTTCACACTTGAAAGCCTATTTATAATGTAAGAATCAGCGGAAGAGGCATGTTTTCTCAAATTAAAATTCCGACTTATCTAACGCTAAGGATGTTATGTCCGCTTTTATCATGAAATAGTGTCGTCTTGGAAAATTGGTGCTCAAATTTAGCTGTGGAGAGGTGATAGTGAACATGCCGAAGTAGCACCAACGCTATATCGAAAGTAAAAGGAAAGACAAAAGTATTTAAAGTGAAAGCATTGAAAAAAATTTTTTATAAGTTCTAACCTTTAACTATATTGATTCTAGTTGTAAATTTAATGTTTAAATTTGCGGCTTTATGTTATTTTATTTTTTAAATTATTTATTTTGCTGCCCAAAGCCAATTAGGCCGAGCGATGGCCGATTTGTTAGGGTGCTGGCCTTCGGTACCGGAGTTCGTGGGTTCGAATCCCACTGTGGTATAAATATTCGTATCCGGTCTCAATCGGCTTTAAGCTGTAGGTCCCTGTCTCATTGGCTCTTGTTTGCATAAGAGTAGACCGTAGCACTCAGAAACAAACCAAACCAGCCCGAAGTCAGTTAGACCGGGGTCTAAAGCCGATTAAAGCAAAAGCCTGCTTAAAGCCGATTCCAAACGGCCTCTAACATTTATGACAACCGTGTAAATTCGAACCTGCGGCCTCTATTACCGAAATGCAGCGCCGCACCAAGTTGTCTATTGGCCTGTAATTTTTTATTAATCACACCATTCTATTACACATTAAAAAAAAAAACTGTTTTAAGATGCAAAGGGAGTAAGTTTAGCATCTCCAGCATTCCAACTATCTTGAAATTTTAATTTTACCTTACCATTTATTTTTCAGTGTAGTAGATTATTGAGTTGTGTAGAAAATAAATTATTATTAAAATAGATTATTTAATTGTTTTTAGAAACTGTTATTGCCTAAGGTCTACTACAATTTAGGTGCATGAATAATGTATTCAAATATGTTTTGTACAGTACTTGACATGTAAATTTCAAATTTTCTGTAATAAAAATACAATTAACAAATTATTTTTCACAAAACTTGGGTAATTCAGCCATTGAAACTTTTAGAATTTCAAAAAAATGTTTTCAAGTAATTAACATGTGGCATAAAGTGTACCGTCTAGAATAGTGTATTTAGTGTACTATTTTTATTTTTTTTTAAATGGTTCTAATTTTGTCTTAGTAAGTCTTCCCCAAGGTTTTATACTTGTTTTTTAACATATATTCATGCAAAACCACGGGATATGTTTGTCACTTTATTGTAGGAGTACTCATTTTTGTTCTGTAAAAGAAACCAGAACAAACTCATCCAAACCTTAGTTAAGGTTTGAACCCAACTATACTCTGTGGGAATTTGACATATTATTACTATGGGTGTGCAGTATAATGATTAATGTAATTACCATCATCTATCTTTTAGAAGATCTTGATTTAAAAACTATTAAAACTAAGAACTTTAAATTTATCTAAAAGCAAGGTCAATTGCAGTTTTAGAACATCTATTTAGATTTATTCAGAAAATGCCTTAAAAATATATGTAATATTTTATTTATCTACATATGTGTGACTAACAATTTAAAAGGAAAATTTACAGAACATGATTTTCCTTTTTACTATAGCATCATTGTAAGAAAATAATAATAATAATAATAACAACAACATTATTATTATAAGTGAATTGCAGAATTTTTTTTTTTTTTTTTTAATGTAGCAGTACTGTTGCTTTAAAGGCTTTCTTTTATTTAATGATTTTTAAGTTATTTCTTGGTTGCATTTTAATTTTTAGAAAAAGAAAATAAACAGAAAGGAGGTAATTAAATATGTAGATTACTCAGTGAAAAACTTTTCTTCTGTTGAAACATGGATGATAGTATACATTTTTATTACTCTTGTTAGTTAAAGATACATTTATTTGTTTTTATATGAAGCAATTTTATAACATATTGATCTACAGACATATTTTTAAGTGTAGAGTTTTGTTCCCTAAAAGAGCATATAGTTTTAAGGGTTATGTAAGTAAACCAAGTTTGATGACCACTAATTTTGTAAAATATTTTGATTGTAAATAACATTTTTTAATATTTTTACCTGTCAGTGTTGGCACAAGAAACTGTGAAGAATGTTTATTTTCTATCATTGCAGCATGAAATTTTCCTTAAAAATCTAATTAAAATTAAAGTAATGTTAATATTGTGGTATTATTCTTAATTTTACTTTCTTTTATGCTACAGATGGCACAGAAAGGCGTATTACTGTTGAGAAACCTGTGGTTGAGTTGGATGGAGATGAAATGACAAGAGTGATCTGGGAAAAAATTAAAGAAAAGGTATATTTTACTTCTTCCCCCTTTTAAAATATTTATTAGTTATGTTTTCATTATTTGTTTCATAATTTACTGAAATAAATATATTTTTATAGGAACTTACATTTACTTTCTTAAAAAGAAAAAAATAGTACAATAGAAAATTTCTTTAATTATAGTAGTGATGAATAAAATTTCATTTAGTCCAATAGGTTGTTTTTCTTATGAAATTATATTTGTTATTTTTTTTTCAAAATTTTTGAAGTTTTGACAAATTTTTGAAGGTTTTTATTCATATTTTTTCAATTAAGATAAATTAATTTAAAATGATTCTAGCATGATTTCATTTATCAAATATAAAGTCTTGTTTTTATTATCTTTTATCTTGAAATATAATTTTTGTAATTAATCTAGTACTATATTACTTTCCTTTAAGTTAGTAGTCAAGTACAGTGGTTCTGAAACTTTCTATGGCCCCAATTCCTTTTTTTATCTTGTACATAGCAGTGGAATCCCTAAATAAATATTACTTACGGAGAAATTAAGGACCTCATTTTATCACTGATTAGAAATAAACAAAAATTAAATGTACATAATCCATACAAAAGTAACCTGGAAGCAAGAATTTTTTTAAGGAAATGATACAAGTAAAATGATACTTTAATGAATATTTCACCCCTTCTTGAGCTGTACTGTTGCATGTGGTGTGAATAATTCAATGTCACATCACTTTTTTGTTCCATTTTGTTGCACTTCTGGCATATTAGTTACTATTATTAATTCTATGTAAGGGATCAGTGAAAAATTAGATAATGAATGGATTTTCCTTAAAATTTCAATGGTGTTTAAAAATTTTACAAGGAACCCCTAGCAGATTGTTGTGGAACCCTAGGGTTCTGCAGAACACTCCTTGAGAAACCCTAGTCTAATATATTTAGATTTTTCATATTTACTTTGTAGTATCTCAGTTATTTCTGTAAGATGCAAGCTAACTTCATATTATATATATCACATTCAGGGCCGTAGCCAGAAATTATGTTCAGAGGGGACCAAGGAGAAAGACATCTTTGTTTGTGAATGATACTTCAATTGATGAAAGGGAAAGCACTGTGTTTCTGGAGTACAGTGCTGTATTTCTGGTCAGTGGCTTAGAAAGACTGTTATGGTCTGAGCATGTTTTTATTTTTTTTATTTTATTTATTTATTTTTTTCTTAAGAGAATAAGTGTATGTTCATGAACAGCTAGGCAGATAGCATACACACACAAACGTGAGACATTGTCTATCTACAAAATGGTCTTTCAACATTTTTTTTTGGGGGGGGGACCAGTCCTCCAAATCCCTCCCCCTGCCTACGGCCTTGATCACATTACACTATACTTTTTTGATATAGTGCTATTCATATTATGTATAATTTTTTTACAGCTTATTTTCCCATACCTGAAATTGGAGTGTCTGTATTATGATCTGGGGTTACCATATCGAGATCAGACAAATGATCAGGTTACATTAGATGCAGCTATGGCAATTAAAAAACATAATGTAGGCATTAAGTGTGCTACAATTACACCTGATGAAGCCAGGGTTGAAGGTAAATGAAATATTATAAGATTATTTTATGAATACAATGAATTTTTATTAAATTGAGAATTAATATATCTTAAATTGTTTTTAACATGTTCAAACAGGAAGTTTCATTAATTTGTGTTACATGTATTCAGTTTATATGTTTTCTCTAATTGTATTTTACATTTAAAGTTATGTAAAACTGATTTGTAAAAGTATATCCTTTTTTATGAGTGTATCATTAGTAATTCAATTTAATAATATACTACTCTTATAAATATCATTAATAATAAAATTACAGTTAGGTGTAAGATTAAAAACAAAACATTTAAAATTAAAAAATTTTTTTTTTTATTTAGAATTCAAGTTGAAGAAGATGTGGTTAAGTCCAAATGGTACTATTAGAAATATTCTGAATGGAACTGTCTTCCGTGAGCCTATAATTTGTAAATCTATTCCACGCTTAGTGCCTGGTTGGTCAAAACCTATAGTGATTGGCAGACATGCTCATGGAGATCAGGTAAGCAAAATTTATTTCTAATCAAGGCTCTTATTGTTCTGCCAAATCTTCCAAAGACTATTAAAATAGTTTTAACATGTAAAAATTAGTGCACATATTTTACCTGTTTGATTTACCATTAGCTTGTGGTTCAAATGATATATATATATATATATATATATATATATATATATATATATATATATATGTGTGTGTGTGTGTGTGTAATATGGGCGAGACTCATTCAAAAGCACAACACATTTTATTTCTGGTGAGATACATGAAATCCATACAACAAGCAAGCACTTTTACAACATCATGCACATAGACAATGTGATCATGCACACCCTCATTTCAAATAGGGATTTCTCAAGTAAAAAGACCACGAATAATCCTTAAGCATAATTGATCAAGTGATAAAAAATACCCATATTTAAAGAGAATGAGTTAACAATTGGCTAAAGTATTCAGCAGAGGCTGAATTAAGTCTATAGCATGTCTGGAGGGAAAATCAGAATTACTGCTCAAACCCCGAACTTACTTTATGAACAAAAGTTATTAAACTAATATTAAAATATGTAAATAAGGGATTTTAATATTACACATATATATGCATTTTAGAAATATAATTTTGTTTCCACTTTTTAGTCTAGAAGTGGTTTTTACTTTTTATTTCATTTTTGCAGTATTTGTTATTTAAGCATTAATTATGTTTCTAAAATTCAGTTCCATGCAATAATTAGATACTAAGACTGACAAAGTTTTATATACATACAGGGCTGCAGTAGTTGTAGGTGGTTCAGAGCATGTATATTTACATTTAGCCAAATTTCTAGGGTAGCCTATAGAATATTTAAATGTGCTAATTAAAACTCTTTTCTTTTTTTCTATCACCCCCCCTTTTTTTAAGAGAAAGAGCAGTATATGGTGTGAAACATTTTTTAAGTATAAAAATTAAGCCTGTGCAAAATAAAGTCATGACGTGCACCTGCTGAGTCTTTATTAGGATTTTTCATAGAAAAGAAATTAGATTTCAAATAATTTATATTTACTTATACCTATGCTTAACCCCTTTACAGTTTAATTTTTTTCACTAATTCTATCCAAAAAATGTCACATTATTTACTGCATATTTTTTTATTTTACATTTGTCAGCTGGAAAATATTATTAATAATCATATTTCTAATTATTTTAAGCATATATAACAACTGTTTTACAGGAAATAAAAAAAATGTTTTTTCCTGGAAGCTGATTTTTCTGTCTCATGTACCCCAGACAGGGAAGTTACGTATACAGTTGTGCATATGAAAAATACAAATATTTTCTATTACAATCACTACACAATTATTTTCGAATGCAAATATTACAAGTATATTTACATACCCAGATTTTTCAAAGATCAAATTTAGTGCGATAAATCTTGAAAGACGGCAAGAAGCATAGTAAAACGTCACAATCCGGACAAAAATACCTAGTCTTTTTCAATTCTTTTGTATATGTCATTTTTCTTCAGCGAACACACATAGAACTAGTTTCCAGGTTTTTTTTATCTGTAGACGGAATTGCTGCTAAAAATCTCTTTTGGTCAGTCTCACAAACCTCAAGCCAAAACTCGAAAAGCTCGCGGAGTAATGCAAAACCTATCAGAAAGCCCATGCTTTTAAACCAAACTAAATACACTTCAAAAACTAACATCTTGTGGACACCTATATGACATATTTGACATTAAAAATGCAAAAGTTACAGCTAAAACAGTGAGAATGACAAAGAAATCAGATTGTCCGTACGGCGTTCGGGCAAATCATTAAAGGCACGATAACAGTGCCCATACGGTGTATGTGCAAAACAGGCAAGGGGTTAAACTAGAAAATTAATAATTTTCTAACATCTTGTTTCTAATCCCCAAATAAAGGATGCCTCCAAAATAGGGAGCATATTTGTTGTTTCCTAGGTATCTTTTATTCTAAGATTTCATTGTGTATATATTAATATTTCTATTGCTATGGGTGATACATTATTCTTCCAAATTTGATTATTATGAAAAGAAACTAATTTATCCTGATTTATATTTATAGTACAAATGTACAGACATTGTCATTGAAAAGCCTGGAAAAGTGGAGTTGCTATATACGCCTAACGATGGTAGTGAAGCCAAGAAGTTTGAAGTTTTTAATTTCCAGGAGACAGGAGGATGTGTCATGGGAATGTATAATACAGATTATGTAAATATTTTCTTCTGTCTTGTTAATTATTTATATTTTTCATTTAAAATGCTATGTACAGTAAAAATATTTTTAAAAATGATTTTATATTGCCATTTTGTATTTTGAAAATTCAAAATGAGTCATGTTATATGAAGTATTGAAAATCTCCTATCTATATTTATCTTGATTTCCCCAAGATATTGTTTAAACCAGTTAAAAATTCTTTTTTTGTACACAAAGAATTTCTCTTTGATCTTTGATTTGATTGTCAGAGATACCTCTTTTCTAGTGATTTAATCTTTTTATAAAGCAATAGCGATTCAAAGAATAGTGTAAATACATTGACGATATAAATTTTTGGAAAGTTACTAGAATTTTTAATTTCTTCAGTATCAGTAAAAATAATGATTCATTTGGTTTTAAAAAATAATTTTAATATTTTGGAGAACCAATTTGTTTACTTTGTATAATTTTTAGCTATAAATTTTTTAATGTGTCAATTTTTTAATAATACTAAACATTAATCCTGCAACTGTAAATTCAATTTTTCTTTAACTATGAATGTTTAAGACTGTAGTAAAGCTATTATTTGATCTATTGTATTTTTTCTTTCAAGTCCATCAAAGGCTTTGCAAAAAGTTGTTTTGAATATGCTGTAATGAAAAAATGGCCATTGTATTTAAGTACCAAAAATACCATTCTTAAAAGTTATGATGGAAGATTTAAAGACCTTTTTCAAGAAATTTATGACAGGTAAGTAATTAATACCATATGTTTTAGTAGTAAAATTATAACTGTGTTGTCTTTCCTTATCCTTCAGCTGCTATCCATAATCTATAGTCATTACAGAAATTATGAAGTAATTACTAAATTATATATCACTGCTAAAAATTATGAATTTTTGATTTTTGCACTGTATTTTCCCAAAATAGGCATAACATGTGAAATAAATTTTTAGCAATTCAGTAGATACTATTCTGTGCTATTAAGCACACATCATAATGCTTATTTTCTGTCAGTAGCTATAGCTATCATTTTTCAAATCCTACAAAATGCCTTTTTTGAAATTCTCCTAATCCTATCCTGCTTTCTAAAATCCCCATTTCCTTTATTTATTCCATCTAAACTGGACTTGAAAATATTTTAAGTGAAAGGTATAGTGCTCCCCCTATACATACACACTTTTCAATAAATGATACGAGGTCCAGAAAGTAAGTTTTCCGATGTTTTACCTTTAAAATAAACTTAATTAGCCATGTCAATTAAGCATGCGTAACAGATCTATGATGTATTAATCATATGCCAGCTGAACAAGTCCTGATTTGTGTCAGTAGTGGGGTAGCAGTGGTCTGAAATGGAAACTAATTCCTTCTCCCAAGAAAGGTTCATTCGGTGATCTTGAATGCATAAAGCATTGCGCCAATTGAAATTCATTGTCAGCACTGTCAGGTCTATGAGCCGAAACTGACACCTGAACACAAAATTCAATGCTTAGGAGCAACACTGACATTTCTGCTACATGGTGACGGTGACCAGTTCCTCGAAAGGATCCAATGATACTGATAAGCATACTGGCCTGTTCTATTGGATTAGCATGCAGTAAGACACGATAAATCAGTAAACAATAAAAATTTTATTGTCATAACAAAAGAACACAATGCATAAACACTTTAATTACAATTCTAACACGTCCTAAACTAAGCTTAACAGAAATTAACTCTTACCAGAGGAGGGGGAAATAACCAGATAAACATAACACATATATATACACCAACACATCTCTCGAGGCTATATATATACTTATTAATATGCATAACGCTCACTCTGGAGCCAAGTAGGCTACAGCTGCTAAATTCCCCGATTGGCTGTGACTAGTACGTCAATAGTAGGAAGGGGTGTTTCCCGAGATCGGAGGGAAATTAAAAATAAACTAACTGAAAATAAGCGATTTTAAGAAAATCAAGTTGGCAGTTAAATGGGTTATTTTATGCTTAAAATTCTGAAAATGCCAACAGATACTTGGATTTCGCACTTTACCCCAAAAACCAAGCAGCAGTCAATGCTGTCAGCTCAGGAGGGTTTAGACAGAATAAATATGGAAGCAGGCATTTAGCAGAGATGAAAATAAAAAATAAATATTGTTTATTCAGTATTAAAAAAAAAAAAGCTTTATACAAAAAACAAAGATAAGTTAAAGCCAGACCAAATTAACTAAAACATGCCGGGTGGCAAAATTAAAGTTCGGCGTTCTTAATTGTAAGTACCTTCATCGCCTTTCCTCTTGCCGAGTCCGAGCCACTCAAAAGCAATAGCTCGCAGCTTATATATCCCGATAGGCAATGCCCACTAATCACGTGGCGTGCGTATACAATTTGCATACGCACGTCGCCTTCTTAAATGAAGAAAAATAAAATGCGGTTAAATGTGACCGGGATTTTGGTTACACATTTAACCGGAGATTAGATATTAACCGAGTAAGTGATGAGAACAAACTAACTTAGGCTAACAAATGCATTGGCAATGCAATGGTCTTCGGTCAGGACCAAATTCAAACAGACGCTATCGGTACGGAAAGGGATGTGCACAGTGTTTTGGGACAGGAAGGCTAGTTCCATTCACAGGCTGTAGAATTCTACAACAGAGGAATACTAAAGTTGATCCCACAATACGACAAGTGTCTCAATTCTGGTGGTGGCTATGTTGTAAAACAGCTGACACAATGCTGTACTTGTGGCCAATAAATATGACCGTGAAAGTGTAAGTTCTTTTTTTCTTTTAAATAGGGAAACTTACTTTCTGGATGCACCTCGTATATAGTGTGTAAAATAATTTAAAAGTTATTTTATTAAAGTATATAAACTACCAACTTTCTAAAAAGATTTCTGAAGATTTGTAGCTTTTAAGTTTCCTTTAGTATTTAGCCTTCAGGATGAATGGTATTCAGAAGTAGTTTTCAACCAATCATTTGTTAGCCCTCCTGTAGCAAATTGTAGATTGCAGACAAACCAAATCTTTTACCCTTTAAAGTGTACTTTTCCATTTTTTTGTGTAATAGCCTCTTAGATAACCTGCCATTGTTTTTTTGTAATAACTTATCTTCATATAGAAATTTTCAACATTATGTAACGTCTTCAACTATTTATTTGTTCATGGACCATTTTTTATAAATGACTTGCCATGCTTGATTTTGTTTCTTAATGCTTTAGAGTTGATGAGTTACATAATTATTAAAAGCTGTTTACTCTTTCAGAGACTACAAGAACAAATTTGAAGAGAAGGGTATTTGGTATGAGCATCGACTTATAGATGACATGGTTGCACAAGCTCTGAAATCTTCTGGTGGATTTGTATGGGCTTGTAAAAATTATGATGGAGATGTTCAATCAGACGTTGTAGCTCAAGGTATTTTCAAAAAATTTATTTTTGAATGAACTAGCCATTCACAGCTAGAATTGTAGTATTCTATATGCATGTAATGAAATGTGATTTGGCTGAATACTGAATATTCATAAGCTGAAACTTGTTTTTTAAAATTTAGTTTTAAGTACTCTTCATTATTTAGTTTTGTTTCGTATTCTAAATTTGTAATTAAAATAGCAATTAAAATTTTAAATTAAATAAAGATTCACAAAATTGCTTTTTTAATCTTTGCATATTTAAAAAAGAAATTTGACAACTTGATGTGTTTCTTTTAATCTTTTAAATTTGATGCTAATAATAAGGCATACTTGATTATGCTTTTACAAATCCAAATAAGTATATAGTAGTAGTTATACCTGTACTAATTATAGCTTGTCTTTCTAAGCATAAAAAATACCTTAAAGGAATAATTATGTTTTATTTTTAAAACTAATAATTATATAATCATATATTTGCACTGCATACTTTGATAAATTGATATTTTCAAGGGTATTCATGAAAAAAAATTATTATTGAATCAAATAGTATTCAGACTTGTATTTAATAATTTTTATTAAATACTTGTATATTACTTGTATCTAAAATTGTTATTATATATATTTGCTTTTTAATATAAAATGTTCTAATATTTGTTTAAATTCATGTGATGATAAATTCGCAACAAGAAAAGGTTTTTATTTATGTGACACTATTAAACACACTTAAATTGAGTAAGTGTGAGATTTTCTAATATTGCAGTGAAACATGTAACTCTTCAATAGTCATCATTAAATATATTTTTAAAAGCACAGCTAAAAAATCTTTTTTTTTCCAATTATCATGAATTTATTTGACCAAATATCTAATAATACCTGACTGAATAGACTGAATATAAAATAGTGACCAAATATTTGTAACATCCTTAGTATTTTAGAAATGACAATGCTTAACACTTTCTTCTAGTACAACAGTTCTATTTTCCTTTCTAGGTTATGGTTCTCTTGGATTGATGACCAGTGTCTTGGTTTGTCCAGATGGGAAGACTATTGAATCAGAAGCTGCTCATGGAACAGTCACTCGTCATTATAGAGAACATCAAAAAGTAAGTTATGGTTATTGTGAATATTTAATCTAATAATCAATTTTTATTATATCAATAAAGTAATTTGCCTTTTCTTTAGTTAATTCTAGCTTTCCTTGTACAAACTATGTATTTTAGTGTAATATATTTTAATTTAGTATTGTCTATTTTATTATAATAATCAGTAAATAAAATTATTGTCTTTTGTATTAAGTTGTTTCTAATTGCTTATTGTTTAATTTTACACATTAATTATAAACATCAAATTAAAGGCACTCTAATTTTCAATAGTTATATATAACTTATTTTAAATTAATAGATTTTTCCAAAAAAATTTTTTGTTTAATCAAACTCTTCTGAATGTATTTTTACAAGGTTCAGCCTATGTCGTTTTCTCAGTATAAACTACTATTTTTAGAATTGGTCACTTACTGTTTTTAATCTTTAGTTCCTTTTCTCACTTTTTTAAACATGTAACTCACTTGTTATTGTTAAAACAATATTGTTTTCTGTAAACAAAAAACTATACTCAAATTTTCTAAGAAAGTTCTGACCAAAGTTTTGGAAGACTCTCTTAATCAGTTTATATCTAGATTTCTGTGTAACATTCCAAAATTTAGCTAAATGTAATAAAGTAATAAAATAACCTCCTTTTAAGGAAAGGTTTTGCTTTAGTGACTATATTATGATTTTTAAGGATTCCTTTCTTGCAAAATGAGATTTTGATTCTGGGCTTTTAACTCCCTATATTAAAACTTATAGAAAATCTTGATGATTTTTATGGGATAATAAAACCAGAATATTTCTTCATGTACATGTTTGCAACACACCTCTGACTAGACATTTATTTTTCTCCCAGATACAGAAAACAAATTTTCCCATCAAATTTGAAAACTGTTTTTGACATTAGAAAAATATCCTTTAACTTGTCACACCTAGAAAAACAGTTCATTAATGAAGGTTGTATATTAGTATGTTATAAGTTCTAATAAAAAAAAAACTTTCCTTTTGAAAAGAAAATTAACCAAGATGGTCCAGAGTAAAACTGCTTGTCAGTTAGAAGAATGTAGTTCTGAAAATAAAAAAAAAAATGCTTAAAGTTTTACATCATGATGATTTTAGGTGTATTAATAAAAGTAACCTTTATTAATTTTGAAGTTACTCTTTTCATTCGCGAAGAAAAGAATAGAAGGGGCATTGAAAAAATGCTGGTTTCTTATTTTAAGGCACAGCAAAAAGGCTAAACAAAGGAATGAAAAACTAGGGCATTGAGAAAATAAAAATATACTTAAATTAAAACAATTTTACATAGTGATGAAAGTATACAAAAGGATGAGAAAGAAAAAATTGGGATTGGTCCTCCCCTCAATTTTTTCATATACTCATAGAAGAGAAGTTACTATTTTCGTTAGTTATGTTTTAGTTCTGACTTATATGAAACATATGAACATTATCAGAAAAGTAATATCTGTGTTTTAGCTATGTTAACATTTATTTCATGAACTTGATATAACAGCATCAGAAACTAGTTAGTAACTGGAAGTAGTCCATCAGTATCATGTGTAATAAATATGTAAATAGAAAATTATACCTCATGGCAGTAACTATAGTTTTTATATAGTGTCACACATTATTTTGGCCTTTATAATTAATTTAACTAATTGTCATATTGAAATTTAAAGAGTCTGAATAAATTTAGCATTCATGGGTTGATGACAAGATAGCTTCGTATACATACATACTTTTTTTATATAGGTACATTTGATTACATTTAAATTTTAATAGTGTAGATATATGTAAGTTAATGGAAGAGCAAATATCAGGCAATAATGATGATACCAACAATGAGAGAATGCTAATTTATTCATACCAAGTCAACTGTTGAAATGAATGTCCTACATAATTAATTTTTTTTATCAGTTTTTAAATAATATCTTATTAACTAATAGAAATTTCAGAATATAAATTGCTGAAATGGCTTTCTTGGATCATTTTGTATTTTTTGTATTTATTTAATTTAATTCATTTTGTATTTATTTAAACTTGTAGCATCCAGCTGTTTGTGAGAAGACACAGGCATATGCATGGTTGAAATCAGATTTTAACCATTTAGTAATCAGAAGTAGCAAGTAAAGTGCTACTTCTGTATGCTGAAAGTAACTCAAAAGTTGATAGAATACTTCAATTTTGCAATGTATACATTCCAGTTTTGGTGTTTTTAAATTAAAAATGTACTCGAGTTATCCTGTTCACATACAGACATACACACTCATACACAAAGAGACATAATTTTCAGAATGGTTTTTTTAGATGATTTGTATACTTTCCCTATACTACATATATAAGAAAGTGAAAATCCTCATAAACCTCAATCAAGGAATGAAATATTTTGGTTAAATGCCAAAAATGAATGATATATTCATTAAATATAACTTGAAATTAATATTTGCATTATTTTAAGTTTTGTAAGTTTTTTATCTCTTTAAAGAAATTTAAATCACTATTTTCAATTGTTTTATAGCTGTAAGCCTTGCTAAGCTCTGTTTTAGTATGTATTTTTGTACTAAAATATCTCTTATATCTCTAGGGAAAACCAACCAGTACTAATCCTATTGCAAGCATATTTGCTTGGACTCGAGGATTGGAACATAGGGCAAAATTGGACTCTAATAATGATTTGAAAAGGTATGATCTTTTGAAGTAAACTTTAATGAATGTATATAAACAATCATACTTTTGTCTAGTGTTAATATACCCAATATTTTCTTAATATCAAATAATTGTTATGTATATAGTTTTATGTGTTTTAAAACATTATAGAAATGATAAATATTAATTGGCTAGTAACATTCTCAAAATATATTGCTTTTCAAAATAAGGTATGAATTATAATCTTATTAAATATATAAACTAGAAAATTCAATATGGTTTATTATTCTTTATTAAAAAATTCAATTTAGTTTCACTTACAAGTCTTTTCTTACTAATAACTTTGTAGCCTATTTTGTAGCCCTGTAGCACCATAAAGGTACAAACTCAATTAGTTTGTCAAGTTTAAAATGCTGGTTGTATTATATTTAGATCTTCACAGAGTTAGTCTATTGTAATTGTACTTTTTTATATAAAAACTTTGTTTTAAATAATTATATTTTTTTCATCCTTTTAAAAAAATAAAGATTCTGCAAGGTTTTGGAGAAATCCTGTGTAGATACAGTAGACTCTGGAAAAATGACTAAAGATCTTGCTGGATGCATTCATGGAATCAAAAAGTAAGTGTTATTTAAATAACTGATAGGAAGAAAAAAAAAAGATTTTAAACTATGTACTAAATTTTAAAGACATGTAATTGTATTTTCAAATTTAATTAAATAATTGTTATTGGAAATAATTTTCTCTAGTTACATACGTTACAACAATTGTTAAGTCATTTGGATTTCAGTACTGTGTTCATTATTCAATAATTGTGTATATTTATGAATTTTTATTTGTAGAATGTATTTGTGTTAGTACACATAGTTTGTGTTGCCAAACCGATGAAACCATAAAGGTTTCAGTACAGTGCCCCTTTATTTAATGTTTTAGTTTTTAAAAAATGGTATAGTAAATTTTAATCATTATTTTTCTGTGTCTATTTTAATATAGCAGTGCAATTATAATTCTTGCAGTGGTAATTAAGTCTGATTCATGGGGCCACATGCATTATAGTTTGACAAACTAGTTGATATAAAAGGTAGCTCCTTGGTCCATTTAGATAGTGTGTTGCATCATTGAACAAATGTTTTGTAGGGAAATGAGCATTGTATACAATGTTCATTTCTCATATCTGAAACATGTTCTATACTAGACATTTTAATCATGATACCCTGTGCATAAGAGTTTCTCAAATTGTGCTTTGAAAAAATGTAAGACATATTTAAAATTTAAAAAATATTT
The DNA here is from genome assembly GCA_032207245.1 of Pardosa pseudoannulata. Classification (NCBI taxonomy): domain Eukaryota; kingdom Metazoa; phylum Arthropoda; class Arachnida; order Araneae; family Lycosidae; genus Pardosa; species Pardosa pseudoannulata. The sequence continues at coordinate 59,729,281 of CM063511.1, read as the reverse complement.
TTATCAAACATATTTTAAAGTTTAGTTTTAAAAATGTTCACAGACAAAATGGAACAAAAAATTTTAATATTATGACTTTTTGCACTCTGGATGTGTAACAAAAAATAGAATTTGAATCATTTATCACCGATCAAGGAAAACATTTGACTACAAAAAATGATAGTCGGCTTTCATTGTGTTAGTAGTCTGCCTGTCAACAAAACAAATTTGCATGAAAAGGGAACACATGGCAACATTCAGTCTGATAGAAGCTGGACTCACTGTCTCCTTGTTTGCAGAAACAATTAGAAGCATTAACACCTTTCCAGAACCATCCCCAAAAAATTTATCGCATCTTAAAACTAATCGAATTCTTTATTCTCAAATCAGTTGCATTTCAGCCAACATTCTATCAAGATATTCAGTTGCAATTATCTGAAATCAAAACAACCTATTCATTATCTTTAAATTTCAGTTTCATGACACCAAATAAAATGTATAACAAATGTAATAATGCCAAATTAATAAAATAATAAAATGTCCAATATTTCCCTATATTTATTTTCTAGTTTTATTTATTTATTTATTGTAGTATTTTCTATATGCAATCGGAAATTAGAAAAATTAAAAAAAAAAAAATTAACTATGATATATCATGTTCTACAAGCTTAAATAAGAAAAATACCTTGTAACTTCAATGGTATTGCCATTATATTTAGTAAATACATTAGTATACAGCTATGAGACAAAACTTAGTGCTTCATTTTGGGTTTCTAATTTCCTTACTGCTTCATGGTTGAAAAAGTTTGAGAATCTCTACATCATTAGAATTAAAAGAATTCTTAAGATCTCATTAGCCTATATGTAGCTATAACGTTAGGCTGCAGCACTCCAAATCAAACCAAAAGAGTTATTAGATTGTTCAGTATTTATAAAATTTGCCCCTTTGATCTAAAAAGTATTAATCATTCTTATTTTCATTAATATTTCCTCATGTTTATGAAAGTATTCACTATATTATCAAAATTATATTTTACATCTGCAGTTCTAAATCTAGGTGACATAGCTCCCTGGCGTTCAGTAAGCATAAAGGCCGAATGGTTAGGGTGCTGGCCTTTGGAACCGGATTTTATGGGTTCGAATACCACTGTGGCATGTATGTTCATAGCCGTTCAGAATCTGCTTTAAGCTGTAGGTCCTGATCTCATTAGCCTTCGTGTTGCAAAAAGTAGACCGTAGCGCTCCAAACCAAACCAGTAAGCATAAGGGTGCCATAGCAATAATCAAGAAAAATTCTGACACTATTAAAGATGTCATGAAGTTATTTAAAAGTTAAAATTTAAGTTGCTTAATGCTATCACTGTGCCCATTGACTATATGTACTCAGAATGGTCCTTTATCAGGCCAATTTATGGTGTGCTGGCACAATAGGCATCTAATATAGGATGTGCCAAAAATAAAAATGTAACTGGATTCTGTATTAATTACCTAGAATATCTTCATTTAATTGATTAAATATGAAATTTATGGTTGCATATTTTGCTTTGAATGTTGCATAGAAATAATCTTTCCTCATTTATTTTTAAATATAGAAATTAAATTGTGTTGTTCTAGTGTGATTTCTTATTCTCAATGTATAGTTTTTTTTCTTCTCATAATTTTATGTTTTCTTCATTTTACAGTGTGAAAGAATCTGATTACTTATACACCATGGATTTTCTGGATGCTATTGCTGAAGAACTGGAAAAACAACTTAAATTATAAAAATTCTTAAAAATAGTTGAGAGGATTGGGATATATTTCCATCTTTTTAATTTTAGTTAATTAAAAAAAATTAAACAAAAAAATTATTTTAGGAAACTGCTCAAGCATATGAGTACATTCATACAGAAACATCATATAATGTTTCTGTAAACTTAAGTTATTACTCACAAGACCTTGTTAGTTTTGGAGATAAGTAAATTCCAGACTTGTAATCTTAAAATAACATTTTATGCATTAAGGACCTAAGTTACATTTGCAAATGAAACTGTAGTTAGAAGTGACTTTTTTGGCACCTTTTTATACATTTAATAATGCATCTCATTAAAGTGTTAATATCACATGTATATTTTATCGTTACTGATTAATTAGCTTATTAATTACACACTTATTGCTAGGAACAAAGTATAATACCGAAGATCTAATTCAAATATTTCTATCTTTATTAGAACTATATTTTTTCACCACATAATTTTTACTTCACATCCTCCTATTCAATTAATCAACTATATTTACTCCAACTTAACAAGTGTTAAATATTTATCTTTGATTTAGAATAAATACATCATTCCTTTGAAAGTAGTCCTATAATTTTAAAAGTTTTTTTTTTTGTTCTTGTCAGCTATTTTTAACGTTATCTTTCATGAAATCCAGTTTGTGGAAAATGTGATAAGCCTTGTATTCTTTGTGGCAAGTGACTGTTCTCACATGAACTGTGCATTTAATTGCCAAATTCCTGTACAAAAGTTATGAATCTTCTCATCTTTTTCATTTGATATGTCTTGTAATAAATAAAGTCTAAAACCAAGCCTTGTGTATTTTTTTCCTGAATCTGATGACACTGTTCATACACTCCTTAATTTTAGGTGCTCTTTTTTAAAGAGCCCTTAAGGTATCCATCTACGTTCGGAGAACTTTTTTCTTTAAACGTAGAAACTAGTTCATATTTTTACATTTTTAGATTTATTTTTTATATTATCATAGATAATTGCACTTAAAAAATTTATTCCTGGAGAAGTTTTTATAAAATTTCTAATAAATGAAGAAAATTAAGTAAAAAAAATTGGGTTTTTTCAAAAGGTCTATTTTTTTAAATAAATTATTTCAATATTTTTTAATGCAGCAGATTTCTTATACACTGGACTAATGAATCACCTAAAATCTTTGTTTAATTTACATTTGGTAAAAAATTTTGGTCCTTCAAAATCATACACATTGAATTTTTAACAAATTTTCGTTACTTTTATATCTAATTATGAGTGTAACATCATTAAAAATTATTCAGATTTAAAGCTTTTAGGTCATTCACTAGTAAATACTATCAAAAGTATTCATAATAATTTTCAACAAAATATTTTAAGAACTTTTTGAGAAATCACATTTTAAATTTCTACATTTTATTCAAAATATCGTTCTGAGAAAAATGTATCTGAAGTTTATGAAAGCTACTTTAACTATTTAAAAATTAAAATACATGTTTAAAATTCCCACACTTTCTTGCTTCAAACTTTCTAATTGCCAAGTTGCTAATTATTAAAAATACTACAAAAAATGTTTAAACTAATCTTCATGAAAATGTAAAAAGTTTTGTCCAAAAAATACTGTTTAAAAGGCTTTAAATTCACAACTTCCGGTTCCGAAGTCACTACTTCCATTTTGTTTTGACAGCTGTCCCTGTGTTTAAACAGCTGTAACTTTTCTTTAAAATGCCATAGAGACAAAACAAAAACAGATTTAGAAGCCTAAAAGTTGAAATTTTACAATAGAGAAATAAAAAAAAATTATGATTTTTGACAAAAAATGAAGTTTTTAATGTAAACGGATACCTTAATTTTCATGTTGGGTTCTTAATTTTTAAACAGGCTAATAAATTTTTATAGTGATTTAATTTGAAATAAATTGCTAGAAGTGAAAGTTGTAAATAGCATCACAAAATGAAATTTAAAAAAAAATTCTGCCATTTTTTAGAACATTCTATTACAAAATATATTTTATAAAAAATTTTATGGAAGCTCAAATCATTAATTTCTTTTAAAGTTTTTTTTCATATAGGTCCATCTATTATTAGAAGCCTTCATAAAATGATTAGATGGGGGGTTTGCATTGTGCAGACATTGGTGATTTGGAATTTGCAAATGTGAAAAAAGGCAAGGTGTGTGTATGTGTGTTTCCTATAGACTCAGAAATTACCTGACCAATTTTGCTGAAAATTTTGCAATATTGAAAAAAAATGACTAATAACACTACTGTTTATGTATTCAATGTATGTATAAAATATGCTTCAAAATGTTATAAGTTATGTTTTTATACCAGGAATGTTTTAGTTATTTTTTTTCTTTCGCTTTTTAAAAATTCCTTTTCCCATTATTCATATTTGAATGTCATGGGCAACAAAGCTATTGATGCCAAATTAAGAATATTTAACATTTTATTTGTCATTTGATTAAGGTATCCGTCTACTTTCGGAGAACTTTTTTCTTTAAATGTAGAAAATAGTTCATATTTTTACATTTTTAGATTTATTTTTTATATTATCATTGAGAATTACACTTAAAAAATTTATTCCTGGACAAGTTTTTAAAAAATTTCTAATAAATGAAGAAAATTTAGTAAAAAAATCGGGTTTTTTCAAAAGGTCTAATTTTTTAATAAATTATTTCAATATTTTTTGATGCAACACATTTATTATACACTGGACTAGTGAATCACCTAAAATCTTTGTTTAATTTACATTTGGTAAAAAATGTTGATCCTTCAAAATCATACACATTGAATTTTTAACGAATTTTCATTACCTTTATAGCGGACTATGAGTGTAACATCATTAAAAAGTATCCAAATTTAAAGCTTTTAGGTAAAGCTACTAGTAAATACTATCAAAAGTATTCATAATAACTTTCAACGAAATATTTTAAGAACTTTTTGAGAAATCACATTTCAAGTTTCAACATTTTATTAAAAATACTGTTCTGAGGAAAACGTGTCTGAAATTTATGAAAGCAACATTAACTATTAAAGAATTAAAATACATGTTTAAAATTCTCCACACTTTCTTGCTTTAAAACTTTCTCATTGCCAAGTTGCTAATTATTAAAAATAGTAGAAAAATGTTTAAACTAATCTTCATGAAAATTTAAAAAGTTTTGTCCAAAAAATGCTCTTTAAAAGACTAAATTCACATCTTCTGGTTCCAAAGTGACTACTTCTGTTTTGTTATGACGGTTGTAGCTTTTCTTTAAGATAGCATAGAGACAAAACAAAAACAGATTTAGTAGCCTAAAAGTTGAAATTTTACTACAGAGAAATAAAAAAAATAAAAAATTGGCAAAAAATGAGGTTTTCAACATAGACGGATACCTTAATATTTTTATTTCTGATAAGGACTTCAGTTCTCTTAATAATTAAATAATTTCTGAAAATATAGTGCTATAGAAATCTAGAAAAATTTTGATTACCTTTGGTGATCGAGTCTTGATATTTTTGTTTGTATAGGTATCTTGATTCTCTTTAAATAATCATGGAAAAAAATGTAGTTAGTTTTCCTTTGTGAAAAAGATAAATCCCTAAATGTGTTAAATTCATAAAGAGTATTAAAATATTTGTTCTTAAAACTGTGCTTTAATGTATTCTAAAAATTAGAAATAACCACACAAAAAAATTGAAATAACCAAAACCTTTCATTTGGAAACTTTAAATGCTCAGACTAAAGGCTTTGGGGGAAATGGCTAGTTTTAAAAAGTACTTTTTTTTTTAAAGAGAGGCATTGTCTACTGTTGGAGTATTATTTCAGTGCCTTCTAAATAGTCAATTCAGTCCAACTTTCTTGTGCAAAAAGAAATAATTTTATGAGAATTTTAAAAATAGGAAACTTCCTGTAAAATTTTGTTATTATGGGGGATAGTGTAAATTATGTTGACCATAATTTTCTTTTTCGTGAGGTTCATTTTATAAAATCAAAAGGTATCATAAAAAAAACTACTTACTTTTACTTTCAAACAGCTATATGTATGAACCATGAATAAAATAAATGGGTAATTACACTTTTTTTCCATGATTACTTTTTTTTTTCAGCTAATTTATGCTGAACTATTTTGAAAATTCTCACCAGAATTTTGCATATTTTTTAGATGTCTAATTTTGTTAAAATTTATCACTCTCAACAATTTTTGTTGGGTCATGAAGAGAAGACATTACAGCAGATTAATTGCTCTTAATGTTTTAAATTGTATTAAAAAACACTGAAAAAATATTATAAAAATGAAACTAATTTTCTGGTGCAAAGTGTCTTGTTAACAAATTAATTAAAAAATTTAGTTCCACCAGCTGTTTTCTATGTGTTTAGAAACATAGGTCTTGAAAAATCTGTTTTGCATTTTGAATTTGTAGGATTATAAATAATCTACATAAATTCTATTATCGTTATATGATTAGCAGCATCTACCAGTGATATTTTTAGTATTTAAGTGTGGTTTTACACAATAGCTCAGTTATAGAATACCTGAATTTGGCACTGCATTAGCTCTCTTGCCAGGTTTTGTTGTAATTGATTGAAGGAAAATAATATTTTTTAGGAACTGTCTACAGTTTTAGTTCTTTGAAAACGAGTGAAATTGAAAACAGACCTATTATATGTTGCTATTCTAAGTTCAAAAAACTAATGTCTATTGCCTTGCTTTGACACAGCAGGACCACAAATTTCTTTTTTACTTCCCACTCCTTTTATATAGTACTGCTGACAAACATACTGTTCCACAAGAGAGAGAAATCTCAAAATTTTGTAACAAGTACTAAAGTCGTCTTACTATTGAAGGATTTTTAGAATATTAATAAAAAAACATTCAGATAACTACAAACATTCATGCTATTGGTAGAATTTGAATCAACAGACTGCTATTAAAAGCCCAACTTATAAAGGTACCAAGATGCTATTTATCAGTTACAAAAATATGTATAAAGCTGTCAAAATTGGTGAATTTTATAATGTAAAAATAAGTACCATGAATTATAAATTAAGATACTAGTTGTGCCTAAATAGTAAATGTTTTAATTGTAGTAATTACAAACTTGCATATAGCCCATTAACAAATGCACTACCTTTTGCTGGAAGGAAATAAACCAAATGTTTACATTGTGAAATGAGATTTGTTTTCGTCAGAGAAATTGGAGCTTTGTCTACACGGGTGATTTTCACACTTTTTAAAATCTGAGCACATTTTAAAGAAATGTTTGAATTTAATCAAATGTTTAAGAAATTAAGAAAAAAGTAAAGTTATTTAAGAAAATATTAGGAAGTATCAATTTATCATTTTACATCCACTTATTAATCATAGTTCCTAGGATGACCCCCACTTCTGGTACCAGTGAACAAATCATAAATAATTCATATTTATCAGAAGACCACAATTTTCCTTTTTTACACTTAACATTTGATTATTTTCAGAATCGGAATCTTCAATATTGCACTTTGAGAAATCTACTGTTATTAGGTGTATTTATCAGAAAATAAGTAATATTCTCATAGCACCCACTTCCAAGATTGCTATTCAGCACAACAGGAATACCACATCAATGCTATAAAGCCTCATGCGTCCCCGTCTGCATGCCTAGTTTCTATACCTGCTCGCCTATGGTTACTGGAGCAGGTATCTTGGGTTTGATTATAGCCTATGTTGCCGACGATGAAGCACAGCAGCGACAAAACTCTGGATTAAACATTTATTATTAAGATTTGTTAAAACATATGTACACTGCAAATCATACTCAAAACAGGGCTGAAATAAGACCGAGAAAAAAAACAAATGGTGCTGAGCAGAAAACACCTTTCTCGGTCTCAGCTCCTTTCACAAGAATGTCCGTTCTTCGTCATTCCGACCGGGCATCTCTTTTTCACTCCTCTTTGCGAGGGCCGGGGTGGAATCCCCTCCCCCTCGGTCAAGTTTTCGCCTCCACGGGAAAATGTTCTTATCCACAGCTGGCACTGGCGGGGGTTGCATCCATCGCCCCTTCCTGTTGAACCTCCCTGGAACAGGGCTTGCCCACCCTCTCTCAGGGTGTCCGTCTTCGGACGCCGAAAAAAACAGGGGCCCATGTAACACCAACTCCAGTCTTGAGTCTAGTATTACAAATGCCAAATAAAATATTGATAAAATCAACTATTTTTACCAACAGTAAAAGTGATTGCACATGGTGTTAGCGACACTAAACAAAATCGCAAGTTGACTCAATCCTGTTTCACTTTGTATGTTTCAAAACTTACCTACAGATTGATTGTCAGTAGATGACAAAAACTGTTAATGGCCTATTGGCAAAAGGAGCAGTTATAAAAATTGTACTAGAATAACTGCATTTATTAAATGTTATGTTTTAAACCTACCTGAGTTCAAAATACCATTTGCCGAACGATGGCCGATTGGTTAGGGTGCTGCCCATCGGAACCGGAGTTCGTGGGTTCGAATCCCACTGAGGCATGGATGTTCGTAGCCGTTCGGAATCGGCGTTAAACTGTAGGTCCCGGTCTCATTAGCCCTCGTGTTGCAAAAAGTAGACCGTAGCACTCCAAACCAAACCAAACTCAAAATACCATTTTTAGAATTATGTCTGTGTGTGTATCTGTATGTTAACATAATAACTTGAGTATGTTTTGACTAAGAGAAACTTAACTTTAAATATGCACATTATAGTAAAATTGTAGTCTATCTGCTTTATATCTACTTTCAAGTTATTTCTGATACCTAGAAGTAGCAGTTTATCAGCTGTGTGCTGCTGTGATTCCTTGGCATTCCAATTTTTTTTGTTTGAGTTCATAAAATAATTGTTAGTGCAGTTAAAAGCAAGATATTTATGTATAGTGTATGCATGTTTTGTAAAAGTAAGAGCAAAAATATGACTAACTAAAAAAAATGGTTACTTTTGTATAAGTATACAAAAAAGTCACTTTTTTTTTAATATCTGGAGACATTTCTCTGGATTATCATATACAGCAAATCTTGTTAAGTGTACTAATGTACCCTGACACACTCTTTAACAACTGTTGGTCTACACTTTTCTAAAAGTATCACAGGGAAAAAAAATTAATGTTTTCATTAATAGTGCAATGTCAGTTGTTAATAGGTTAGTCTAATTTAATCTATAAATAACATACAATGAAAAATTAACATGTAGTACAAATACAGTGCTGGTGGTCACAATAAACCAATTTACCTCACTGGAATTGGTGGAAATTTTTGAATAAAACATTTTTATCCACATCTAAAAATAAAATAGGCAGTGGGAATATGCAGAGTCTACATTAATAACTATAAAAAATATGCAGAAAGATGAGCTCCGTGTTTATGCAAACTTGTTAAATAAATGGGTGCTGGTAAAAGACATTTCTAGTAAATTAGAAGATTATTAATTGCTTATAATGTATTATTTATCAACAGGATTTTAAGTGCAACCGTATGTTTATTTGACATACCTTTTGTTACCTTAGTTTCCTGCCTCCTTTGTTAAAATAAAAGCTAAAAGGTTGAAATTGTGAGAGAGTAAATATCTAAACTAGATTTCATTTTTGCAAATCTTCTTGCATTTAAGTTCTTTTTGGGCATTTACAACTAGTTAAACACAAATTAAAACTACATAAAATCAAATTTTTATTTCCCTATACTCTTAGGCTGTCTTCATGTTAAAATTATAGAAATACTTGAAATAATTTGTGTGTTTGGCTGAGACTGGAAATCATTGGTTGATGTTTGGGAGTTACGAAGTATTGGAATTATCAATCCTTACATTCATATTATATTTGTATCTTATGATGACATAAAAAATTTGTTCGAAACATTTAAGGCTCATGACTGTAAATTGTTAGTAATGCTGAAAAGTATAAAACAGCTACATAAATTTAATTTTTAATTTCTGTAGTCTTGAATTATGTAATGTAGGATAGCACTTGTAGACTGAACAAAATTCATAATTTTATAACTGAATACTACATGCAGTTGACACAACTGTATATAAAAATTTGTTAGTAATAGATTAAATGAACTGTCCACAATCATCACAACTGTGATGGGGGAAAAATAAAACTTTCCCAAAACTATTTTTACAAAACCAGACTGATGTTGACATTACAGGTAGGGGGCTTCAATTTGATCAATGTTCTGAGTTCAAATCACACTGATGGCATAATGTTTGGTACCAGTTTTAGGCAGTTAGAGTACACTAAAATATAAAAATTATCTTTAATCATTAATAGCTGAAAGGATTTGTTACAGAGACATAGCATAGAAAATGGAAGATCCATGTACTGGAACAAGAAAATAATTTCGTTGTTTTCATTATTATAAATGCTCTTTAATTTTGCCTTAATTTTTTATCATCTTATGGGTGAGTATTACAAAAAAAATTCTTTGCTAAATTTTCAGGATGTCTTTTGGTGATCTACAATATTGTGTATGAAGGAAAAACAACATAACTGACTGGTACTATATCAGCAAATCAAAATTTTAAATATTGCTATCACAACACTTAATATCAGTATTTAACCATATACTGATAAACTATTTAGCTTTAGTTATAATCAATTTTTTGCTACATAGGAGCTCATTAGACTGAACCAACAAAGGACTGATTTATGATAAGCTAATGTGTCCAGATCCTTTTACTTTGAAAATTTTAAAAGAATTTTTTTTTAATAAAGTTATGAAAAAGTTTGTATTGTTTCATAAGATTGTATATAAAAATATTTTGCTTGTTTATACTATTGTGATTATTTAAGCTAAAAGTGAACTTTTAATGCAATGCTTTGTTTAGTTTCTCTATCTTCATCTATTCTTCATTACTTATTCTATGTTATTAAATTTTTACAACTACTTTCAGATTATTCCATTTTATAAATAGGTTAAAATGTAGAATTTAGAAGGTTCTAAAATCTATGGTAAAACAGCATTTTGGGAGGGCAGTCATGCTTACTTGATGGTTTGGTGAAAATATGAACAACATGCTTCTATGAAAAAAAAGCCAGTACATTTGAAAAATTGTACCAGAAAGTATATAAATAATGCTTAAACGGAAATAAAGTCAAAGTTGATTAAAGGAACATTATAAATTTGAATCCTAAATATGAATAAAAAATAGTATGGAAGAAATAGTATATATTTATTATAATTAATAGCAATTAAATCAACAAAAATTCTAAAGCTCTAAGTCGTAACTTTGATCAATAAAAATTTACATGAAAAAAAAAAAAAATTCAAAAAATGCAAGTACTGCCAAAAAAAAAAATTCCTTAAAATTCAAGTGAAAAGGCATTAGTTTAAGCAAAAAATATAAATATTACACATATTTGAAAATAAATGACTTATTATATTTGTAACTATATTTGTAATGATGATCAGGAAAGATCTGGGAGACCCTTCTCTATAACCCAGTCCCAATGAATCTTCCCAGACAGACTACCTCAGCAAATTTTAGAATTCTGACAAGACATGACAATCACCAAGAACATTTGCATCGAATTGAAGTGAACAACACTTCTGACTGCCCTCTATGTCTTAAGGAAAAGGTTATGAATTTTAACCACTTGACAGTCTGTGCTTTCTTAGCCAGCATTAATCTCGACTTTCTTATCCATTGTCAACTTTTCTCCAAAGGCTAATTTATATTGGACTGCTTGTAGGGCAATTTCTTATACAGCCCCTTCCCCAACATATGGAAAAATTTGAAACTATTCATATCCGTTTTTTTTTTTTTTTCAAAGTTTTCTTTTTGCATTGGAAAGAACCTCACTGGCCCCTTTAAAATTTGACTCTTGCAATGAAATTTCATTAAAACTTTATTTTTTCTTTCAATAAGTCTATTTCTAAGACAAGTTTTGATTCTATTCATACCAAAAGTTTTCTGTAAGTTTTGCAAGAAAAGAAAACTTTCTTTTCCTCAAATTATTTTAGATCTGCAGTATTTGGAGGGATGCTAAGTTATGTTCTTCCAAAATTTTCACACTTTTTCCCTTGCAGTGTTTTGGGTCCTATGTTACAACCTACTATTACACATTTGAATTTTAAAAACCTGCTATAGAAAATCCTACTTGTGTATTCACTATTAAGATATTCTTCCTGTATTAAATTTTCTTTTTCTATATTAACTATAATATCCTTCCATACAATATCTCACAATCACACTTTAACATACACCTAATAAAATACTTTCTAATTCACAACAGAATGCAAAATCATTTTCATACGATTTGTAATATATTTGTTGGTATATATTTTAATCAAGTGTATTAACTGTATACTCCGAAGTGTCACAAATATGTTATTAGAAATGGCATATCATTGCTCATAATACTGCCTAGCTGAAATCTCCAACATCTAGACAGTGCAGTTTAGTTCAGAACTGCAAGACTGGAAAACTGTACATTTTGATATGGCAGCCATGTTTACTTGATGGTTTAGAGAAACCATAGTGAATAATTATAGCAGCAAGTATATAAAAATGTTTAAATAAAATGTACTTGTTAGTTATGAATTAAATATTTTTTTTAATACTACACACAAGGAATATATCCATTTATAAAAAGCTTCAAGTACTAAATAAATATTCATTTCATGGCAAAAATCTAAAAATTATACAAAATTAGTAATATGTCATTAATTTAAAAAAAACTACAGCTTTAATGAAGGGTAATGAGTAAACTACAATACATATTAGGATTATACCAAATCTCAGTTTTATTCAATATAATGGTAGAAATCGGTAAAACTATAAAGAAACATAACTTTCTTTCCAGCAACAAAACAATAAAATGTAAAAGGAAATATAGAATAATATATTGTTACATAAAATTTGCTGCCAATTAATACTGACAACCAATATTTCAAAAGTTACTAAATTGTCTAATTTCATTAAAATTCATAGTACATAAGTTATTCACGTTAAATACTTTACAACTAAAACCATAATGACACAAGTGACAAACATTCCACCAAATAGTACATATTTGTCCTGATACGCACGTTTTTCTATTAACCTCATGACAGTATTAGACAGTCCAAGAGTATTTGCAATATCTAGAATCCTTTTATGGGCACCTTTAAGGGTTACTTTTTGCTCTCGAAGATTACTCAGAATACTAGATCCTGAACCCAAAAGCTCGTCCATACCATGGTGTGCATTGTGTAAACTAGTATTGTGTTGCAATGCATGGTCAATCATAATTGTTGTATTCTGATCATTAGTGGAAAACTTCTTTGCAAGAAGTTCTTCTCTTTCACGCATTTCTTGCTCACGAAGCATTCGCCGATGAATAACATTTTGTAAGGAAGTCCGATAATGACGACAGTCGTATTTCAGTTGGTCTACTTGTATCCTTGCGGCAGTTCTACGGCTAGGAACTTCTTTATTAACAAGGATATCTAATTTCGAACAATTTTCTGATATTAAATCTAATAAACCTAATATATCATTTTCAATTGAATGAGCTTTTTCTTCTTCACATCGTTCCAGCCGTACAAAATATTGAGGTATTTCCTCGAGCATTGAACTTGTTCTATGAAATAAGGAATCCATGGTGCAAAGATTAGGATCTTTCACTACAAAACTCTTCTTAGATTTTAGATAATTGACAAAACGTAGTGAACATGTCACAAAATGTAGTACAATAAATAACACATACAAGTAATCGACGTGTCAGTCTGTCAGAAGCAATAGTGGCAACAGTCTTATATGAAATCGCAAATGTGCACCTGGGTTGTCGCTGCTTCCATTTATATATTTTTTAAATCTGTGCAATTATCAGTCTTTTAATTTGATCTGAGATACCTCCAAGAAAGCATAAAAAAACAAAAGTTTTCTAGTTATTTGTAACTCAGGAAAAATAAATAAATCTATGCATATTTTATTTAGGTATTACTTATATAGTATTTAGGTATTACTTAGGTGTTACTTATATAGTCTTTGATTAAATAGAAAATAAAGGTTTATAGCAAAATCAACGATAATGGAAAAATCCAAAATTAATCTCCGAGTATTACCAGCTGATTTAAAAATAAATTTAGCAAAATGTGTAAATTTCCTTTCTTTTTCAATCCGGATACTAACTCCGCACCGGAAGTCATATGATAAATTGTAATCAAAATTATAAATAAATAATTAAAGAAATCACTACTATAATTCATGAAGAATTTTTCAACTTCGAAGAAAAAATTAGTATATATCTAGTTTAAATTCAATCATTCCTGTATATGAACAATTTTACAAATATCGTGTGATTACGTCACATATTGCGTCATGCTGCTGATTTTTATGGCAGTTTTGCAGAGGTAAACAATCACACGCTGTTATGTTGTTAAATAAGGACCTAATAAGTCACCATTCTTGTGGTTAATTTAAAATGCAAGCAATCGAAAATAAACACCGAGAATATGCGAAGGAGAAAGTAAGTATTTTAATGGAAATAGTTAGGAATACTGTAACATTAGTTAGGAAACTTATGTTTAAGGTCATGTGATTTTGTTTTGATGTAAAGGTAAGCCTAATCAAATTGCTTAACTTTACTAATTCAACAAGGACTATTATAATGTTTAAAACACACATCAATTGTTATTAACTTACGTTCTTATTAATTAATCTGCAGCGTTATATCAATGGTAATTATCCTTTGGTTATTGCATATTTGTAATGTTTGCTCCATTCTCCTTTCTTTTGTTTAGTCAACACGTTTTGTTTGTGTTTATGAATACCTCTGTCTTAATCTTCCATCCATTTGTAGTATTAGAGCTAAATATTATTTGACTTTTCTCCATGATAATTACTCTAAATTAAGTCTACTATGTTTTCTTTCTTTAAATATCAAATAAAATTTTCAAAAAATGGTTGTGGTAAATTGTTTTTGCAATTATTACTTTTTTAATTCAAAATATTAAATTACTGAATTATGTTAAAGAAACAACGTTACATTAAGGAAACAAATTATTTTCAGATATCTTACATTAGCATAAAATACAAAAAATGTAATTGCATTTCATATTCAAGGTTAGTAAACTTGAAATAATAAAAACATTGAAAATATTTTTAATTAGATCTTAACTTAAAAACTAGTTTCAGCGAATAAGCTATTTTTGTTAATATTTGTGATGTTTAGCTTAAAATTCCCAACGTATTTTTATATCATATGCTCATTACAAGTTTTAAAATTTTATCAAGCAATATCTATTCAAAAGTTTTCAGTTATTAAAACCTGTTGATGCTGTCTTATATATATTTCCTGGTGCATCATGACTATCTCATTTCTGACCAATATAATGTAAACCTAACTTTATATGTAAATTAACAACTAAGCTTTCGCGCTTGTGAGGTAGTAAAGACTTTATTGAAAAATCTAAGAAACACTATAAGAATTTCAACCAATTTAAATTGATCAGACTCAAATATAAAGTGGAGAAATCTGCATTATTCACTAAATTTAAATATAAATTTTATAACCAATGTTCAAATCGTAACTTATATTTTTTCTTATTTTTTGTCAAATATAATTAGATATTTAAAATATGTGTACTTTTATAGTTATTCACTTTAGTAGCGCATATCAGAAAACTTTATTTATTCAAGATAAAATTTCATGACAGCAACATTGTAATTAATAGCTATATTTATTTCTGCTTTATAAATATTGGTTTTCTTGTTCATTCTGTTGTAGATTTCACTAGATATGGTGGTATGAGTATAATATTCAATCTAAAGATACAATAATTGTGATAAATATGAATTATCATTCCTAGAAACATTTAGATAACTAATTATTTTCCTGAATTCAATCAAATGCTCAGTATTCAATGAGTTTTAACATTGCATACCAAACACATATATATAGTATTCATAAATATTTAATGGTTAGGTATAACATTTGATAATATGTATTATAATAGTTTTAGTGATATTTATAATTTGAGAACATGATAAATAGAAATAGTTTTAAGGATTATTGTCAAGAAATTTTTAACTTATTAAGGAGGTTTATTTTATTGTAAAATAAAAATACATAAATTCTGTCTAGTTATAATTTATTAGGAACTGGATTGTGTGTATATGTATTTGCTTGAAATCTTTTAAATCTTCAAAACAAGGTATTTTTACCTTCATGTGAACCGAATAGGTAGGGCACTGCTCTTCAGTTTGCAGGTTTGAATTCCACTATGGTATGGATGTTTGTAGTCATTTGGAATATGCTTTAAGCAGTAGGTCCCAGTTTCATTAACTCTCATGTAGAAAATAGAAGACCATAACATTCTAAACCAAAGTAGACTAAATTTTACCTTCATATGAAAATTAGTCGAAAAGATTTCTAAATGGCCTAATTCAATTATATATACTGGCTTCTTGAAGCTATTTTGTCTCTTAAACTTATGCTGCACCATATTATAAATCTCTATATCAAACTGTTTGAATTAAGAATACAAAAATAAGAATGTAAAACACTCACTGTAATTATTTTTCTGAGTAATTATTCTCAAAAAGCAAAAAATTTAAGCTAATATGATTTTATCTAACTTTAAAAAAATATATATATTTAGTTATATATTTTTCGTATTCGCCAGACTCTTTAATAATGAAGCATCATAATCATTTTAGAACTTTCTTCTGGAATATGTAATGAATATGTTACTACTACTCTTGATAATTTTCGTACTAAAGTAGTGACATACCTAAACGAAGATATTCAGATCAAGATGTAAAATATATCCTTTTTAATGATTGTACTTAGTATTATCTATTTGTTTTATAAACCAAGATATAAAAAAAAAACCTATAAGGAAAATCCTTGTATTGATAACTTTGTTTTACCTCAGTCCACAAAAATACTGATTTTTAACTACCAATTTTTTAATAACATCTTAAGCTTACATTAAGCTTTGCATTAAAGGAGTTAATTACTTTTCTTCTAGGATATTTGTTCACAATATAATTTACACTTCATTACACTAAATCTATTAAAATTTAAATTCACACAATTTCAAGGATTAGGTAATTTATGTTCACACATCTGTACTGCTCTCAGAATAATTTTTTTAGGAATGAAAAAGGGTAGAATTAAAAGAATATAAAATAAGAAAAATTTACCTACATTTGTTGAATTGAGCAACAAATTTAGAATTTTCAACTGTGTGTTAAATATTATTTTTATTGTTTAATACTTTTAGTTAAACAATAACATTCTCACATTGAAGTCTTAATTTCATATTAACAGTACTGTCTGAAATTATTAAATTTGGAAAACCTGTGTAATAAGTATCTTAATTACATTACCTTCTTTAGAAGTGCGTTTCTAGAAAGTATAAGTATGAAAAATCAAGCAATTTTTACATAATAAATTATAGCCTTCATCAAAGAAAATAATCTGCTGATTTAAGAAGAGATTTTTCGTCAGTTTTTCTAGTAAACAAATTTTAGTTGATATTTAACTTTACTTTTTTTTACTTATTTTCCTTTTTTTAGGTTAAGTACTTAAAGTATCAATTTTACATATGTATAATTATCCAACAGATAAAATTGTTTGTTTTTACTTTTACTGTAGAGTGCATGTATAAATATAAATACTTAAGAAAAAGCATAAGATGTTATTAAAAAATTGGTAGTTAAAAATCCGTATCTTTTCTGGACTTTGTATTATCTTTCTATTTATCAAATTTTTAAAAATTACGTATTGTTCAAGCATATGGCTTTCTTTGGTGAGTATATATCACTCTGTTATTCAAAAGAATTATGAATTTTGTGATGTACAGAACAATTCTGTTAAAATAAGAAATTTATATATTGAAAATAAATTGCTGCATATTCTTTTCTTCTAGTAATGTAAACATCTATCAAAAAACATTTGACCATTTATACATATATTTATTATGTAAAATAATGCTTTAGATATAGATGAACTAGGATTAGCCCCTGAACAGTCTTTGTTGATATTTGAACTGAAACATTGCATGGTAATAGCGACTGAATTTTTAGATGACTTGATATTTTTCTAAACACCTTTTAATATGTTTAATGCAGCATAATATATTGGATTAAGAAATTTTGAGTTTACAAGACTTGATTTTGACTATTTAATAATTAGTTATGCTGATGATGCATAGTGGTGTTTTGATTGAAAAGGATGACCAGTTGCAAAAATTTTTTGTTATAGTAATAATTTGTCTACTGTAGTAAGTATATATTATTGCTGTTATAAATAAAATATTACAATAGACCTACTTCAGATTTAATTTTGGCTGAATTAGCTGTTCTTTCACTCATGTTTACATTTTTCTATTGAAATGAACTAAAAAAAAACTTTAATAGATTTATTTCTGCAGTATACAGTTCAAGCATATTGACATCATATTTTACATGTTGTATAATAGTTTTGAGCATACTAGTGTTATATTTCATATAAAAATATGCTTATAAAAATGAATTATTCAAATAATTTTCTTATTGTATTAATCCAAAGAAATATCAAGTGTGTATAGTAAAAGACCTTTTAGAAGAACTTATTAATTTCTTTTCATTATAATAAATAAAACCTTGTATATCTATGCATTTTAAATCAGGGGTTTCAAACTGGCAGCCTGTAGGCCAATTTTGCTGCCTGCAAAAGCTTAAAACATTTAGCTCTGTATTTTTTTCTTTTGGTGAAATTCATTAAGAATTTATATAAAACTTGACTTGCAAATTTGTCTTTACTTTATCTTCTCAGATAGCATTAAACAGAGTTGGTGATGGACATTTGATCATTACTGTGGTTATGAGTTCAAGACTCAAGCTGACCAAAGATTCGATATATTCATTAATAGCTAGGACATGTAAAATAAGTTCTGGGTTTCAATGTTCTAACAGTTCAAAACATGCCTCAAGAAGCGACAGACCAAACAGTAAGGGGGGGGGACTTCTGCTTGGTCCCTTCTAAATTATGAGGTCCTAATAATAGCAATATTACTAACATCTGTAGCACTCCTTTAGCTATGGGTACTTATCGGAGAATACTAAACAAGTAATAGCTTTGCACCCTTGATTGGCATAAAAATGTATTGCAAGTTGCATTGAGGAAAAAATTTACAATACCTCCTTTAAATATAAGTAAATGTTTGTTGGTTTTTTGGTATTTTTTGTCAATTTTATTTTAAACCATCTGATACTGTTAAGTGATAATCTCGAAAATTAATATGTTTAGGACATTAATAGCTTTATTTACTTTTAATCACTTATGAAATTGTAAAATAATTACTGTTACAAGAGCCTTAATTATTTTCTTAAACTTTAAAATCTCTTTTCCACTTTAATTTCCTACATTTTTATATATTTTAAGCATAGAAATAGCCAGAAGTCCCAGAAGTGTATTTATAACAGAGGAATGTCCAGCTGTTTAAAGTAACTAAAATGAGTAAATCTGTAGTTTAATTAAATTTTATATATTATTTTATACTGGTAATTCTGTCTTGCAGAATTTTGCAGAACTTTAACAATTATGAAAATATAACCCACAATTATGCATAAGGTTTTTACTGTGGTCCTCACAAGTTAGAAACCCCTGCTTTAAATAGTTCAGAAATAATATTCCATACACTATACAAAAAACTTATTTGACTGATAAATTCAAATAGCTAAAGATAGTGAATACACATTTCTGGTAATGAATATTACATATAGACATTTATCTAGACATACAGATTATTGACATTTAGATCCACTGTAACTTGAGCATAATCAGACAATGTAAATGCTTCATAAAATTATGCATGAATGTATGCTGTAAAAAGTGTTCAAAAAGGTTAATATTCTGGAACTTAATGCTTTTAATATAATTAAAAAGTTTTGATTTCAAATTTTTGTAACATTTCTTTTAATATAAAAGAAACATTGAAGTATATGTTATAGCATAAAACAATCCATAGCATGAGTATAAACCAAGCTTTAATAAAAATGAAACATTCATTAAAAATGAGAAAAAATGGATAAAAGTAGAAAAAATAAATTATGGTTTAAATACTATTATATAGTATTTTAAAATAAAATTTATAAATAACATTATAACAAGTATAGACTATATAATAGATTTAGTTGAGAAGAATGACAGAAAGCTTATTAACTGCTTATTATATAATGATAATTTAAAATAAATTCAAAGTACTATCCTACCCGTATGAATGATTAAATTGTAATTCAAAGCTTGCTTAAAATTTTACTATATGAATTTAAAATATATAGCATATGAATGACAGAACAATATTTATATATAATTAATAGAAATATATAATGTTTAGGTTTCTCATTGCACTTTTGGAATATTCTTTTAAATTTCCTTATATACTCTATACTTATAATTTAATAATTCATTAACTAAAATAACCTTTTCTGCAATACATATAAAATGCAAGTAAAAAAAAATATTACAGCTAATACAATGAGAACTCTATCTGTCACTTCTCGTCTACCATACTTTTGAAGAAGAGTTTTAGACTGGTGTATAGCACTGCCCATTACTTTAAATTCTTCTTTTGTATCTAGTACTGTAGAAGAAGAACTGACAAGTGTGTGTAATGACTCCTCACTTTGTTTAACTTGCATAGCCATCATATTATTTAAAGCAACTAAACTATCTGTAATAGATGAAGATTGCTTTGCTAAGCTCTCTTTATCAGCACGTGCTCGCTTTCTTTGAACAACAGTCGTTCTTTCAAATAGTTCTTCCTTGTTCTGCTTGTCTATTAATGCTTGACAAGCTAAATTTGCTTTTCTTAAAGTAAACTGATTGGAAGCATATTGCTTCAAATACTTATCTACTTCCTTTAGTATTTCATTTTTGTCAGTATCTTTATCTTGTTCACGGGCTAAAATTTCAAGTTCCTCAATACCTGATTTCATAAGTTTCATATTTTCAGAAACCTGCATGTTCATAACATTCAACACTTCTGTAGGACCAGTACATTCACGAATATCTTGTAAATATGCTTTCACTAGTAAATCAGCTTTTACAATTTCTTGTTGAATCAACCGTATAGATGACTCATTCTGTCTTTTGGATGAAGAATTTTGGCCAAACATTATGACAATTTGTTGCCTGCAATAAAGTTACGATGATCTGAATCGCACACGTAAACTTATCCCGCATCCATAGCTTAGGTACTTAATTTCCGTTGCCACTCATCCAAGAACTAAAATAATTCTTGTTCCACTTTGTAACAAATTTTTGTAAGAAAATTATTTTTTATCAACCCTTTTAATTTATTTTAAAGGAGAAATGTATAAGAAACAAATATTTTGTATTGATAATCAATTCTTACGATATAATCCAGCTGTTGTGGTATATATTATTTGACGCATTTGTTGTTTTTACCCCCAAAATATTTATTTATTTAAAAAAAAAATAGCTCACCGTATTTTCTGAATGAATATTTTACGTATTTAAACAATTTATGCGATTGTATTCAAATCACTTGGAGTGAGTTCATTTCACCTTAGCGACAAGGGATGTAGGACTGCGCCTTCAAAGCGTCGTGTGCGAAATGCGTAGTTGACTTGCTGCTGTTAGCGTTTTAGCTAGAGCAGACCGGTGGTCCGAGTGAGTAAATAAGTTTTTTGTTTAAAAACTGTATAGGATTAAATTCATAATCATAATGACCCACTGCAATAATGTAACTTAAAGCATAGTCTAGTGCTTACGCAAGGTTTTTCTTGTTGAAATTTCATAATCTGACGAGTAAATTAAATTTTTTCTTAAACCAATGTGTTTAGTGTCAAAGGATTACGGATTTTGATTTAAATATATAAAATCCTATTTATCGTTATGTCTTTGAAAATAATTGTAAATTATGCTATACAAATTGTTTAGGGAGAAAACGGTAATTTTGTTGAAATCGGAATTAAATCCCATGCTAGTTTTGTGACATTTATTGTGATATCGGAAGTTTTTTAAAATCTAGGTCTTTTTAAAGACCTAGATTTCTCTTTTCAGGATTTCGTGTGCACTACGAAATTTAAATTTTTTGTTCCTCTATATATTTTTACTGAAACATACACACTCCTGTTGAGATACAAATTAAAATTTCAAGAAAAGGTTTTTAAAGAAATTTAATATTTAAATGTGATTGTCACGTTTCTTTAGCTGTAAATATCTCGATATTTTTATCTAGCAATGTTTTAAATTATACTCTTAAATCATAATCGTTTGTTAAAATTAAATTATCAAACTACACTATTGGAATTTCTTTTCAGATATAGAAAACTCTTTATCAGAAATTAATCTGTAATTATTAAACTGAGAATTTATGGCAATATTTTAAATAGTATTGAATATAATTGCATGTAAAGTGTAATATGCAATTTGTATTTAACTGCATATATTAATATGGAATATACTAATGTAGAAATTATAATCATTTGACTATTAAATTTGAAACTGCAGATTCTTATTCCAAGTTTGCTATTATTTAATTTTGTTACCCTGTTTTTAACAACATTTTCTGTTCTCCAAATGTTGTTTAGCTAATTAATGTCCAATTTTCTTACCTAGGGACAGCTATAAAATAGTTTCTAGAATTTTTTTTTCTCAAAACTAATTTTCCATTTCTGTGAGAAAATGGCAATCTTCTAAACTAGTGGTTCTCAAACTTTTTAACTTACAGAACCCTTTTTTAATACATACCTAAAGACGTAACTATAGACCTATTCTTTATCACTGATTAGACATAAAAATGAAAACTACTCAATATAAAACATTATAGAAGTGTAAATAATAATTATTAAAGGTCACATGGAAGTATAAATGTTTTAACTCATCATACAAGTAAAAGGATATATTGATGAATGTTTCTCCTCATGTACTACACTATCGTGTGTGGTTTGACTCATTATCACATCACTTTTCTGTCCGCTATTGCTGTTTCACTAGCATATTTAGTATTATTAATCATAGATAAGGGATTAGGAAAGAATTAAAGAACGAATTTACAGATTTTCTTTAATCTCTCTGTGGTGTTTAAAAGTTTCTCAAAGAACCCATGCAAGGCTGTTGCAGAAGCCCAGGGTTCAGCAACTAATTTTGAGAAACCCTACTCTTAACAATACCAAGTTTTTGAGCATCTCCTATTATTAGAAATTTCTATTTGGAATGATATATTATGATTTTCAAGTCTCTTGCATAAATTAACTTTTCCTTTAGGTACATCAACCAAACTGGGGACCAATAGCCTTATCTGGTTGGTTGGTTGTTTGAAATTTAGTGGCGCTAATTCCACAAGGGACAAACTGCGCCAAACAAGACGAAAAATTCAAAAGAACAACACAATTTTGAAAAAATTTTGATGAAACCGTAAAAATGAAAGATACCCAAAACAAAAGAAAAACATTTAAGAAAAAACAAATAAGTAGAAAATTTAGAAACACAAATAGAACATTACGATAATCAGCAAAGTTTGATTAAAAATTAATTTTTTTTAAAAATGAAAAACAGAAAATGAGAAATTAGAAAAGGTACAAAACAACAATGAAATTTATTTATTTACAAAGATTGAAAATTAATTAAGATTGAAGAAAAAAAAATTAAAAATTAAGAATTAAAAATTACAAAATTGAACATTAAAAGTTAGAAAAATACAAATCAGATTTCAAAGTACAAGCCAGTGCAGCGAAGAAATGGGAATAAGCCTGGATGTGGGATTTTTCCAATGATTGAATTAAGATTAGGTGATGGATTTCCAAAGAATTTTATGTACAATGATTTAAAACAAATACAAGATGTTAAAATATGTGCGACTGTATAAGTAGTCTTACAATACGCACACTGTGGAGGTGCCTCACCAAGCAAGAGATGTGCATGTGTGAGTCGGCAGTGACCCACACGAAGACGAGTGATAATCACGTCCTGTCTTCTGGATGGAAGTTGAGGCCACTTGGAAATGTTTTCTTTTACATCTCGCAATTTATTTGATACTGTATCAACCCAAGAATTCTGCCATTTAGAGTGAGCTATATCTTTGATGTAAATTTTCAGGTCAGGATAAGGAAGGCCAGTGTTTAGATAGTTTTCTGCA
The DNA here is from genome assembly GCA_032207245.1 of Pardosa pseudoannulata. Taxonomy (NCBI): domain Eukaryota; kingdom Metazoa; phylum Arthropoda; class Arachnida; order Araneae; family Lycosidae; genus Pardosa; species Pardosa pseudoannulata. The sequence continues at coordinate 59,705,495 of CM063511.1, read as the reverse complement.
GACTTGGCAGCTAAATCCACAAGTTCGTTTCCTTTGATGCCGACATGAGAGGGAACCCAGCTAAAAATTAACGAGATTCCCATGGAATTAAGATTGGTTATTAAAGTGAGAATTTTGAAAATAATAGGGTTATTACAATTAGGAGAGATTAATGAATTTAAAACACTTTGAGAGTCGGTATAGATAATGAAATTTTTACTATTGTGGTGTGTCATTTCCTCTAAAGCCTTCAAGATAGCAAAGGCTTCAGCGGAAAATATGGAGAGTTTAGAATGTAGTCTATAGCTATTGATGTTTTCTTCGATACTGTATGCACAGCTAACAAAGTTTGTGGATTTGGAGCCATCGGTAAAAACAGGAGTGTAAGTTGTAAAGTATTGTTTGTGATCTTGAAATATTTGTTGGTATATGTTATTATCAGTTGAACTTTTTTCAAATGATTTAAAAGGGTTAATTATAATGAAATTAGGAGTGTACCATGGAGGAATTCTGATATCTGTGGGAATAGTATTAATATTGTCAAAGTTAAGATCTCTTAAAATTCCTTTTATCCTTCCCTTAAAAGGCAGAACACAAGAAGGTCTAGCATCATAGAGCCGTGTGAGGTAAGGATTGAGAGTAAGCTGATGAATGGGATGATTGACATATGATGCTGTTCTGAAGTAGTACTGTAGAGACAGCACCTGACGACGTAATTCAAGAGGAGCCTCACAGCAGTCAACATAGAGACTTTCTATAGGAGATGTTCTGAAAGCCCCTGAGCATAATCTGAGAGCAGAATGGTGAACGGTATTCAGCTTTTTCAGAACAGAAACACGAGCTGACCGATATACAGGACATCCATAGTCCAGTTTTGAGCGGATGAGAGCATTATAAATCTTAATTAGAGAAGCCCGATCAGCTCCCCAGTAGGTCTTTGAAAGGACTTTTAGAATGTTGAGTTTCCTTTCACAATTCTTCCGCAAGGTTGTGATATGAGGTGCAAAAGTAAGCTTTTTGTCGAAAATTACACCGAGAAAGTTCACCTCATTCACAATGGTGATCTTATTACCAAGAAACTGGATTTCAGGGTCAGGGTGGAGACTTCTTTTTTTACAAAAATGCACGCAGGATGTCTTTGAACTAGAAAAGCTGAAACCATTCACGTTCGCCCACTGACTGATCTTGTTAACTGCAGTCTGGAGTTGTCTATTTATATATCTCATATCAGCTCCATCACATGAGATGTGGAGGTCGTCAACATATAAACTCCCCTTTACGGAGGGTGGTATCTCATTGAGAATCCCATTAATTGCTACAATAAATAAAGTAACACTCAAAACGCTTCCCTGAGGAACCCCTTCTTCTTGAGTAAAAGTGCGAGATAAGTGATTTCTGATCCGGACTTTGAAAGTCCTTAATGCCAAGAAATTTTGTATGAATATAGGCATATTTCCACACAGCTCTAAATCATAAAGCTTCTGTAAAATTCCATGACGCCAAGTGTGGTCATATGCTTTTTCGATATCGAAGAAAACAGAAACCAGATGGTTTCGTTTAACGAAAGCATTCCGGATTCTGGTTTCCAGGTCAATCATGTTGTCTAGCGTGGCTCTTCCACGACGGAAACCACTCTGGAAATTAGATAGGCACTTATTTTCTTCAAGGTAATACATTAGACGAACATTTATCATTTTTTCAAATATTTTGCATAGACAGTTCGTCAAAGCAATTGGACGGTAACTGAGAGGATTCGTGGGATCTTTATCGGGTTTTAAAATGGGGATTACAATAGCCTCCCTCCACGAGGAAGGAAAGCTATGTTCTTTCCAGATCCTATTGTAAAGTGTTAACAGGTTGGACAATGAATTTGTGGAAAGATGCTTTATCATTTCGTAAGAGATATTGTCAGGACCAGCAGAAGTTTTATGGGTATTATGCAGAGCTGTATTTAATTCAAAAATGGTAAAATTCCTATTGTAATCAGTATTATTAAATGTATTTATTGTAATCAGTATTTATTGTAATAGCCTTATCTGTGATAAAGCTCTATATTACAGCATTATATTAAATATAATAGCACAAAATAGGTTTTTTTTTTTTTTTTAATTTAAATGGTATTGTAGGATACATAAAATGATAGCTGATTACTAATGAAGATAAGGATAAGCTGTAATATTCGAAGTTGTTTCTATTTTATACTTGTTTTACTTTTTTTAGTCCATAAGTTAGAAATGAGATATTAACAAATATATATTTAGTTAAAATGGTCTATTCACAATATTGGCTTTAACTACTTATATTAACAATTTTCAGCTATTAATGCTGATAATCGTTTAAGCAGGCTTGCAATTCCGTCACTTTTTAAAGAAAATAGTCTCTTATTTCATGGTGTATCACAGGGTCCAACAATGTAATGAACCGTATTTCGTTCTTAATGCTGCAAGCGCTACGTTCACTCAACACGAAACCAAAACAACGAATAAAATACCAAAAATGGGATGCTCTAATCGTATTTTTCTTATTAAAATGTAATTAGTCATATGGTTTCCAGAATTTAGGGATTTTAAAAAGTCGTAAAGAAGTTCCTGAAATGTACATTTAATATAGTAAAGTAACATACGTCAGAGCACACATTTCTCTTTTTCTTTTACTTCACAATTTTTGTTTAGATACTCTAATCTAGCTATGTTCAATTTCAAAACATCATTAATATATGCAGAAAATTGTGATTATAAAATTAAATGTATTGTATGTATTCAAATCTAATTTATAGATTTTCTTGAATAAAAAGCAATGTTAAGTTGTGTTAAACAAAATTTTTAACCTTCTTGTATTTGACACTAAAATTATGTCTTGCATGAATTATTTGATTTAGAGTTAAGATAAATTTTTAAAAATCTTAATAATAGCATCTGTAATCAAGAGGAGAAAAAAAAAAAATTTTTTTTTTTTTTTTTTCTCTCTCTCTCCAATGTTTAGTCACTTGTTCTATATTATTTGTCACTTTTCGCACCTTTTTGAAAGTACCTCAGCAGTTGCAAGCCAGTTTAAGCGATTCAACATTTCAATATGTTGTATGAAGTATTTAAATGTGACTGTAGTTTTTAGATTAATTACAGCTAAATTCAATTTGTTCAGAATTAACACACACACACACATATATATATATATATATATATATAAACTGATATTAAATGTGAAGTACCTACATTATCATGATGTTGAGCAATATATATTCATTAAAAATTTTTTTTGTATCAATTTTGATAGTATCAATTTTGACATTTATATATAGTATGCCAATTTTTTAAAACTTTAACATGTAGTCAATTTCCCTACTTTTTAATCTTTATTAGGGGAGTCCTGATAAGGAGGATAGGAGAGAAGGTCGTAAAGGGCGTAAGCCTGGCAGGAAGTCTGCAAAGATTGACATGAAAGCAAAACTTGAACGAAGTCGTCAGAGTGCCCGTGAATGTAGAGCTAGAAAAAAGATTCGCTATCAGTACCTGGATGAACTTGTAGCTGACAGAGAGAAAGCTGTGCTGCAGCTAAGAAAAGAACTGGAAATGGTAAAATATTACTTTGTGCTTTTTATGCATAAAAACAAATTAATACTTTTTATATAGAAATAGCTTTCCCTATATTTGTTATGCTAAAAATTTTAGGGCCTGAACATACATCTTTAAAAAATCTACTTGCTTTAGTTCATGTTAAAAACTATGATAATACTGAAGGTGTACTTCATTATCTTGATACTAGCATACAGCCTGTCATATGACGGGATCAGTAAAATTTTTGATTTTCCAAAATTGTTAAGTACCTTATGAGGCAGGTAAAAAAAAAATGGTTTGTTTTTTGGATGAAAATTATCTGGTACATGCTAAATAATTTGTTTATCTTTATTGACTGCATGTTAGTTGCCACCTTTAATTTAACTTGTAATATTACTTGATAGGATGGACAGCATAGGTTTTAATATTGACAGTTTTAATATTTATTATTTGGCGATATATATGAATGATGGCCAAAATTTAGCGAATGAATCGCAAATCCTGTGGTTATGTACAAAAAACGAGCAAACTTCTTAATTTTCAAAGATATATAAATTAAATGCTAGATATATATTAGTCCATGAAATAGACTCCTAGTCTTTGTTGTTAATACTGGTGATAAAATTTTCATTGCAACAAAAAATAATCGATGATTCAATTTAAAATTATCACATATGTACCTAATCTATTATTTAAGCCAAATATAAAAGAAAATTATTTACGTCATATCTAAGTTCAATGATAAAACGTATAAAAATAAGGCATAATTTAAATAATTTAAAATAAGAAATTATTTAATGAGCTGGTTAAAGGAATGATGTCATAATGCTAGAAAAATGTTATTTTTACCTATTTGCTGTGTGATAAATTGATAAATTTAATCGCCTGCTCTTAACCGGGAAAAATAGAAGTAAAAATAATGGCATTAAAAGCTCGAAAAGAGTTGAAGGGGTGGATTTCGTACGTTTTAAAGAAGGCAGTATTTTTCGCTGTGATATGAAGCATATTTATACCAATTTATTTTAGAATCGGATCAATAGTTTAGGAGAAGATAAACATTACTCTCATTGAATTTTGCTAACTATGGATTCATCTATCCCCATTCCTGGTCCAACCGCTTCATAAAATCGAGGACAGACGTACAGATAACTTAGGCTATTATTATATAGGGGATGGTTTCAGGTTATAACTTTCATCCTTATTTTATTGTTATAACTGGATGCTGGAAAAAAAAAATCAGCATTGAAGATGTTTAGATATACTGAAGTTTTATAAAATATCTAGATGTTATACAATAAGTATTTATTTCCATTTCTCATAGAAACATTGGTACCTTTAATGCTGACAATATTTTCCATTTTTAGATTTTTTTTCCCTCTGTTTAAGTATTAAATCACATCACGGTTGCATTTAATTTTATAACATGCAGAATATCTTTTAGTATACTCAATGGGCCCGTGCTTTGGATGAAGGCTTTGTGCCTGAAGGCCTCCTTCAAATGATTGAAGAGGAGAAAAGAAGAGAACAAAGGCTTACTGACCGGGACATCAACATCCAGTAGTGCATCACAGTTATATATATAACCTACAGTGGAAATTATATTTCAGACTGAAGGAGTTTATTGTTAAATGTTTTTCTTAAGAATGTAAATTGTATATCTGTAATTTGTTAGACAACTTAAATTGCTGTTAATGTTACTGATGTTTATGATTTGTTAATAAGATTTTTTATTGGTATGATTGTTATATTTCGTAAAAAAATAGCTTTATCATGATTATAGCTTGAATATCTATTCTGTAATTATTTTTACCCTATATTTTCTATAGCATTTAAAATGGGTTGTTAAAATTAAGCCTTAGAAAATTTTTTCAAATTATTTAAGTGGCATGTTAAAATCGTAATTTCCACTGTAATTAATAACCCATTCAGATTTTGTTGTACTTGATCACTAAAAGATCAGACTATTAAAGTTTATTTTGAATAGATGTTTTATTACATAATTTAAAAAAAAAGATTTATTCTTATAAGCAGTACTATGAACATTAAAAAATAAGTTTCCATACATTAATTTAGTAAACATGCTGTGGCCTGTATAGTATAGATCACTATTATTTGTTATTCTGTTATTTTATAACTTTCTATACTAGAGATATAAAGTTTTATTTGTTACCTAATGTGATGCACATCATTGAAAAATGATTGTCAGTATGGATGTGTTCAGTTTTAAAATAAAAATTTTTTTTATTTTATAAAAAAAAAGTGCCATTTATTTGTATTGAGTTTGCATAAAGACAAAGTCGTTACTTATAAAAATTTAAAACCACCTATCTAACTTTGCAAGAAGTGAAGTGTGAAAATGAAAAGCGACATAGTTTTTCCTTCAGTTGCTAATATATAGAAATAGAATTTATTAATTATAATTCAGAGTTGCTATAGAACCTGGGAAAACTCGGATATTTTGAAAAATTGTTATAATGTCATAAAAATTTCAGGATTTTCTAAATTTATTCTGAAAACTGGGGAAAAAAATATCTTTTACATAAAGTAAATTCAAACTTTGATCTTTTTCCCCTCCTTTTTTAATTAAAATGTATAATTTCAGATGATGCTGAAAACAACTGTGAAATTTCCTAAGGAAAAAAAAATGTGAATTCTAATAACTTGTAACTTCTTAAAGTTCTAAAGGTGTTTGGTTGCATGCTTTCAGCTATTCTACTTGGAAAAAAAAATGGGGAACTAGGTTTTTTTTTTTTAATTACTTTATATATATATATATATATATATATATATATATATCTTCTTCATGAGCATAACAACCTATTATAGGTCCTAGCTGCCTCGACAACGCGCTTCCTCCAAATCAAACGGTCTAGAACAACTCTTTTCCAGTTCTTAATCTTCAAGGATTTGAGGTCAATTTCAACGTCGTCTAGCCATCTTGTAGGTGGTCGCCCTCAGGGTTTTTAAAAGTACACAGTTTAGTAGGGTTGTTATCAGGGGTTCTCCAGATATGTCCAAGCCATCTCAGTCTAGTACTACGAATGACTTGTATAACCTGAGGCTCTTTGTAAAGCCTATATAGTTCAAAATTAAATCTGGTTTGCCAGCACCCCTTTATCGTTTACAGGTCCGAAGATAGCTCTTAGAACTTTTCTTTCAAAGGTATCTAGGGCACGCTGGGTGTCCAGGTTTAATACCCAAGTTTCGCTGGCATTTAGTAGCACAGGAAGTATAGGAGTCTTGTAGTGTCTCTGGTTATTCAACTGATAAGTTTGGATCTTAACTGTTTTTTCAGTTCGTAGAAGCATTTATTAGATGATATTATTCTGCTGTTGACCTCAGTTTTCAGCTTGTTTTGATCATTAATAATTGTTCCAAGATATTTAAATTCACTAACCTTTTGAAAGGTATACCCGTTAATGCAAAAAGGGGAGTAGTTCACAGTCGAGGACGATACTTCCATAAACTTTGTCTTGTCTTCATTAATAGTGAGGCCCATGTTTGTGGCAGAGGTTTCTAAGGCTTCTTTCACTGCCCTTTCAGATCTTCCAATAATGTCAATATCGTCTGTATAAACCAATATTTGTAGTGCTTCCAGCTATTCTACTTGAAAAAAAATGAACTAGGTTTTTTTTTTTAATTACTATATATATATATTATTACTTTATATATATATAGTAGCGACTTTATAATTTGTTCCTCACAAATACTCTGGAAAGTTTTGTAAGTAGGAATTTTTTTAATCCTTTGTACAAGGCTCTGATTCATTTGAATCCCTTTTCTTGCTATAAATCACTGTTTTTAACATGGTCACTTTTAGTTATTAATTTTGTCTTTTAGTCTTTTTTTTTTTTTAAGACAGAAAAAAAGATTAAAATTCAAGGCTCTTGCATAAAGAAGTTTCTCTTTAACCCCTTGCCTGTGTTGTACATCACATATGATATACATATCTAATTTATCTTTATATTGTGGTTCACAATGATATAAAATATAGGTCATTATGTATGTATCACATGTTATATACAAGCTTAAAAAGTGTTAGATGTGTATATTATGTGATGTAAAGGGTTAATTAGAATGCTATTTTTGTAGAATATCAAAAATAAGGGATATATTTGATAAATATTACTTGAAATTAATTATGTGCATTATTGTTAATTTAGTCACTTTAACATGATGTATGAGGTTATCAACTTCAGCCTTCATGATCATATTGTAAAGAAGCCCTGCCCCTCTCCCTCTGCTATGAGCTAGGCTAATAGCAAGTATGAAGAACTTTGTTAAGAGTAGAGTCATTCAGGGTTCCCATGATCTTGAAAAGTACTTAAATTTTCTTTTTGTTTTTTAGGCCTTAAAAGTTTTTGAATTTTCTTTGAGGTCATTGAATTTGAGGTCCAGTGCTTGATTTTTCTTTTTCAAGTCCCTGCAAAATGTTACGTAGCCTCCACACTATAGCCAATTGTTCACCACTTCCTAATGGGGACCTTGAACGATAGTTCACGGGTTGCATCCACATGCTAAGCCACTCGATGAGTTGAGCTCATGGATTCGCCCATTGGGTCTACTGCGCACTTTAGTGGCACATCTGGCTGCCTTTGATCTTTGGAGAAAAACCGCCTCTGAAGCCATCTTTCGTGAAGGTTTTATCGTCTGCCGCCATCGACCATAATAAGCCATACCCCCACCAGACGGTGGTCATGGCTTGCAGTGGACCATAGTGTCGAGGGGCCCTTAATTCATGTCTGTACTGGAAAATTGAGAAGGATTATTATTGGCAATTGTGGGTGTGTCACG
>CM063511.1:59684987-59697068 GCA_032207245.1 Pardosa pseudoannulata | reverse complement strand
GTGCTTCGCTACGGTAAACTTAATGTATTACTTTTAAACAAAGATTTTTTTTCGTGCATAACTCTCTAAATTCGTCACAGTACAGTTCGAGTCATTGGCATATTTATATATTTCTATTATAAGCGTATTATAACAATATTCAGTTTTTATACTACTGTATTACTACTGTACGTTGATTAGCAACGTTAATAGATCTTGACATATTACGTGGTAGAATAGGAAGCAGAGGTTTTGACAACAACAGTTCTAATTTTGGTGGTATTAATAAATGTTGTCCAAAATTAAGGAAATTTATGACAAACCACATGGTTGAACAATATTTTGACTCTTAGTATTTTGTTTACATTTTTCTTTGCTCTATGTTTTGTAATTCACTATCTATTCATATTATTATCTATGTTTTTGTACAGTTTATGTTTCAGAAATGGCAACGTTGTGCACTTTTGTGTTTTAAGAGTGTTCTATTGTTTTAGAGATTTTGGTGTAGTTTCGTTTTGTGTATATGCAAATAAAAACGGCAATTATGGTCGGTAAATTAGAGTTTTTGTTTATTTAGAGTAGAGTAAAAAGAGTTACTTTAGAATAATAAACGACTAACGAGAGCTAAATAGCTATTCAGAGCAATAAATAGCTTTAGAGGTAATAAATTCACATAGAATTTACAACATCTGGCGTCCGCGACAGGACTGTTATCTGTAAGTAGAATTCTTTCTTTTATTTATAATGGACGTTTTGAAGTGCAAACGATCTCAGTTTAGGAGATTGTTTACAAGAGCTTTAAATGATTTTGAGAAGAATGAAAATGATTTATCGTTAGAAGAAAAAATTTCGAAACTTAAATTAGTTGAGGAGAAAGCAAAACCAATGTTAGAGACAGAAGAGACTTATAGAGGAGAATTGATTAAAATTGCGGAAGATGAAACTGTGATAGATAATGAGTATGATGAGTCTGAATGCTATATTGATAAGTGGAGAGTGGTAGAACGTAAATTAGTTTCGCTTTTAGCTGAAAAGGAAAACAGTTCTGTTGTTAATGAAAGCGTAACTCAAAATGCTACTATTCGTTATCCTAAGCTTAAACTCCCGACTTTTGATGGGAATATCAAAAACTGGTTAGGATTCTGGGGCCAGTTTAAAAAGATCGATACCGATCCTAATTTAGATGATCATGATAAATTTGCATATTTATTACAGTCAATGGAAAAAGGGTCATCTGCTGAAGAGTTAATCAAAAGCTTTCCGCCTGGTGGTGAAAGTTATAGTAAAGCTTTACAGCAACTACAATCGCGTTTTGGGAAAGAAGACCTTCTTATAGAAGTTTATGTTAGAGATCTCCTTTCGTTAGTATTATTGAAAAACTCCCATCAGAAATTTTCATTACGAAAACTCTATGATAACTTAGAATCAAAACTTAGAGCATTAGAAGTTCTGGGTGTTGCTAGAGATAAATATGCGGCGATGCTATATCCTTTAGTCGAATCGTCATTACCGGATGATACATTAAGAGCATGGCAAAGGTTCCGAGTTATTAATCGCAGTCAGAGAGAATCTGAAAGTAGTGAGAAAATAGAGAAGAAAGAGAAAAACGAGTCAACACATCGCATGGATTTAGATGGTTTACTTTCATTTTTGCTCGATGAAATTGAAGGTGAAGAGAGAGTATCTATAGCTACTCAGTGCTTTACTAAACATCAGACTCCTAAGCCTGGGAATGCTAAACACTTTGGTTTCAGAAACCGTGGAGAATTTTCCAAAACACCTTCTGCTTCTACTCTAATAGCAACATCTGAGCAAAATTCAACTGCATGTATTTTTTGTACTGGAAATCATGCATCTGGTGATTGCTTTAAAGCTAGAAAGATGTCATCTGAGGAAAGGCAAAAAGCAGTCCTAAATAGTCGCAGTTGTTTTTTATGTTTAGACAGAAAACATGTAATAGCTAAATGCAAAAAACGAACATCGTGTGTGATTTGTGGGAAGAAACACCACATACTTTTATGTAGAAATATCAAAGCTGAATCAAAATCTCCAGTTCCTGTTGGCATGAGTAGGGATGAAAATACCGATGCAGTACCTCCGCGAGATGAAACCCTCGCCAATTTGGCGAGAACACCAAATGTGTTTTTGCAAACTTTAATGGTTACGTTGAAAGGGAGAGATAAAAAGCGCCAAGCCCGTGCTATTATCGATTCAGCTTCACAAAGATCTTATATTCTAAAAAGCACAGCAGATGAAATGAAATTTGAGAGTTCATATAAAGAAAGATTGAGCCATTCATTATTTGGTGGGTCATGTACTGATGTCATAAACCACGATGTTTTTACGGTGTTCTTATCTAAAACGGATGGAACTTATCATTGTAACTTCAAAGCTCTTAGCCAAGATATTATTTGTGGAAGTATACCACCAGTTGGAAAAGGCGAGTGGATTCGAGAGCTTAAAGAGAGCAATATTTCTGTATGCGACGATAGTAATGGACCAATAGAAATACTTATCGGCGCTGACATTGCAGGTAAGTTGATGACCGGAGGATTTAAATTGCTTACTTCAGGCCCTGCTGCTATAGAAACTAAACTTGGCTGGACTCTTTTTGGGAAAAATGGTATGCGTGAGATCTCGGACAATTCAGCACTGCTGGTCACATCCATGTTGAATAAGGAGACATTGATATCCGATCTATGGTCTCTAGATTCACTTGGAATTCTAGATCCCTCAGAGAAGAAAAATAAACTGGAACTGCAAAAAGAGGCAAGAGATCATTTCTTGTCTACTGTAAAAGCAAACGAAGAGGGACGTTTTCAAGTCAGTTTACCATGGCTTGATAACCATCTACCGTTAAAAGATAACTATGACTTAGCTGTAAAAAGATTAGATTCTACAGTAAAACGACTAAAAGCTGAGAAACTTTATGATGCTTATGGAGAAGTGTTTAGTGAATGGGAACGTGAAGGCGTCATAGAAGAAGTACCAAAAAGCGAAATTGATGTAACATGCCATTATCTACCACATCGACATGTAGTAAAAGAAAACAGCACTACACGAATCAGGCCAGTGTTTGATGCCTCGGCCAAACAGAAAGGATCACCTAGTTTGAACGATTGTCTAGAAAAAGGTCTAAACCTTATCGAACTGATTCCTTCAATTCTTCATAGATTCCGAATGAACAGAATAGGAGTTTCTGCAGATATACGAAAAGCATTTTTGCAAATAAGTCTCAACTCTAAAGATAAAGACTATCTAAGATTCTTATGGTATAGAGCTGATGGAAAACTGAAGTGTTACAGGCACTGTAGAGTAGTATTTGGTGTTACAAGCAGTCCTTTCTTGCTAGTTTCTGTAATTCACTACCTTCTAGAATCGACTTTGAAACAACTAAATGGAAACCCAAAGTATAAAGTAGATATTATTGAGCAATTAAAGAAGAGCTTTTATGTCGATAATTGTTTAGCGAGTGTAAAGAATGATTTAGAATTGCATCAGTTCATGCAAGTTGCTTCAGATACTTTAGCTACAAGAAAACTAGAATTACGTGGTTGGGAATACAGTGGCTCAACAAATAATTCCTCTAGTACAACAAATGTAGTAGGAATGGTTTGGGAACGATGTGGAGATTACCTTTACCTCAATATTACTAACATCACCTACAATCTACCAGAAATTTTGTCTAAAAGAGAGATTTTAGCTACTACACATAAAATATTCGACCCCTTAGGAATAGCTTGCCCTGTAACTCTTGTGCCGAAACTTTTACTTCAGCACCTATGGGAAGTTAAGTTATCTTGGGACGAAGAAGTTGACTCGAATTCAAAATCACAATTTTGTAAATGGTTGAATGATTTGAAGTGTTTGGAGAGAATGAGAATACCAAGATGGTTAAACTGTGATCTTGAGTTGGAAAATGTCTCACTTCATTTCTTCAGTGATGCGAGTAAGCTTGCATATTCAGCTGTGGCCTTTGTTCGAGTACAAACAAAAGATTCTGTTCAAGTTCATTTGGTGCAAGCCAAAGCGAGAGTTGCCCCCAGCGGAAAGAAAAAGACAACAATTGCTCGATTGGAACTTCTTGGAGCTACAATATGTGCACGTTTAGCATCCAGCATAATACCTGAATTTCAAGCTGATGATATTTATTTTTGGACAGATTCGTCTACTGTACTAGCTTGGATACAGAGGAATGAAGTATGGGACGTATTTGTTCACAACCGAATTAAGGAAATAAAGCAATTGACTTCTGTTCAATCTTGGAGACACGTACCAGGATCACTGAATCCTGCTGATTTGCCCAGTAGAGGATGCTCTGCTTCTTATTTAATTAAATCTAGATGGTGGGAAGGCCCTGAATGGTTATATTTATCACCAGAAGAATGGCCAAAAGAAGATTTTAGTGCTGATGAAGAAGAAATAGCGCTTGAGAAAAAGAAAAGGATTATTTCGTCCTTAATAAATCTTAATGCCAGTGAAATAATTGCTACAAGATTCTCAAGTTATCGTCAGACAATCAGACTTGTAGCTTGGATATGTCGTTTTGTTTACAACTGTAAACATCAAAACAAGAGAAAATATGAACTTACTGTATCTGAGATAAATGAAGCAGAAAATATCTTGGTTCGTTTAATACAAAATGAATCCTTTAATGGAATAGAAGATAAACGGATTTTAAGTCTTAATCCATTCATAGATTATGGGATTATTAGAACTAAAACAGCTATATTTCAAAGAGAAGATACATCTGAGTTCAGAACTCCTGCTATTTTGCCAAGTGATCATACTCTTGTAAGAAGTTTAATTATGGAAGAACACAAGTTGAAAGGACATATTGGAGTTTCTCACGTCCTAAATTCTTTAAGAGAAAGATTTTGGATACTATCGGGAAGAAGAGTTGTGTCATCTGTTTTGAAAACTTGTATAACCTGTAAGCGTTATTCAAACAAAAATGCTAACCCACCAGCACCACCACTTCCTAAAGATCGGGTACAAGATGCCTCAGTGTTTCAAATAACCGGCATAGATTATGCCGGACCTATATTTCTAAGAGAATACAAGAAGGCATGGATTTGCCTATTCACGTGCGCAGTGTACCGCTGTGTTCATTTGGAACTGGTTACATCCTTAACGACAGATACATTTCTACAAGCATTTCATCGTTTTGCTGCTAGACGTGGGAAGCCATCCATAATTTATACTGATAATGGAACAAATTTTGTTGGGGCATGCAATACATTTGCTTCAATTGATTTCAATGAAATTTCAAGAAAGGGAGCTGATGAACGTATTATTTGGAAGTTCATTCCCCCAGGCGCCCCATGGTGGGGTGGCTGGTGGGAACGCCTCGTAGGAATGATGAAAAGAATATTGAGGAAAATTCTTGGAAGAGCCTGCCTTAGTTATGAAGAAATGTGTACCGTTTTGTGTAATTGTGAAGCTATCTTAAATGATAGACCGTTAACAGTTGTATCAGCTGATTCAAGTCTCACTTCCATAACACCTGGAAATTTTTTACGGGAAATACAAAACCATTCAGTGCCAATTATAAAACATGACTTCAATTCTAACTTTTATAAATGTAGATTGCGTCATATTCAAAATGTTTACCAGGCTTTCAAGAAAAGGTTTCGCCTAGAATATCTGGGAACTTTGAAAACAACAAGCAAAAAATTCGCTAAAAGTTGTAAATTAAGGGAAGGAGACATTGTCTTAATTGGAAGCGATGACAAAAAGAGATTAAATTGGCCTCTTGGTAAGATCATACAATTATTTCCAGGTACCGACGGTGAAAGCCGACGAGCCAGAATTAAAGTGCAAAATGGTGAAGTCATAAGAGCTGTACAAAACCTTTATCCTTTGGAATTGTCGGCTGCCGAGGAACTTCCATCGAAATTTAGTGGAGGTCGACAATACGAAAATATTTCCATAGAGCAAACTCCTATTGATGATTTACCTGTAATAACCAATAAGATAATCCACACCAACTTAAAATCGCCCACATTAACCAAATCGGGAAGGACAGTTAGAGTTCCTCGTCGATTGGACTTGTGAGAACAGTGTTTATTTTTTATTTCATTTTTTTTCTTTTTGCAATACTCAATCCCGAATTTCATATTGCAAGGTGGGAGGATGAACAATATTTTGACTCTTAGTATTTTGTTTACATTTTTCTTTGCTCTATGTTTTGTAATTCACTATCTATTCATATTATTATCTATTTTTCTGTACAGTTTATGTTTCAGAAATGGCAACGTTGTGCACTTTTGTGTTTTAAGAGTGTTCTATTGTTTAGAGATTTTGGTGTAGTTTCGTTTTGTGTATATGCAAATAAAAACGGCAATTATGGTCGGTAAATTAGAGTTTTTGTTTATTTAGAGTAGAGTAAAAAGAGTTACTTTAGAATAATAAACGACTAACGAGAGCTAAATAGCTATTCAGAGCAATAAATAGCTTTAGAGGTAATAAATTCACATAGAATTTACAACAATGGTTTTGTATGAAACAGAAACACATTTATATTGACAACCGTATGAATATAAAGATAACTATATAAAATGATAGGTTTTTATTTGCCTATGAGAGTCACTGAAATTTGTACTTTTTGTTGTTAGAATATTGTTGATAAACATTTCATTGTAACGTAAAAATGAACCAAGAATTAAATTTAAAATTAGTTCTTATATAAAAATGCTATAATTTGCGTCACATAGAAATGAAAGTTAATCACTTTATATCTAAATTTCCAGGTCAAATCGAATGGATACTACGCAGACGATGTTTAAATAATATAAAATAAGAAATGAATAAATGAGATATTTAAAGGAATGACGTCATAATGATAGAAAAATATCATTTTCACCTATTTATTATGTGATAAATTGAAAATTTTAATCTCCTGCTTTTAACCGAGGAAAACTGCGTTTAAAACAATTACTTGGGATGACGTCACATTGCTAGAAATATTGCTTCTTTCACTTAGTTATGATGCGATAAATTAAAAACTTAATCGTTTGCGTTTAACCGGGGAAAATAATGCTTGGAATAATGACATGAAATGCTCGAAAAAGGGGGAAGGAATGGATTTCGAACGTTAAAAATTTACAAAAACCTTCCCAGGGATATACCTAATAATTTCCCAAATTTTCACGGCGATTGGATGCATGGTTTTTGAGTCTATCGAGTACAGACAGACAGACAGACACAAATTCATTTTTATATATATAGACTAGCAAGTTTGCCCGTGCTTCGCTACGGTGAACTTAATATATTACTTTTAAACAAAGATTTATTTTTCGTGAATAACTCTCTAAATTCGTCACAGTTCAGTTCGAGTCATTGGCATGTTTATATATTTCTATCATAAGCGTATTATAACATTATTCAGTTTTTATAATCGAATTTGTCTTATATTAAATTTGCTCAAACTTTTTTTATTGTAAAATATAAGCTTAACCCTAAATTGCATTACTGTATTACTACTGTACGTTGATTAGCAAAGTTAACAGATCTTGCCATATTACGTGATAGAATAGGAAGCACAGGTTTTGACAGCAACAGTGCTAATTTTGTTGGTAGTAATAAATGTTTTCCAAAATTAAGGAAATTTATGACAAACCACATAGTTTTGTATGAAACAGAAACACACATTCATATCGACAACCATATGAATATGAAGATAACTATATAAAATGATAGGTTTTATTTGGCCATGAGAGTCACTGAAATTTGTACTTTTTGTACTTAGAATATTGTTGATATGCATTTCATTGTAACATAAAAATGAACCAAGAATTAAATTTAAAATTAGTTCTCATATAAAAATGCTATAATTTGCGTCACATAGAAATGAAAGTGAATCACTTTATATCTCAAATTTCAGTTCAAATCGAATAGATACTAAGCAGACGATTTTAAATAATATAATATAAGAAATGAATAAATGAAATATTTAAATGAATGACGTCATAATGATAGAAAAATATCATTTTCGCCTATTTATTATGTGATGAATTGAACATTTTAATCTCCTGCTTTTAACCGTGGAAAACTGCGTTTAAAACAATTACTTGGGATGACGTCACATTGCTAGAAATATTGCTTCTTTCCCTTAGATATGATGCGATAAATTAAAAACTTAATCGTTTGCGTTTAACCGGGGAAAATAATGCTTGGAATAATGACATGAAATGCTCGAAAAAGGGGGAAGGAATGAATTTCGAACGTTGAAAATTTACAAAAACCTTCCCAGGGATATACCTAAACATTTCCCAAATTTTCACGGCGATTGGATGCATAGTTTTTGAGTCTATCGAGTACAGACAGACAGACACAAATTCTTATTATATATATATATATATATATATATATAATGACTAGCATATAGCCCGTCATATGACAAGATCAGTAAAATTTTTAATTCTCCAGAATTGTAAAGTACCCTATGAGGCAAGTAAAAAAATGGTTTGTTTTTTGGCTGAGAATTATCTGGTACACGCTCAATAATTTGTTTATCTTCATACTCCTCTAAAGTCTCCCGATACTGTGAATACAGTTTAGAATCACGTTGAATTCATTTAAAAAGATAATTCAAAGTTTTCTTAGCTACGTCAAAATTATCGTTAAGTTCTTCCCAAATTTTTGCCACAATAATTAATGGAAGTAAAGGAATGAAACTATCATTTTCACTACACCCTGGAGGTAGATAGAATTTTTTGTTAATACCGGGGATGAATTTTCATTGCAACAAAAAATAATCGATGATTATCACATATGTATCTACTCTATAATTTAAGCAAATATAAAAGAAAATTATTTATGTAATACCTTAATTCAGTGATAAAACGTATGAAAATAATGCAGACGATATTTAAATAATTTAAAATAGGAAATGATTCAATGAGATGGTTAAAAGAATGACGTCATAATGCTAGAAAAAATGTTATTTTTACGTTTTTTATTACGTGACAATTGATAAATTTAATCTCCTGCTCTTACGGTGGAAAATAGGGCTTGTAATGGCATAAATTACGATAAATTTCGAACGTTGACCCAACTCATTGTCGATGCGGGAATTCTCCGTTAAACAAAAAAAAAATAATCAATAAAATTTGTCACAATCTTATTTTAATAATCATAATGCCAAAACGTGCGGAATCACATAAGGCGATTTGTCGAATGTCACGCTACTATAATCTTCCCATATTTCATGTTTACAAAAATAGAAAACAATAAATTTCTTTGAAACTAAAGCCAGAATTGTCATAATTTGAGAATTTGCCCTACTGCGTGAAATCGCCTTATAGTTCTCCTTCTTAAAACTAAACTACAAAAAGTGTTGCCACAAAAATGCAACTAACTTATACTTCAAAAATAAAACATAGCACACGGAGCATAAAACATAATAGTACAAAATGTAACACATTGAGTTCGTGGATAAACAACAAAACAAAATACAAAACATTAATAAATGATTCAAACACTCATTAAGAATCCAATATGGATGCCTTTATCCATTTCAGATACAACAGCTTCTTACACTCGAGGATAAACGGACAGATAACTGGCTATTATTATATAAGAAATATGTATTTAACAGGGTTAACCAAAAGTCAGGACAAACTTTAAAAATGAATAATTCGAAAACTAATAAGGATAAAAAGATGAGCTTTGCGCCAAACGAATGGAAAAGAAGCCTAGTTTTGTGTGGCAACGCAACAAAAATAGTTCCGTTGGCGAACAGCAGATGGCGCTGTCGGATTTATGGTGTGGGACTGACATCACTAGCAGCACTAAAGATGTGAGCCATCAAAATGTGTCTGTCATAAGTGCTCAATAATTTGTTTATACTTTCTGACAGCATGTTAGTTGACAACTTTCATTTATCTTGCCATATTACGTGATAAGATGAACAGCAGAGGTTTTAATATTGGCAGTGATTATTTGGTGGTATATATGAACTAGCATAGCTATATGACGGGATTAGTAAAGAATATTCCAGACTGTTAAGTACCCAATGAGGCAGGTAAATAATGTTTTTTTTTTGGCTGATAACTGGTTCATTCTCAATAATTTATTTATCGTCCATACTCCTCTAGATCTCCCGATCTGTAATGCAGTTTAGAATCACGTTGAATTCATTTAAATAAACCGTGTTATGTATAATAAACAAACTTCTTAATTTCCAAATATATAAAAGTTATATATTTATTAGTCGTGAAATAGATTCCTAGACTTATATGAAAAGAATTTATGTTAAACCGGTGGTAAAATTTCATTGCAACAAAAATAATCGATGATTAAATTTAAAATTATCATTATGTAAAATCTATTATTAAGCCAAATATAAAAAAAACTTTTACGTATTTCTGAATGATCTGCATTATCTCTAAATGCCTATTTTCGGTATCATGACAGCTATAGTAATTCTGGTAAATAAGTGTTCCCTAGCAAATGTTTAGCAATCAAATCATTTAGTATACGTGTAACACTTTCTATGATTTTTCTTCAGTCCCCTGGAGTCAACTTACTTTGTAGTTTGTTCTTACTAAAAATATCGAAATTCGGAATTAGATGCAATTTTCAATTTTAGTCTATCACGTCAATTATTTATTAATGCTAATAGTAAGAACTTCTTACGTAATATCTAAGTTCAGTGATAAAAGATAGTAAAATAGTGTAGACAATGTTTAAATAGTTTAAAATATAAAATTATTGAATGAGATGCTTAAAGGAATGACGTCACAATGCTAGAAAAGATTGTTATTTTTACCTCTTTATTAAGTGATAAATGGATAAATTTAATCGCCTGCTCTTAAGCGGGGAAAATAGGGCTTGAAATAATGGCATTAAACTCTCGAAAAGGAGGGAAGAGTTGGATTTCGAACGTTTTATAGACGACAGTATTTTTTGCTGAGATATGAAGTATATTTATACCAATTTATTTTAGAATCGGATCGATAGTTTAGGAGAAGATAAACTTTATTCGCTTTGAATGGATGCCTCTATCCGTTCCAGGTCCAACCGCTTCATAAATTCGTGGACAGACGTACAGATAACTTAGGCTATTATTATATAGGGGATGATGTCCAAAAATTAGCGAACCGATTGAAAACCGTGTGGTTATGTGTGAAAAACAAACACAGAAACGAACAAACTTCTTAATTTTTAAAGATATATAAGTCCGTGAAATAGACACCTAGATTTTATTGTTAATACCGGTGATAAAATTTTCATTGCAAACAAAAATAATCGATGATTCAATTTAAAATTATCACACATGTACCTAATCTATTATTTAAGCCAAATATAAAAGAAAATTATTTACGTAATATCTAAGTTCAGGGATAAAAACGTATGAAAATAATACGATACATGACGATATTAAATAACTTCAAACAAAAAATGATTAAATGAGACTTAATTGAAAAAAATATATAAAGCCAGAAAAATATATTTTTAACTATTTATTATGTTATTTAATTTAATCGCATTTAACAAAATAGTTTTTGAAATAATAGCATTAAACGCTAAAAGGAAGGTAAAGGTATTTTCGAACGTTTTAAAGACGAAAATTATTTTCCGCTGTGATATAAGCATATTTATACCAATTTATTTTAGGATCGGATCGATATTTATGAGAAGATAAACTTTACTTGCTTTGAATTTTGCTAAGCCTAACTCATCAATTCCAATATGGATGCTTTTCCATTCCAGTAACCGCTAAAACATTCGAGGCAGAACAGATAACTTAGGCTATTATTATTTAATAACATCCAAATGATCAAAAATTTTAATTTTCGGAAAAGCTTATATATTTTTATACTTTCCGTTTCTTACTCTTATTTTTTAGATAATAAATTTAAACTTGCCTTAAATACCGTAACACAAAAGGCACACAGCTCTTTGACAAAAATAGACTGAGATTTTTACAATTAAAATCGATGATTAAATTTAAATTCACATATGCATAATCTATATTTAAGACAAATTAAAAGAAAATTTTACGTAATACCTAAGTTCAGTGATAAAACGTGAAAAAAAATGCAGACGATTTTTAAATCATTTATAACACACAAACGAACAAACTTCTTAATTTTC
>CM063511.1:59674987-59679987 GCA_032207245.1 Pardosa pseudoannulata | reverse complement strand
TGTGTATCACATACGATATACACATCTGCTGCTTTATACACCTTTACATCACATGTGATACACAATTGTGATGGGTCGATTTAGATCAGTAATATAATTGATTCATTCATACAAGAAGTAAAATGCTCGGGATCTAAATCTAACCTCATCACATCTTTGTAAAAAGACAGAGGACCATAAATTTATATTTTACGGATATTGTTGTCTTGTACGGTGGTCTCGGACGGGGTTCTGATCCCAGTCCCAGATTAGAATCCCGTCTCCGTACTTGACATTAAATAAGAATGTACCTTTGTGGAGTATTTATGAGTCCCTAAGGGACAGTGCCCAATTAGAAGGGATAAGGTTTTTCACGTTGGCGGTCTCAAGGCGGGGTTTAAGCAGACCAATGAGATTCTTACAACTATCCCGATTGGACGATAAGAAGGAAGAGGGGACAAGGTTGAAATTAATAAAATAAGAAAAATCTAAAAATACAGAAGGTGTTCGGAAGTCCAAAAACAAAAGGTGAAGGTGATCGATAGTCGAGACGAGAGGAGAGTCCGACAGAAGGTGTTCGAGAGTCGAGACGAGGAGAGAGTCCGACAGAAGGTGTTCGATAGTCTAGACTAGGAGAGAGTCCGACAGAAGGTGTTCGATAGTCCAGACGAGGAGAGAAGTCCGACGGAACGAGTTCGAGAGTCCAGCCAAGTCCGACGGGAAGTATTCCTACATCAAATAGCACGGCCACACCCCAAACTCTCAGGAGGAAACCCCGGACCAGACGGACGAAATATCCATAGATACTTATCAACCAGCAGTGTCCCGGGCACACCATCTTTACTACCCAAAGGTACCCCCTTTTACATACATTTTAAAATTGAGATTAGGTCCTCTCTCTCTATTTACAAAATTAGTTAAGTATTAAAAAATTGTCAGAACTAATTTAAAAGATGTTGACAAAGTTTATTTTATGAAAATTAGCATCAGTTTTGTATGTACATAGATGTATATATATTATAATAAATTTACTTTTTTTATATTAAGCTAGTTTCGGATGCTGTTAATTTAGCTTTTAGTTTATCTTCATATTTATGTCTGTAGTTTCTCAGAACCTGTGGTTAAATTTAGTACAAAAATACTTTTACACAACGCAATCAAAATAAAATCACCACTATACATTTGATCACAGGTTAATACTCAAATATAAACGAGGATTACACGACAACAATGTTCAGTAATTTAAGTGGAAAATAATTTGCTGTAGCGTCTTACATTTGTTATATTTATCGGTTAGATGTATGAAATTAAAAGCTGTATTTCCAATGTGCATTGTAAGCAGACATCTACAAAAGATAGGCGTGTTTTTGAGGACAGAAGGGAGCAATCAATCAACTTTGGAAATGAATGGAAGAGTCATCAGTTTCCCCGGTAATGATCTTCATCGGCAATCTTTGAAGCGTGAATAAATCCAAATAATGAGATTGTATGGAGGAAAACCAGGTCGATTTACCTCAGGAAAATTCAATATGGAGACCGTTTTCCAGTTCTGTCCAGGTACCAAGTGTTAAACAGTTTAATAATTCAAAGGACGAAGATTAAAGGAGGTGCAAAGGATGCAACACCTAGTACCTCGTGAAAAAAAATGTATAAGATCTAGTTGGACCTTCCAGCTAGAGAGACGTGTTCTTAACATGATAATCTCACTGAAGCAACGCTGTAATCTCGAGGACTTGTTTTTCCCTAGATATGATTATGTTTAAGCCATTTTTTATGTTTTTTTAAACAAATAATTAAGTGTTATTGTTGTAAGTTTGGTTTGGTTTAGTTTGGAGCGCTACGGTCTACTGTTTTTATTGTTGTAAGAAAGCCCTCATCTATAGTCGTTGATGCATTTTCCATATACCGATAGAACTCAAATGTGTCATTCCAGGCAGATTACTGTGACCAATATATAGTTTAATTATCAACCGCTCGATGTTACATATGTCATACAATTATTCTCTCACTAGTATATAGCCCGTCATATGACGGGATCAGTAAAATATTTATTTTTCCAGAATTGTAAAGTACCCTATGAGGCAGATAAAAAATTGGTTTGTTTTTTTTTGGCTGAGAGTTATCTGGTACACGCTCAACAATTTGTTTATCATTACTCACCGCGTGTTAGTTGCCAACTTTAATTTATCTTGTCACATTACTTGATAGGATCGGCAGCAGAGGTTTTAATATTGACAGTGATTATTTGGCGGTATATATGAATGATGTCCAAAAATTTAGCGAATCGATTGCAAACCGTGGGGTTATGTATAGAAAATAAACACACACACACAAACAAACTTTTTTTAATTTTTAAAGATATATAACTAAACACTATATATTTATTAGTCCGTGAAACAGACTCCTAGACTTTTATGGAAATAATTTGTTTCTAATACCGGTGATAAAATTTTTATTTCAACAAAAATAATCGATTATTACATTTAAAATAATCACACATGTACCTAGTCTATTATTTAAGACAAGTATAAAAGAAAATAATTAACGTCATATCTAATTTCAGTGATAAAATGTATAAAAATAATAAGATAGATTACGATATTTAAATAATTTAAAATATGAAATGATTAAAGGAGATTGTTAAATGAATAACGTCATAACGCTAGCAAAAATGTTATTTTTACTTATTTATTATGTTATTAATTTAATCGTCTGCTCTTAACTGGAGAAAATAGGGTTTGAAATAATGGTATTAAACGCTCGAAAATTGAGGAAGGGGGGATTTCGTAAGTTTTAAAGACGAAAGTATTTTCCGCTGTGATATGAAGCCTATTTATACCAATTCATTTTAGAATGGGATAGATAGGTTAGGAGAAGATAAACTTTACTCACTTTGAATATTGCTAATCCTAACTCATTAAGAATCCAATAAGGATGCCTCTATCCTTTCCAGGTCCAACTGCTTCATAAATTCAAGGACAGGCGGACAGATAACTTAGGCTGTTATTAAATAGGGGATAAAAGGACAGCCAAAGGACCAAAAATTCATTTTGGGGAAAATCGTGTAATATTAATTTTTATACATTCCCCCGTTTCTTACTCTTATATTTAGTAATTAAATTAAACTTGCCGTAAATACCGTAATGCCAAAAGTAACACAGCACTGTGACAAAAATAGACTGAGATATTTACAATTAAAGTTTCCGAAAATTCAAAGATATTTTCCTGTTTGGGGATCGGTTAAAAGGTTAATTACTATAATTCTAGGTTAAAAACAGATTGCAGTGTCCCTTTTATAGCGAAAAACCTGGATTATATTCAAGTAAGCCCAGAATCTCAATAAATTAACGAAAATTTTTGTGACTCTTGGTGAAATATCGCCAACTTGGCAACAAAAATCAAATGACCAAATAGGCGATAACTCGCTAAATAACAGACTTCGTCATTTACCACTGTATTAAAAAAGAAGCTTCGCCAGTAGCTCGTTTTTCACGGCATGGTGACCCTTATTGAAGGAAAACTACGTTTAAAGGAACTTATGTAATTTAAGCAAGGCCATTTAAATCACATTTCGCATACATTTTCCGATATTTACACAATATAAGCACAATAGTAGCACAGAATTTTTACATTTATATACATCAAATTCGTAACAATATACATAAAACTATAATGTCTTTGAGATGTAAAGATTTGTCTCTCGCTAATGACTGTGTGTATACTGTGTACTCACTGAGAGTGTTTTTGTTACTTTATTATACACACGTACACACATACATATATGTAATATATCAAAATCATTTAATTTTAACATTTCCTTAAAAACCTCCTCTTCTCCTATTCTAATTCCCTACAATATTTTTCCCAGCCTTTAAATGTTTTAATCAAATGAGTGTCTTCGACTTAAAATTCTTTCGATACAATTCCCAAAGCTTTCTATCCTATAGATGTAAATTTTCTGTCTATTCAACACGTTTTCCAGATGTCGCCGGCAAATGGCTCCTCGTTTTTTCCTGATCTTAACACTTAATTCGCTGACTAAGTTTGTTGTCCCTTGGGAAAATTCTTTGTCTTCGCGCTTGGGTGCACCTCTGTTCGAGCAGAGTGATTTTTGTGTCTTTCCTTTGTCTGTCGTTCACTAGTAAAGTTGTCAGTTTTAGCAGTTGTAAAATAAAGTTTTAATTAGACATGTGTCGGTCTCTTTCAATGGCCCGACTGCATCGTTATTACTGTTAGCTGATTAGCTTTCTCCTTGTCCATTAGTGTTATAATTATTGGATTATATATACACATACAGGGTGTCCCAAAAGGTCGTTTACAAACTTAATATGCTGGTCTGTCATATCATGATGTAAAAGATTTACATAGGAACTTGTGTACGAAAATGCAAACTGTGATTGCTAGAGGGCAACAATTGCAGGAAAATTGCTGGATCTGTAAAGGCGGGCCGCCGCGAACCTCCGACCTGACTCCCCTGGATTTCTACCTGTGGGGACACATGGTGGCCAAAGTGTACGGAAACGGCAGCACGTGTCCGTGACACCCCTGGCCAAATTGAACGGGTTTGTGAATCCATGCGCCGACGTTGTGAAACGTGCATTGTGGCGAAGGGAAACAATTTTTAGCCTTTGCTGTGATGTAATCCTTATCTGTAGTAAAAATCATATTAACCCATCCACCGGCCACCCTTCCCAACTTTTTCCCTTTCAAAACAGTCACCCTTTTCGTAAATTCCAGACGGAACTTACCGTACCATTCTAGAATTGCCGGTTTAAAAGTTGTCAGGCTACTTTTATATTATTTTCCCTGCAAAGTAAAGGAGTTCCGTTACTCAAAATTAGTTTCTTTCATTTATTATCGCTTTGCAATATTTTTTTCCTCAAAGGTGTGCGATACGAGTTATACGAGTGCGAGCGTGAAGGGGTCGACAGTTCCGTTTTCGAACCCCCGTCGACACGTTCGTTCAGTGGGTTAACACCGCTGTCAATATAATTTTTTTCTCTTCACAGAGTGATCACAGC
>CM063511.1:59642487-59662487 GCA_032207245.1 Pardosa pseudoannulata | reverse complement strand
TCTTAGAGAATTTGTGACAAACATTTTCAAAACGTTAATAAAACGTTAAACTTGCTGTAATATAATAGACTAGTATGTAGCCCGTCATATGACGGGATCAGTAAAATTTTTAATTTACCAGAATTGTTAAGTACCCTATCAGGCTGGTAAAAAAATAATTCGTTTTTTTGGCTGAGAATTATCTGGTACACTCTCAATAATTTGTCTATCTTCATACTCCTCTAAAGTCTCCCGATACTGTGAATGCAGTTTAGAATCACGTTGAATTCATGTAGAAAGATGATACAAAGTTTTCTTAGCTACGTCAAAATTATCGTTAAGTTCTTTTTTTTTTTTCAACAGTAGTTAATGGAAGTAAAGGAATGAAACTATCATTTTCACTACACCCTGGAGGTAGAGAGAAATTGTTATCAATACCGGTCATAAAATTTGTATTACAACAAAAACTAATCAATGATTAAATTTAAAATCATCACATATGTACCTAATCTATCATTTAAGCCAAATATAAAAGAAAATTATTTACGTAAAATCTAAATTCAGTGATAAAACGTATGAAAATAATAGAGATGATAGTTAAGCAATTTAAAATAAGAAATGATTAAATGAGATGGTTAAAGGAAAGACATTAAAATGTTAGAAAAAATGTTATTTTTATCTATTTATTATATGACAAATTGATAAATAAAGGGCCGATTTATAGGTTAATCGCGATTAACCCATGGCGCCGACCAATGGGGGAACGTAATTCTCCGTTTAAAGAGAGATTAATCGCGGTTAGATATTAAACGACTTTGGTGATACCGGCCTTTAATCGTCTGCTCTTAACCGGGTAAAATAGGGCTTGAAATAATGGCATTAAATGCTAGAAAACGGGGGAAAGGAGGATTTCGAACGTTGCTAACTCTAACTTATCAAGAATCCAATGTTTATGTCCCTATCCATTTCAAGTACAATCGTTTCATAAATTCGAGGACAGACGGACAGAAAACATTCTATTATTATATAGGGGATATGTATATAATATATATATATATATATATATATATATATATATATACATATATATATACATATACATATATATATACATATATATATACATATATATATTATATATACATATATATATATATACATATATATATACATATATATATATATATATATATATATATATATACATATATATACATATACATATATATATATATATATATATATATATATATATATATATATATATATATATATATATATACATATATATATATATATATATATACATATATATATATATATATATATATATATATATATGTATATATATAAATATATATATATATATATATATATGTATATACATATATGTACATATATATATATATACATATATATATATACATATATACATATATATATATATACATATATATATGTATATATATATACATATATACATATATATATATATATATATATATATATATATGTATATATATACATATATACATATATATATACATATATACATATATATATATATACATATATATATATATATATATACATATATATATATATATATACATATATATATATATATATATATATATATATATATATATATATATATATATATATATATATATATATATATTCTATCGTTGCATTCCGGAAAGAAAGGAGTAAAGTTTGGCAATTTTTAGAACAAAGCTCTAAGTTGTTTACAATACCTAACTCGAAAATAATCAAAGGTCTCGTCAAACGCTCCCACAGAGGCGGCGAGCGAGCGCCGTTTCAACCCACAACGTCAACAAACACAGGGGTCGTCGGACGGCCATGTTTACGTTTGGCGCACGCGGAAGTCTTTGTTACATTGTGTGAATCCGGCGGAGGTATGGCAAAGCAATTGGGTGTAAGAGGATTTCGCATTCAAAGACAGAAAGTATGTGCCCAAGCACAAAATATCTCCAGGCTGTTTTGTTCGATTTATTCGGACTTGGAAAAATAAAATGGATAACATCGTTGATCGGGGTATTCGATTCTCTACGGTGAGAGCGAGGGAAGGGCAATCGTAAACGATTGCGATCGAATAGAAAAGAAAACGCTTATAAATTATATTTATATACCTTTATGTGTGCAAATAAGGGAGATTTAACAGATTTACGACGTAGTCCCAAGCATTTTGTTTTACGGCTTCCGTCAATCTAGGGTCAGTGTTTTAGTGTTTTTGCTATCTTCGGCAGGCAAACCCTACATTTAATACCCCTCATTTTAGCTTAATTTTTTACAATAAAAGAACGAGTTTATAATTGTACTGTGATAACTACAAAAATTCACATATAAATCATTCAAATCATACGTTCCCGACGAGGCGGAACAATTCTCGGAGGGCTCTGCAGCCTTCCAGGAAGTTCGGTAGAGGATTCAGAGGCAAAGACAGAACGATAAGGTAGACAAGGGAAGTGGGGAGGCTGCCAGTAGATATAAAGAACACTTCATATATGATATCCATAAAAATAATCTATAAATCAGTTGCATAATATTGTACTTATCGTAATGGGATATTTTTATTCAATTATAAATGTGTTTGAATTTCATCACGAGCAGTCTTTTGACTATCCCTAGGCTACAGTAAAGAATTACATTTCCTTCGTTGTATTTGGAGGAACGTGACCTCAGTACAGGTGGTCACTGAATAAAGAAAACAAACATTGCTGAATGTGGAGTATCCGAATGATGTTAAAAAAATTGGAACCCAAAATTAACAAATTGTTAAAACTCCACCAGCCCCAGCCATCTCATTTTAAAAAAAAAAAAAATCTTATTGATTTTATGCTTGCTTTTAAATTTTTTTTGGATTTGATAGTCTATTCATTTTTACACTGGCCAAAAAAACTGGTACAACTGCTTAATATCGTGTACGGCCCCCAAGAGCACACAGAAGTCTCGCAACACGACGCGGCATGGACTCGACTAATGTCTGAAGTAGCTGGAGGTAGTTGACACTATGAATCCTGCAGGGTTGTCCCTAAATCCCTAACAGTACGAGACGGTGGAAATCGCTTCTGAACAACTTGTTGCAAGGCATTCCAGAAATGTTCATGTCTGGGGATTTTGGAGGCCAGCGGAAGTGTTTAAATCAGAAGAGTGCTCCTGGAGCCACCCTGTAGCAATACTAAACGTGTGGGGTGTCGCATTGTCCTGCTGGAATTCACAAAATCCATCAGAACAATGGACATGAATGGGTACAGGTGATTAGACTGGTGTGCACACGTGTCATCTGTCAGAGTCGTATCTAGACGTATCAGTGGTCCCATATCACAACTGACTCACCCCATACCATCACAGAGCCTCCACCTGTAAGTATCCAGCCACAGTCCCCTGTTGACATGCGGGGTCCATGGATTTAAGAGATTGTCTCCATACCTGTACACGTCGAACCTAAAGCCACTCCCCACTACGGTCCACTGCAAGCCATTACCACTGTCTGGAGGGGATATGGCTTATCGAGGTTGACGATGGCGGACGATAAAAGGACCTTGGCGGAGGGTGGCTCCTATCTGTAAGCACTGTAAAACAGCTGTAACAGTGAGACATATTCTTCTCGAATGCCCAAACTTCAATCGACATCGCTTGTATCATTTTGACTCTCTCAATTTGACACTGAAAAACTTGCTTAACGATCTGCCATGTGTAAATATTTTTCATTTTTAAAACATATCGATTTTTACCCTCAAATTTAGTTTTTTTTCTTCATATTTTGGAGATTTTACTTATCTTTATTGCTGTGCACTTATTTTTATGAAAATCACTTTTATTGCATCTTATTACTATTTTATACAAGAACTTCTTTTACTACTTTTCTGCAATTTTATTTTTTAATTATAGTTTTCATGTAAAGTTGTTATTTCTTATTCTTCATAGGCTCTTAAATTTGCGTTTCTTCACCCTTTGTATGGCCCAATATGTCCTTGGGGGATTAAGTGGCAATAAACTAAAAACCAACCAAGTCCTACTTGCAAAACTTTTTAAAATCTTCCAATTATAAAAGTACAGCCAAAGATCATATATAAAGTTTCCGAATAAGCCCTCGAGCCCTTAAAAGTTGGAAATCCCTGATCTAGACTTATTATTGCTAGAATCCTCATTGACTTCCCAATAAACGCGTGTCTAATCAGCCCTCTCTAATTTGTTGTGTTCTACCCGCCCAACAGAATTTTATCTGCTGTAGACATCTTGAGGCTTGAGAATCCTTTTACCGGCTGCCTATCCTTCGAGCCCTAAATAACTTACAGGGTGTGGAGGAAAACGATGCCTTCGCCACCGTCACACAGATGTTCCGAAAACAACAAATCATTCATCAACTTGATTGCCATCACTTCGGATAAAGGAGAGAAAATTCTCAAAAAGACTGAAAGGTTAAAATGGGAACAGCAGATTGCTCTAATGCAGGAATTTCCAACTTGTGAGGTCTCGAGGTCCATATTAGGAACTTTGTATGATCTTGGTCATGCCTGCTTGCCACACATTCATGTAGGCACATCTTTATAAAATTCTGGAAGTAGGATAGAGGTTTTAATATGAATTTGTTTCCTATGCAGCTGTCAATACATAAGATTTCTTTAAGCTATCTTTACTAAACACGGCTGAAAAGCTGTTACTCATTTAGCACCATCCGGAGAGTTTAATTCCAGGTCTAGTTTAAGGAATGAATATTTTTATGCTATCTTAACTAAACACGGCTGAAAAGCTGTTAATCATTTGCCACCACTCGGAAAGCTTACCGAGTCTAGTTTAAAGAATGAATATCTTTATGCTATCTTAACACGGCTGAAAAGCTGTTATTCATTTAGCACCACTAGGAGAGTTTAATTCCGGGTCTGGCTTAAGGCATGAATATCTTTATACTATCTTTATTAAACACGGCTGAAAAGCTGTTACTCATTTAGCTCCACTCGGAAAGCTTACAAAGTCTAGTTTAAAAAGTGAATATATTTATGCTATGTTAACACAGCTGAAAAGCTGTTACTCATTTAGCCCCACTAGGAGAGTTTAATTCCGGGTCTAGTTTAGAGAATGAATATCTTTATGCTATCTTAACTAAACACTGCTGAAAAGCTGTTGCTCATTTAGAACCACTAGGAGTAATTCCGACTCTAAAGAAATGAATATCTTTATGCTATATTTATTAAACAAGGCTGAAAAGCTGTTACTCATTTAGCACCACTAGGAGAGTTTAATTCCAGGTCTAGTTTAAGGAATGAATATCTTTATGCTATCTTAACTAAACACTGAAAAGCTGTTACTCATTTAGCACCACTCGGAGAGCTTACCGAGTCTAAGTTCAAAAATCAACATCTTTATGCTATCTTAACACGGCTTAAAAGCTGTTACACATTTAGCACCACTAGAACAGTTTAATTCCGGGTCTAAAGGAATGAATATCTTTATGCTATCTTTATAAAACACGGCTGAGAAGCTGTTACTCATTTACCACCACTCGGAGAGCTTACCGGGTCTAGTGTAAGGAGTGAATATCTTTATGCTATCTTTATTAAACACGGCTGAAAAGCTGTTACTCATTTAGCACCACTCGGAAAGCTTACCGGGTTTAGTTTAAAGAATGAATATCTTTATGCTATCTTAACTAAACAAGGCTGAAAAGCTGTTACTCATTTAGCTCTCCGAGAGCTTAATTCCGAGTCTAGCTTAAGGAATGAATATATTCATGCCATCTTTACTAAACACGGCTGAAAAACTATTAATCATTTAGCGCCACCCTGAGAGCATAATTAGGGGGTCTAGCGTAAAAAACGTAAGTAACACTGCCGCATCTAAGCTCTCGTTATTTAAAAGCAAGGACCAAGCAGAAAAACCTTAGACTTAGCCTGCTACCTTAAGAGGTATTATTTCAACTTAAATGGCATGGCAACCACAAAGTTATTTTACGTACTTCATACACCATTAATTAACACAGTGGGTTTTTCGCTGGCTCGAACTTCGAATTTACAACTCTCCAGTTATGAGATCGACGCTTTTTCAGACTGAACTACCGTGGCTAAGTATGAAATATTGTACATAGATGAATAAAAAAAAAATGTTTAGTGATTTTAGTTGCATAAAACAGTCGGAAAATCTTGTGTTATAAAATACATTTGTGGGGACTCATAGCTATTTGAATATTTTAAATGTAACAATAAATACGTAAAAGTATGCAATAAAAATAGAAAATCAGCTTTTTTTAAGTTTAAGCAAAATTATTACAGCTCTTATAGCTGTAGTTATTTTACAACTGCATAAAAGAGGGAAATTAAAAAATCTATTATTCCCCAAATAACTGAATTTTGACTACCGTATATTTCCACGTATAAGGCGATACTTACGATGTTGAAATTGACCTCATATCCTTGAAGTCTAAGAACTGGAAAAGAGTTGCTCTAGATCGTTTGAGTTGGATGAAGCGTGCTGTCGAGGCAGCTAGGACCTATAATAGGTTGTTATGCTCATGAAGAAGACGACGACGATACTTAACACCTAAAAATGACCTCCCGAAATCAGAGGTCGTCTTATACGACAGGTACAAAAAAAATGTTAATTGCAAAACACCATTATAAAATGAATCAAGTCACTCACCATTGTAAAATCCCCACATTCATCATCTAAGGGCTCAAGTACATTCTCACTTTCATTGTTGAGTTTATCATATGGGTCCCGCTTAATGAGCCCTATTCTGCTTCGTCATCAGAATCCCATAACTTATCGTCCTCAGTGCCATCCATAGCAATAGAAATCCCAAACTTTTTTAAACGGTTTTATCACTGCTTCCACTTTTACTTTTTCGCCAAACTCATAACTAGTCGCAGAGTTGCCAAGTCGAATAACTACGAATAGGACATAATTTCATAAACAAGTATGCAGTATTAATCAATGCAACAATCCCAATGTACATAATTTCATAAACAAGTATGCAGTATTAATCAATGCAACAATCCCAATGTGGTGTTGTAAGGTGCTAAAAAATATTTGTTAGTTCCGTATATCAACGCATTACAATATTATTGAGAATTTTAGGGTCGCCTTATATGGCGAATATATGCTAAAATTGTAAAAGTTGGCTGAAAATTTATACCTCGTCTTATCTGAAAGTCGCCTTAAACGTGGAAATATATAGTAATGAGAAGCAGAAAAAATAATCGGGATACGATGGGATGAACTATTCAGTCATTCATATTGCTTATAACTGGATATTAAAAAAACTGCGCATTATATACGCGCCATTTAAAAGTAAATTTATGCTTTGCTTTCTCTATGCAAAGCATAAACTTGCTTTTATTCTTTATGAAACTATTACGAACAGTTTGGAAGAAATTCTACAGTGGAAGGTTACTTCTGTCGTACCACTCCCAATATTTTAATTAAAGCACCAAAACCGCAGCTCCAGGCAGGTGCGATAGCGACTGAACCAGTCATATTTGTTTTCAACTAAATATCATAAAAAAAGAATCTGCACTTTATACTTGAGGTTAAAAAGTAATTTTATGCTTTGCTTACTGTACGCAAAGTATAAATTTACTTTCTAGTAGAGTGTAAGCAACGTATAAACTTACTTTAAATTCTTCACGAAAGTATTACGGAAAGTTGGATGAAATGGAGCATATTATATAGTAGAAGATTACTCAAGTCGCACCGTTGTTAATGCTTTAATTTACAACATCAAAAACAGAACCTTTGGGGACGGAGTTATGATCTATTGTCTCAATCATATTGTTTTTGACTAGACATCAGTAAAAGCCCACATTTTCTATAAGCTTCTAAAGAGATAAGTTTATTCTTTTCTTTCTTTATGATTTTTTAGGTATTTTATAATCTTTTATAAAAAGTAAATTATTTGCTCGCGTGTATTTCTTTTAGATATTCATCTAGAAGCTATTTGGTTCTATTCCAATATTAGTAAAGTATGTATATCTCATTATGGGTTTAAGCTATAAGGTACAGGGTATTTTTTAAATCAATAACTGACAAAAATAACAGTTTTAAGATACATTCTTCTTTTTCTTAACCTGCACTACAGCCTATCAACAAGCGAAGTCCATCTCAACAAGCTTCCTCCAACGGACCCTATCAGGCACTACGGTTCGCCAACGATTGATTTTTACAGACTTGAGGACTGCTTCTACACAGTCTATCCTCTTGTAGGATATCTTTCCTTAAGACACATACTAGTTTTAATTTGCTATAGTGTGCAATTTTGTGCATCAGATCGTTTGTGGTCGGAAATTAATTATAATTCCCAAAAATACAAAAAGTACGAAAATCTTATAATTTCCCGGGATATAAATCCTACATTCGACAGAGCTTGACAGCTTAAAAAACTATAATGCTTAGTGTAATTGGCTAGGAAGGCTTAAGAAAAACGTAAACAGTACTTTCAACATTTAATAAAAAACAAAATGAAACATTTACATAAGAAACATCGTTTATCGACTGCACACCTTCATACCCACGAGCACCGAAAAAAACAGTCTTAAGAGGGAAGTGGAAAAATAAAAAGTACGAATTACTTTACGAGATGTCTTCAATTTGTAGCTGCAGACAAACTTTGCATATTCCAGAAAACGGCGTTGCCAGATCTCCGATCCAAACATGACGACCGTTTCTAATTCAGCTATGAGTACGTCTAAAAACTAAACTTATAATATCTACAGTAGAACCTCTATTATCCGAGCTAATTGGGACCACTAGTACCTCGGATATCGGAAATCTCGGTTAATAGAACCCATGTATAAAAACCTTCCGTGCTTATGAATTTAACTAACTTTTAAAGTTAAAAACAATACAACGTTCTTTAAATAATAAAAATAAACATATATGAACTTATGTTTCACAGCTAAAAAGATTTAAAAAGGGTGTAATACTTCTTGGAAGTTGAGTGCTTTTGTGGAGAAAAAGTGCCTGTAACACGGACAACGAACTAAAATGTGTATAATTTTTTCCAAGCTCATTTTGAAAAGGAGAAAAAAAATTAGACTTCTTTATTGACTCGGTTAACAGAAACCTCGGTTAATCGAGGTTCGACTGTATGTTGAATCGGGACATTGAGGAAACAAAAATATGGCTAACACTACAGATAGCTTTAAGTAATATTATCTAAAAATATACCCTGTATATAAATCTAAAATGATACAAAGTACACCTATGTTCAACAAGGCAGGGCCTACTCTATGTGATAGAGAACAACATTTTTTTCTCAGCCCCAGCACCCCATCAGTACACCTGAAGGTCGAAAAATAAAAGTTAAAAGAAAAATGGCTCACCGCGAGAGAATCAGTGAACTTGTAAAAAGCGATTCATCATTCCTCGCTTTGACTGAGACGAATGGCTTCCTCTCGTGTTATTATCGTCATTATTATTACTGCCTGGCTTAACTAATACCTGATGTCTGCAGACGACGACACCCGAAATAACACGCAACGGTGCAGAAGAGAGGAAATAAACACACTCACAGGAAAACTTTTGAAAGGATCACGCATGGTACTGGTGAAAAGTGTTTTTTCAATACGTATTTAAATTTTTACGTCAATTTAGTTATTTTTCTGCCCGCGTTAGAAGTCTGTCACAGAGAGGGTAGGACAGATTAAGTTGTGGTTATATCTAAGATGTTGACTGTGAATGTTCCCATAACCGGGGAGGGGAAGGCGCTCTTTGAAAATCTTGCCTTTTTACCGCCTAGGAACTGAATGAAAGACTGTGACTTCAGCCTCTGGTTCATTTGTTTGTATACTGTGGCAGCTGGTCACAAGAGAACGAGAGAGGGTCGGTCATTCTCAGGACCCGTCGGAATTTTTTACCCTGAAAAAGCAGGAGTTCCAGACCCAGAGGGGTTTCGGATTTTTATGTCCCTGCATACATCTGTGTGGAATGCCGGCTATCATTGAGGAGTCCAGTCCGCTGACCACTCTCTTGCTCTCAGCCCTTTTTTCTCCCCTCCCTCCCTCTTTTTGCGAAGGGTCTTTCAAGAAGAAGGCAGTGGGTTGTCGGGGGCTTGAGGAGAAGGTTGTTTCTCTCTCCCAACCGATGTTGTTTTATATCATGTATATATTATTAGATAGTCGAGAATAAAGTTTAGGACTTTAAGTGATTGTTTTTACTAAGCCCCCACAAACACAGAGGTGTATGTATGTTGCGACGTTACAATACCTTTTCATCTGCTTCATTTTTTATACCGAACGGTGGCCGATTGGTTAGGGTGCTGACCTTCGGTACCGGAGTTCGTGGGTTCGAATCCCACAGTGGCATGGATGTTCGTAGCCGTTCGGAATCGGTTTTAAGCTGTAGGCCCCGGTCTCATTAGCCCTCGTGTTGCAAAAAGTAAACCGTAGCACTCCAAACCAAACCATCATTTTTGATAGCGTTTAAAGTCTGAAATAAGTTGGGGTACTTTGACTTCTGACTGGAAAGAGATTGCAAGCCGAGTCGTTACCTAAGTCAGCGATTCGTAAACTTCTTTGCCACCGTAACCGTTGAAAACCGTTTGCACAAATACAAGGTGAATATTTAGCACATTTCGATAGTGGGAAAGGAAGACAACTTAAGCTATAAATTCTGGAAAGGAAAAACAATATAAATCATAACTTCTGACAAAGGAAAATAACTTAAATTACAACTTATCAAGAGAAGACAACTTAAATTTTTCCTTCTGACAAAGGAAAATAACTTAAATTATAACTGTCATAAAGGAAGACAACTTAAATTATAATCATTAACCGTTTCCTTTACAAATTTTTTTGAAAAAATTGCAAAAATCATCATATTTGTTTTAATTTTGTTATGACAAGGAAATGAAACAAACCAAAATATATGGGTTTAAAGTTTAACTTTTAAATTTTTTACAGGTGTAAAAGCATTTAGTTTTAATATTAGTTTACTATCCCGAGTTATCTCGGGTAAATGGTAAAAAGTTAAATATTAGTCTTTGTATGATAGTTTTTGAAATAAGGGACAACATAAAGCGATACCTGACATTCTGTACTTTGGTATCTGGTAACTTTTCTTACTGGCTTACCTCTGGGATCTATTTTATGAGGGCACAGAGTACTCTGTCTCGTTGAATTTGATTTTATTTCAGTAGCAGGAATAAGATCTGGAAAATGGCTTGAGGTTAACGTGAGTGGTAAAGGACTAATTCTATGTCTTCCTGATGTGGCAGAAAACTCGACACCACGATTTTCTGAAATTAGTTTTTCAATCAGTTTAAAACACGTGCCCTGCCAAAAGAAACCAACAAAACTTTGCAAACTGCTAATCAAAGTTAAATATTTCCTTTCATTTCCTCTAAGCCCAGTAAAATCGTGATAAGACAAATCGCACTGATAAATTCTGCTTCGCCCGAGTTTTCTCAGGATAGTAATTAAGTACAATATATACGAAACCGGAATAACTCATGATTATCAGGCAAGTGGTTAAGTATCTTCATGCTTCCTTTGATAGCTTCACAATTTACAGCCACATTTTCTTATTTATTACCGCAGTAACCCACTTTGAGAACCGAGGGTTTAGACCATCCGTCTAAAAAAATATACAAAGTTAGTATTTTTCATGTTCGGAGAAATATTACATTTCTTACCAACATTTTCAGTTTTGAAAGTCATTTTAAGACGGGCTTAACCAGTTGTACACTAATCTATACTAATATAAACTATTAAAGATTGCTTGTATGTATAGGGTAATTCTCTCGAACTACTATTGAAAGGTGAGATAATACGAGGATATGCTTGTTAGCTGTAAAGATATGTACATACATATTAATTTCCTACCTTAATTAAGAAAGGAAAATTTTGTGAGGCTGTTGGAAAGTAAACTATTTAAGTGTTCCACTTAACACAGAACACTGTATTAAAGGTGAAACAATTTCCAACCCAATCGTATAACAACAAGCAAAACGGATAGAAACAAGAAGACCTGTAGTAAAGCTCTTAACAATGGTTTGGTTTGGAGCGCTACGGTCTACTTTTTGCAACACGAAGGTTAATGAGACCGGGACCTACTGCTTAAAGCCGATTCCGAACGGCTACGAACATCTATGATATAGTGGGATTCGAACTCACGAACTCTGGTACCGAAGGCCAGCACCCTAACCAATCGGCCATCGTTCGGCGCTCTTAACAATGGAGTTTCCACGGTTAAAATGGAAAGCTTCACAAGAAATACTAGAATTCCAGAGGACAGTTATTGAATTCAACATTCACTTGGCCCCTTTTGCGAATTCAGTAGAACTAGAACTGTTAACTAAATTTTCTCTTGTGAACAGCCGGGTGGTGTGAATTCATCACAGTTTTGGTGTCCAATGCAACGAAAACGCTAAAGGCTGAAAGTTTCTTCGGGAGACGTTTTTTGAGAAGTCTGCAGTAGGAATGTGGCTGGTAAAAAAAATTATCAAGTCCATGTTTAAAGGAGGCGCCTGACCAGATGAAAATGAAGTTTTCGTAAATCTCTCTCTCATTTCTTTCTTGTTCGTGTTGCAAAAAGTAGACCGCAGTGCTCCAAAACCAAAACAAAACCAAACATTCCTTTCTTGTACATATTTACTTAACCAAGATGTATTATTAATCTATTTTCTTTTTGTTTAGCGAGGCCTCACAAAATCTCTTGGTAGTATTTTTGATAGTCCTGGGTTAGTAATGTTTGCTGGAGTGAATTCCCGTAAAACTATTTCACTGTGCCATAAATGCCATCGATTGAGTGAAACCCATATATTTCGTTTTGCTTTGCTATTCTTTTGGGTTAATTCCCATACTATTGTTAAAGGGTGAAGAAGGCGGTAGTTGTTTATTTGTGCTGTTAAGTAGCAAAATGTCTTCTACAAGCCATATTTATAGAGTAAGTGTGTTTTAAACCGACCCAACCTCTAAGGGCATAGGGCAGCAACCTTTTGATGACCAATCACCACAACAGCTACCCAAAGTTTCTGCTGACCTTCCAGAGACCCGTCATGGTCCGATTTTAATGCGGTTCAACCCGGTAAGGAGCAAACACTACAGATATATGCTCTAGACTACCAGGAAGAACGCTAAGAAAATATCACTTAGGTACCCTGGGGTCGTGAAACCCGTACACTTATAAAGGGGGAGTCCCCCTAGAGACAAGCACTCGGGTGCAAAAAAAGCACTTGTTATGTACTTTTTTCTATCAATATATTATGTCGTATCTCTAAATAAACGTTATTAGGCCGTAGTAGCTCAGTCATAAAAGGCATCGATCTCATAACCGAAGATTTGTTAGATCGAGGTTTGAGCCGGCCAAAGATTGCACATGCTCATTAATGGCGCCTGGGAAATATACAAGAAGTTCGTGGTCGCAATGTCTTCAAATTCAAACGATACCTCTGTAAATGGTAAGCCAAGTCTGGAAGTGTTCTATTTCTAAATTACAAAGCTTCAGCAAGATAATTTAACTCGTGTCAGTAGCATTCCTTAACCTACACGTTCTACCCGGGTTGTGTTAAATGAGTAATAGCTTTGCAGCCGTGTTTAGCATAAATATATTTGTCAGTTTTGAAAGTTGCATTGGGAAAAAAGTAAATAAATATTAGATTTAAATTTAGACTTAGATTTGGGGTGGGACGGCTCACAAGAGCGCTAGCACTGATACCCAAAGCTTATTGTACTGACCCCCCCCCCTTTACCTGGAACAAAATAGTCCCAGCAATACGTTAAAAATTTTAACAATTAAATCTCAAAGAGACCAATAGCTGAGATAAATCTAAACAGCAATTTAACTGGGAAGTTAGCTAACTTCCACGGTTCGATGAAATGATAACCAAGATATTCAAAACGCTTAGCAGGGTAGTAATTTCAATCACACAATATGTGTAAAGAACTATCCTCTGCCACATGACACCCCCTACATATCGAGCTATCTATGATGTCAATGATGTTAAGGTGTCTCTTGAGGCAACAGTGACCTGTCAACAGACCAATGCCCACCCTTAGCTCATTCGTACTGAGCTTAAGTAGCTCCTTAGCCCTCAACCAGGGAAACCCCTGGTTAAACTCCTTAACTTGCCTTTTATTTACCAGAATTAAGCCAAGCCATGTCTCTTCCATTAAGAGATCCTTAACAGTCTTTCTGACTACATTGTGAGGAAGACCAAGTACCGGTTCCGGCTCATTGAAGGACAGCTCAGAACTGTGATTCACGAGATTATTAGCAATTTCATTGCCAAAAATACCACAGTGTCCAGGAACCCAAACTAAGGTTACCTATTAAACATACCCAGTTGGTTGATGATCTTAAAGCAATCCCACACTAATTTAGATGAGAAGCAATAACTATGCAAGGCCATAAGTGCGGTCTGACTGTCAGAGAAGATCTTTTACCTCCAATTGGCAACCCCTCTTGTTAGGAAATTATTTGCACAAGCAAGAATGGCTGGAACCTCAGCCTGGAAAACAGAAGTAAGTCTACCCAGGGAGAAAGGGAGGCGGGTGTTTTTAGTAATGCAGAAAGCACCGGACCCAGTACCAGATGACTTGATATTAATTCTTGTTTTATGCCTAATTTTTTTCTAAACCACCCAACACTGAAAGTCTATTCTAAAATAAAGAAACGCCAAAGCTTCTATTGGGTTGTTCGGAAAGTAATTTCGTTTTTATTTATTTATTTATTTATTTATTTATTTATTTGAAATGAAAGACAGTTTTTGTATAATAAACAAATACTTTATTAAATTATATATTGGCCATTCAGGTCCAACACCTTTTGCCATCTTTCTGGTAGAAGAATAATTCCACGCTCCTAAAATTTTTGGTCTTTGTTGGCAAAAAACATCTTTATCAGCTTCAACCGGCCTTCCCGAACGTGGTGCATCTTCGACATCAAAATTGCCGGATCGAAATTTAGCGAACCAGTTCTGGTACTGGCGTACCGTCAACACACCTTCTTCATACACATCGGTCAATTTCTTTCTGACTTGAACACCATTTTTACCCTTTCTGTAATAAAAGAGTAAGATATGTCGAAAATGCTGCTTATCGCTCTCCATATTTAAAAGGGCACCAACCAAAAACTACTGCGTAGAATTAATTGGAATTTTTCACACACAAGCCTTGCTATATGAGCTCTCAAAGCATATAAAAATTATACGGCTTAAATGTGAAGTTGGGTGCAAAACAAAATACAATTAAATCCTCTGTCGGGAAAAAACGAAATTACTTTCCGAACAACCCAATACTTTGTGGAAAGTGAAAAACTTTGTCCTAGTTAATACTTAAATCAAATACATTTTCGACATTCCGTACGTGAGAAAAGAAAAATCCACTCAAGAAGACAATAAGCTAATAATTTAAGAGAAAAAGGAGACAAACAATCATTATAGAGCGTTATTCTCACCAGTTTTCAAAAATACAATATCACATCAGCTGATTGTGCCAAAAGTCATTGTTTTCAGAAAAATAAGTTTGTCTGGTCTGGTGAAATTCACTTGATAGAATTTGAAAATTGAGTTCTAAGATCTTGCCGACAGTCATGTTTTGCAAGAAAAATTTTATATTTATTTTTTAAACATGAACTCGGCGAACAATTCAGATTTATATTTTCATTGATAAGCCAATCTTTTGTTACTGCATAATTTATTAAAAGGAAAACCGTGATAATATCACATATTGCAAATGTAAAGCTTTATTAACCTGTATAAAGCATAGCACAAGCTGTATGTTCAGGGAGACATGAGACTTGCTTTGACAAAAACTGAAGCAATAATTATAACATTAGTTAAAGGGACATATCACCTTTAAACCTTCAAAAATTTGATTTTTACGTTTTTAAAATTTTTGGACATTTTTGAACTGTTTAAAACAAATTCCTGCTGAAATATTCGAATAAGAACCTGTAAAGTTGAACAATCTTTGTATTTATTATTATAGCTTTTGGTGAAACTGTAAAAACTTTAAATGCATTTGAATGAAAATGGTGGTTTTTCAGCATGTGCACATTGTAAATAAAATACTATTGCCCATATGAAAACTTCAAATTTCACGGTAAATACATCATAGATCGACGATGAAACTCTACCTACGTGTTTCGTTGTTATTTCATTTAATATTCATAATATTTAAAATGAAATTTTTAAACATTATTTTCGCTTTTTTTAAATTTAATCCATTGGCGTCATATTTCTGATACTTTTTAAGAACTGAAATTGGTAGAGAATTATGCATAATAATAATTATTGTTTACAAAAAAAGCAAAAATTATTAATAAAATTCACTTTGTGCTGTTGTAAATCTGCGCCCAAACAAATTATTTGACAAATTACGATCGCGAGTGACTAGTAAAGTAAGTTAGGGTAATATGGGATACCAGATTTTATTTCCATCATAATAGAAATGATAGTATTATAACTTGACTAATTATGATCACGACTAGTAGAGTAAGTTAGGGGAAAATGTTATACCATTTTTTGTTTCCGTCACATTCGAATTAATAATTTTATAACTTGACAAATTAGGATTGCAA
This sequence comes from Pardosa pseudoannulata, assembly GCA_032207245.1. Lineage (NCBI taxonomy): Eukaryota > Metazoa > Arthropoda > Arachnida > Araneae > Lycosidae > Pardosa > Pardosa pseudoannulata. Next base: position 59,645,969 of record CM063511.1, on the reverse strand, counting down.
GTGACTAGTAGAGTAAGTTCGGATATTATGGGATACCAGTTTTTATTTCCCTCATATAAGAAATGATAGTATTATAATTTGACTAATTATGACCGCGAGTGACTAGTAGAGTAGGTTCGGGTAAAATTGGATACCAGTTTTTATTTACGCCATATTAGAAATGATAGTATTATAACTTGACTAATTATAACAGCGTTTGACTAGTAGAGTAGGTTCGGGAAAAAGGTTATACCAGTTTCAGTCACATTCGAATTAATAATTTTATAACTTGACAAATTATGATTGCAAGTGACTAATAGAATAAGTTCGGATAATATGGGATACCAGATTTTATTTCCGTCATATTAGAAATGATACTATTATAACTGGACTAATTATGATCGCGAGCGACTAATAGATTAGGTTCGAGTCATATGGGATACCAGTTTTTATTTCAGTCATATTAAAAATAATAGTATTATAACTTGACTAATTGCAATCACGAGTAACTAGTAGAGTAAGTTCGGGTAATATGGAATACCAGTTTTTATTTCAGTGATATATAAATTAATAATGTCAGGAAAATTTTGAAATTTTTTAAACAAGCTTTCATTTTTTACTTCATATAAAAAGTTCTTGTTTTTAGAAATAAAATAAATTCAGCAGAAGTCGTTAAATAAAATTAGAGAACAAATTCTGTAAATCCCATGTGTTTACGAAAATAATCAAGTAAGTCAAAAATAAAAAGATATCTTCCTTTTAAAGTTGATGTATCCCCTTGAGCATAATATTCACATTCATTTCAGAAAAGAATCAGCGTAAATTAATCAAAAAGAGCAGTTTTAGTTTTGTGAAAGGGCATTTTATTGAGCTACAGGATACTTTCTGTACGTCATACTGGCACTATTTGTTAGAAAAGTATATGTTATGCGTTTGCAATCATCTAATTGTCTCTCCCTTCCTTTTCCTAAAAAAACTTTTTAGAAACACACAGGGCGCAATGTAAATGCATACAGAATAGGGCAGGGCACATCGGCACTTAACAAAAAAGAGTATAGTGCGGTAATCTTTGAAAAGCATTAAACATGAATAGTAGTTAAGCAGATGCAAACTCAATTTTTCTATTAATCATTAACACATTGTGTGCAAATGCATTTCGTAGCGGAATTGTACCGGGAGCAGGCGTTTCGAGAGCAAATTTAGTTATTCAGTTAAATCTCAATAGATCGAAAATTATTTAATTTTTATCCAACTTTTCGTATTTTATATTGAAATATATAAACAAATATATGAATAGAAATATATAAATAAGAACTATAAGATTTTTGTAAACAAAAAATATATTTTTTACGGGATAAATTTATAATAGTATCGTAAATATGAAAAATCAAATAGAGATAGTAGTATATAGTTTTAAATTTTTCTCGTTCTGTGGTTCAGCATCGACTGATGTAAAAACTAGTTTTTATTTGTCTAATTTTTCCAGAATCTATGTAGTAGACAAGAACATTCGGCTTCGTTTTCCTGTATGTACCGTTATTTTTGTACCCACAAACAAACCATTCTGTTACACTAACCCGTACTAGTACAGGTCCCGCTCTCAAGTATCAATCGTCAGAAAAAGTACTAGTATGTGTCCCGCATACAATGTGTTAATACTTTATAAAGGATACTTAGTGAATACATCCTCCTGTTAAATCTGTAATATATTTTCGAACAATTCATTTATTTATTTATTGTCCTAATGTGGTCAATGGAAAAAATGGAAGGAGGTAGTCGAGAACTTTTTTTAAAAAACATAAAAAGTGCTGCCATTTAAGGCGTCAATAAATGAAATAAAAACTAAATGAAATGGGGCTGATAATTTTTAATTCCCGTCTCCTTAAATTTCGAAACGTTAATTAAGGATAAAAAAAAGACTTTTTAATGTCTTTTATTCGATAATAAATATGATTTTTACTACTTGCAATAGAGTTATTACTAACAGTAATTTTTAATGTTCTTCCCAACCAAACTTTTTATGTTTTATGGATGATTGAACTTTCCCAGGTTCTTTTCCAACTTTAAAATTTATTAAATATTTAATTTTAGCAAATAAAATATAAGTCCGTTAAGACTCTACGACGTTTTGAAACATTTAGCCTCTGAATTCTCTACTTAAAAGAACTGTTAAGAAACATTTTTGAAGTAAAAATAGCTATTTTCTCAATTATAACTTATTTTTTCCTTTACATTATTTGCTCGTGTTGCAAAAAATAGACCGTAGCACTCCAAACCGAAGCCAAAAACCAGAACCAAACCTTTACATTATTTGAACATTCTTATACTAACAACTAAAGTGTATTATAAAATCAGCAGAGATTGTTCAACGGTTCATTGCGAATGACTAGTAGAGTAGGTTCGGGTAATATGGCAAACCAGTTTTTATTTCTGTCATATTCGAATTGGTAGTATTATAACTTGATTAATTATAATCGCTAGATACTAGTAGAGTAGGTTCGAGTAGTATGACGTATCAGTTTTTATTTCCGTCATATTTAAGATGGTAGTATTATAACTTGATTAATTATAATCGCGAACTTCTAGTAGAGAAGGTCCGGTAATAGAGCATATCAGTTTTTATTTCTGTCATATATGAATTAGTAGCATTATCACTTGATTAATTATAATCGTGAGCTACTAGAGTAGGTTCGGTTAATATGGCATACCAGTTTTTATTTCCGTCATATTTGAATTGGTAGAGTATTATAACTTGATTAATTACAATTGCGAAACTACTAGTAGGGTAGGTTCGGGTAATATGACATACCAGTTTTTTTTCATTATTTGAATTGGTAGTAGTATTATAACTTGATTAATTATAATCGCTAGATACTAGTAGAGTAGGTTCGAGTAGTATGACGTATCAGTTTTTATTTCCGTCATATTTAAGTTGGTAGTATTATAACTTGATTAATTACAATCGCGAAGCTACTAGTAGGGTAAGTTCGGGTAATATGCCATATCAGTTTTAATTTCCGTCATATTTGAATTAGTAGCATTATACTTGAAAATTAAAGTAGCTACTTTATTCGGTAATAGAAGTTTTATTTCCGTCATATTTGAATTGGTAGAGTATTATAACTTGATTAATTACAATTGCGAAACTACTAGTAGGGTAGGTTCGGGTAATATGACATACCAGTTTTTATTTCAGTCATATTTGAATTGCTATCATTATAATTTGATTAAATATAATCGCAGTACTTATAGTAGTAGAATAGGTTCGGGTAATATGCCATATCAGTTTTAATTTCCGTCATATTTGAATTGGTAGTATAACTTGATTAATTATAATCGCGAGCTACTAGTAGAGTAGGTTCGAGTAATATGGAATACCAGTTTTTATTTTCGTCATATTTGAATTGGTAGTATTATAACTTGATTAATTATAATCGCGATTACTAGAAGTTTTATTCCGTCATATTTGAATTGGTAGTATTATAACTTGATTAATTACAATC
>CM063511.1:59584987-59637487 GCA_032207245.1 Pardosa pseudoannulata | reverse complement strand
CAAAGGTATCTTTTGAAAACTTGAAAGACATTGAAACCACGGACCTATTTTACGTGCCCCGGCCGCCATTAATAGAACACATCGGATCTTTAGCCAGATCGAGCCTCATTCCTACAACCATCCAGTTATGAGATCTACACCTTTGCTGACTGAACTAGACAGTAGATACAATGTATTCTAAAATGATCACAATTCTAAAAGTATTTTCAGGTCCATTCATATTTGATAGAAAAGAGGACATTAAATCTCTATAAATAATTTTTAACAATATTATTTCCAATAGTATTAATTATGTTGTTTAACACCTTGTATGCCGGACACGTACTAGTACGTTTTCTGACGATTGATACTTGAGCGCAGGACACTCACTAGTACGTTTTCTGGCGATTAATACTTGAGCTCGAATCACGTACTAGTACGGGTTAGTGTAACAATTCTGTTTGTTTGTGGGTACAAAAATAACCGTATATACAGGAAAATGAAGCCGAATGTTCTTGTCTACTACATAGATTCTGGAAATATATAGACAAATAAAAACTAGTTTGTACATCTGTCGATGCGGAACCACAGAACGGGAAAGTTGATTAAAAAAATCCATTTAGATTTAAAATTAACTTTTTACTTATCCTTGCGAAAATTATATATATATATATATATATATATATATATGTGTGTGTGTGTGTGTGTGTGTGTATTTACACTTATATTTTATATTTTTAAATATAAAATACGAAAAGTTGGTTAAAAAATGAAATAATTTTCGATCTATCGAGATTTAACTGAATAACTAAATTTGCTCGCAAAAAGCCCGCTCCCGGTACAATTCCGCTGCGAAATGTACCCGCATACAATGTGTTAATAAAGTACCTACAAATTATGTAACGTAGGTATTTTATTAAACAACTTTACAAAAAATTTATTGAACAATTTTATTGAAATTTACTATTTTCAAAATTGACTTTAACCCATTAGATGCATTTGACGAGTGATCTGTTTACTTTAGCGAAGTTACGATGGACGAGTATGATTCGTCACCTGAATTTAAACATGCGGCACCCCCGCCTGTAAGCTTTCATCGCAAACAATTGCCTGAAATTTGTTTATGACATCTTACAGTTGTAAATAATGTTAATTTCACTTATCTTTATTACCCTTGATTTTTGGATACGCTATCCTAAGATGTCTTAAATAAAAAAATTCATTAAATAACTGCGGAAATTATAGTTCCAGTGAAGTAGAATTACAGCTGTAGGATAACAGTGATCACAGTGATTTGTATAGTGAAAAATGATGAAAAAGACAATTAATTGGAGAGTGATAGTGATGATAGTGAAGAAATGCCAGTAAATAAAAAATGCACGCGGCTTTTATCGAGTGATAGTGAATCTTCTATCGAACAATTGGTAGACAGGGCCGTTGTAACGATCAGTTACATGTCCCTAAAGAACGAGGAGCCCGAAGGTGACCTTTCGCCGTGGATACTTACGATTAGCGGCAAATAGAACCGGGTAGTCTAAAATAACTTAATTGAAAACTGTCCGTCTGCTGGAGCCAGATCGTCTAGGCTTTGTAAGTCTGTTGAATGGAAAGACTCTGTGAAAAGATTGTAAATAATTACAGTGCACCTTGTCGCCCATTAGCGGTAGCGAAAAAGGCAATTAAGTTGTTTGGGTCGGCTGATCTGAAGACGGCTTTTCGGCCACATATGGAAACGGAACAGCTGATCCAAGGCGGGAGGTGACCGCAAGATTGCATCACCCTGGTTCTGGAAGTTTCCCGAAGAATCGCGGAAAGAAAAACGGTGCCGCTATAAAAGAAGGGTGACAGTACAAAAAAGAGGCTTTTTCTTCTTGAGGCTTCTTCCTGATAGAGCCTTCGTAGCTCGAGAAGAACCGCTCGTATCTCCGCTTCTGGAGTTTGCTTGTTTAGAGACCGCCAGCGTCTCTGTTGCTAGGAAGTCGACCTTCGACTTGGGAATTCTTTTCCCGTTATTGTGCTAATTTTTATTTTACTTATGGCATAGAAGTAGGTAGCCGAGAGTGACTTTGCTCTCGAATTTGGATCGTCTTGCATCCTGAGATTTCCTTCACAAACCCCAGCATGATACGCACTCTGAACTTTCGAACCTTGCTGTGAAAGCCGACTGTGATAATCGTCAACTGGAGGTGATAGTGTCAGCATTTATTACCGGCACTAAGTAGCGAACAATTCCTGTGATTAGAAGCCCTAGCCATACTGTATCCGGTATCCCACGCATCCTTATTGTGTGAATATCATCTCTGCACGAGATCCTCGAATATTTAACATCCTACTGAATCTGTACATAGCTGTACATGATTTATTCGATTGAATAAAATATTTAATCTAGATTACATAGTTTTCTAGCCTGTTTCATTGACGGCTTCGCCGACCATATCCCCAGTACGTTACACCGTCTAGCAACTAGGGAGTGGCAAAGGTGGCATTTGCCACGAGCGCATCAGTTATAGGGACTCCCCACCGTGAGGAAAATGGGGTCCGAAAGAGGACAATACGCCTCGAGTAAAAATAAGGAAAAGTTGAAAAATAATTTTGTTAGGATTACTTGAACTTAACCAGCGGTTAAGTATTGGTCTGTTAATTATATCCAATATTTCGACGCTTTGAGATTGTAAACGGTCTTTAACTGTACTAGTCATCCTTTGTAATGTTTAGTTACTGTGTGTGTATTTTAAGTTCTGTATGTATTTTTATTTTAAACGTTATGTAAATTTACGTGTATTTGGTCAACCCAGTCGTATATAAACAATTGTAGTTTCTGTGGGCTGACTCTGACGGTTGATTTTAATTCCCTGTGTGGGTTTTCATGCTAGTCTTATTTTATTGCTCATGGAGCAATGTACGAAGTTATTATTTTTTTAATGCATGTTAAATAAACGGCATGTTTTTTTAATGATTTCACTCTTCACTCACCATACTTGCCACTCTGCGTTAAATGTCGTATGAGTCTGACAAATTTTTTATTATAAAATCCAATGTGTTTAAAAATTATTTTTTATGAATTTTCTTATTTTTAAAAATGTTTCTAGAGGTTAAACTTGTTATAGATTTTTACAAAACGTTTACCACACAATCCTAATATGCCTTTATATAAATCTAGGTTTTTCATTTTAAATTTATTAATATTATAAAAACTGATTTAAATTTAAAAATTCGCCAATCTTTTATGAAAATTCAACGTTTAAATAAAACACATTCCCCTCAAATAAACTAATCAATAAGTCAATAAAAGCCTACAATTTTGTGACTCAGTTTATCAGGAAAATAATTCCAGAATGTTCAAAAATATTTAAGCATTAACCCATTCACCGGCCACCCTCCCCACCTTTTTCCCTTTCAAAACAGTCACCCTTTTCGTAAATTCCAGACGGAACTTACCGTACCATACTAGTGTTGCCGGTTTAAAAGTTGTCAGGCTACTTTTAAGTTATTTTCCCTGCAAGGTAAAGGAGTTCCGTTATGCAAAATTAGTTTCTTTCATTTATTATCGCTTTGCAATATTTTTTTTTCTCAAAAGTGTGTTATACGAGTGCGAACGAGAAGGGGTCGACAGGTCCGTTTTCGAACAGGAATTCGCTGTCGAACTCCGGTCGAAGCGTCCGTTCAGTGGGTTAATATCGTAAAAATAGAAGAAAAATTAAAAATTAACGTACAAGGATCATTTTAAGAATTAAAAAAATATTTTTGAGTTCATTCTGAATATATTGTGAAGACTCCCCTTTGCCCCGAACACGTGCCAAAGCAGCTGATCGGTTCCCACCTGTTTACCAGGACAATAGTGTGGCGTCACAGAGTCTGGGATCTTGACAATCGAATTGAATAGACTTTACATCCCTGATGGATCTCGTTAATGAATGTTCGGAAATTCCGTAAAGGGACAGCCATCGAATGAGAATTCAGCTAAAAAATCTAACTGTAACTTTAACTGGAGTTCTCAAGTAACTGGGATCTTAACAGACCCCAAAAAACAGTTGGCGGGACCGTAACTGACCCCCAGGTATAAAAAGCCTACAATTTTGCGACTCAGGGTTTTTCGACTTTTTTTTTACGGAGGTGCTTGACCATGTGGAGGCTTTTGCTTTTTTTTTTTAACGGAGCCAGCTTTCTAGTTCGGGAGATTCGTAAAGTCTGCTCATATAGGGAGCGGCAGAACCTCTGATACCGAACGGGGGATAAATTGGGTTTTTATTACACCCTGAAAAGCCTCCCCACTTGCATGAATTTATTGAATCTTCTTTCTTTCGACTGTGACCGTCGTGAGGAAGTTATACCGACAAACTATCCTTTGCAGTTCTACATGATTTGGGAATTAGAATTCCCTTGTAAATAGCCGTAGTTAATCCAGAATAAAAGTAATTTCCAAATTTTGTCTTGACTGTGACCCATTCTTCACGTTACCTCTCACTCGAGAATATTGAAGTCGTCACAATATGATATAGAAAAAAAAAATTATATATTTTCTCTCTATATTTGGTAGTAGGAGCGCAGACCAGTTTTCTGCCACGGGAGCTAAAGGACTTGGTTTCGGCCCTGTTGCTAGAACAATAGATTGGGGAAGAAAAAGCAAATCTTGCTGATATAAAACAATTTCAAAAAATACCTGGAATCTGTCCGTTGTGTCTGCGTAGATTAGATGATAATCCTTGAAAGTGCTAGACCAAGTTCTTACTGAATATTTGAGGAAAATGATAGTAGAAGAAATAAATAGATATGCCGGTCAAATAATTGAGAAATGAGGCTGTGTAAATAAAAGAAACCTAAATTGGATCCCAGTAACTGCGGTTGAAATGTTAGCAATCCGTCCAATGGACACCAAAACATAATAATAGCCAAAGTTATTTGTCCGTCTGTCCTCGAATTTACGAAGTAATTGGATCTGGAATGGATAGAGGCATCCATATTGGATTCTTGATGAGTTAGGGTTAGTAACGTTCGAAATCCACCCCTTTCCCCCTTTTCTATGTTAACCACGGCTTGGTATGGTGCCAATGGAGTTCATCGAATGGATTGGCCTGCCCAGAGCCCAGACCTGTACCCTATCGAGAACCTCTGCGACGAGTTGGATCGCCGAATTAAAGGGTGCACTACCCGTCCACAATCGGTGAAGAATCTTGTCTACTCCAAGCCGAGTGGAAGTGAATACCACTAGCTGTAATACAAAGACTTGTGGAAAGTATGCCCCGGAGAGTTCACGCTGTAATTGCCTCTCGTGGAGGCTCTACCAACTATTGATTTGGAATAAAGTTAGTTTTTCTTTTCTATCACAGGTGTCCAAATACTTATTGGTAGACATTATCTAATAGTAGTCTAAGTTGTCTGTCCATCAGTCCACGAATTTATGAAGCGGTTGTGCCTGGAATGGATAAAGGCATCCATATTGCATTTTTGATGAGTTAGGGTTAGCAAAATTCAAAGCGAGTTCGGAACCGTTCGAAATTCACCCCTTCCCCCGCTTTTCGAACCTTTAATGCCATTATTTCAAGCCCTATTTTACCCGATTAAGAGCAGGCGATTAAATTTATCAATTTGTCCCATAATAAATAGGTAAAAATAACATTTTTTCTAGCAGCATTCTGACGTCATTCCTTTAACCATCTCATTTAATCATTTCTTATTTTAAATTACTCAAATATCGTCTGCTTTATTTTCATACGTTTTATCACTGAATTTAGATATTACGTAAATAATTTTCTTTTATATTTGGCTTAAATAATAGATTAGGTACATATGTAATAATTTTATATTTAATCATCGATTATTTTTTGTTGCAGTGATAATTTTGCAATGAAAATGAAGGCATGCTACGGACGTGAGTAGCATTACCCCCACGGATTCTCGGAATTTAACCCTCCAAGTGGAACACATTGAGGGAAAATGTCTTCAAAAAATACGCTAAAGGTTTACTGAGTTAGTGGCCAAAGGGTTCTATGATTTTTTACTTCACCCTTAGTCGATTACAATGGAATACAGGAAACCCAATCTCGTTATTGTCCCTTTACTTCCAGTTATAAATAGATATATAAATAGATATTATAAATAGTTAATTTTTAGTACATATAAAGCTCGTCAAGTCTCGAATACCATCCCATAAGAAATGATGGATTCTAAAAGTACAAATAAAAATATTCTTTGAGGGACTTTATATTTTTTACGAAAGTCATCCAAGATATTTAAGTGGTGCAATTAGAGATACATCTGTTACCGCAAACGAAATACTTCGAAATAGAGATTTACAAAGCATTGAAAATCTATCAGTGTCTTTGTGCCTCAGGTGTTAGGGGTGCATCCCTCAATAAATGTTAGTCAAAGAGGGGTGCAGTTCCTAAACAATCGACCTGACCCTCCTACCGCAAAATTGCATGGGGAAAAGCACTGGCAGAAAAGTATATTACATATATTTTCGGAACGTTTTTGGAGGTTGAAAATTGTACGTAAGAACGGTTTTGAAGACATCATCGATTTGGCTGAATTGTACGTGCAAACCGCTTAGAGGGTTAGAATCAGGCACCAAGCAGAAGACCCCTAGACTTAGCCTGCCACCCCTAGAAATATCGTTTGAGAGCTTGGAGAACTTTATGACCACGAACCTATTTTATTTGCCCCAGTCACCTTCAGTGAACTCGGCGGATCTTGGATCTTGGCTCCAGCCCGCAACCTTTCACTTATCGCTGTCTTTACCGACTGAGCTACCGCTGCTCATAAAAATACGACACAAACGAAGCGTAATAAAAATTTGAACAAAAAATGTAAATTTACGTCGCCCATCTAGAGTTAAAAATGAGGGTCAATTTGACCCGTTGCTTATGCTAGCGTTACATATTTGGAACCGTGTGGTAAAGAGTTAAAAATTGATTGCAAAACAAAATTTGTGCGTAACAGGCATGGAAAACAAGTCAAAACGAAAACTGCTAAAACAAACATAGAGGCAGTTGCGAAAGTGAGTACACACAGGTGTTCAAATGAACGCAAACGGTAATTCAGAAATGAAAACAAGCGATAATTCTTTTACTATCGCTTTCACAAGTGCAAATAAGCTGAGGTTGCACGTCATTTTGGGTGCATTGACGTACGGATCATACTGTGTTCTTCGGTCTTTAAGACACAAACATGAAAATAAAATAAAATAAAAACAGATGAGACATTCTTGAAAACAAATTCTACAAATATCTATAGAAACAACTATTCTATACCAATGATCTTCATTCAACAAGGCTGGGTTTGGTTTGGCGTGAAGCGCTTTGGTCTACTCTTTTGCTACATGAGGTCTAAAAATACTAGGATATACTGATTAAGGGCAAGAAATGTAGAAACAGGATGAAGGGAAGGAGCATTAGAGATAATGTGAATGCGCAAGAAAAAGAACTGATCTCTAAGAGCCTTGACAGAAAAAATAATTTACAGTCTTTTGCCCAAATTCGGTTTTTTCATTCCTCTTTTAAGCTGCGAGTTTATTTTGTTTTTTAAATTATCCATTTTGTAGATTTCGTGTATGGATTTTTAAAATTTCCTTGTAAATTCTGCAATTTACTTGAGGTGTTTACCAATACGCACACAATGTTTAAGTTAAGTTTGTATTAAGTTCTAGATTAAATTTTTTGTTAAACAAATAGCTGCAAATGACGTTGAACATCAGTTTAACCGAAAAAGTGAGTTTATCATTCGTGAGAACAGATGGTTATTTGTAGTTCCCACGCTGTGACGTCACTACGACAAGACTTAGCCAATGACAATTAAAACAGCAGCAGGTGATGATCACACAGACGGTGATTCCTGTAAGAAAATATCCTTGCTGAACGACGCGAGATCATTCGGGTTTTAACCTTGGAGTGCGCTTTTCCCGGTTTGTTAAGGGGATGTCCATAAATTATGTCACTATTTTTCATTATCCCCCCCCACTTGGACTCAAAGTGGCATACTTTAACATACTCACCCCCTTGTCACACTTCACGCTACATTGAATAAACATGTACTTACAGTTTAAACACAAAGCATTACGTTACAAATCATACACTGTCAACCAATAAGTATTTGGACACCTATGCAAATGACGATATCTGCGGTCCTGAGGTACGTCACGGTCTCCGCCGGTATACATCGTGTAGGAAACAGCATCGGCATGAGTCGCATGCAAGATGACGTGCAGTTCGGAGCTCTCTGATGTCGAGAAAGATATAATTAACGGGTATCACAAATGTGGCCGATACTTAAGGGACATATCTAGCTATCTGAAGTACCCCAAATCGACAGTGGTCTGTGTGATTAAGAAGTGGAAGGTGAGCGGTGATTGTCGGAATGTGCCCCGAGTCGGCAGACCAACGAAACTGAGAGATAGAGACCGACGAGTGCTATCCAGAGAAATTCGGAAGAACCGCACACAACCGATGGCCCTCATCCGCGAGGAGTCTCAACAGACATCCGAGAGTTTTGTTTCAATGAATACCATCCGTAAGGAAGAACATCTGCTTAGTTTTCATGGTCGTGCTGCTGCCCATAAGCCTTTGAGCACAAAGTCCAACCGCGCTGCTCGGTTAATGCAGTGCAAAGCACATCGAAATTGGACCGGAGATCAGTAGAAATGGGTTCTTTGGAGCGACGAATCAAGGTTCCTATCTCCTTTACCGTTCGGATGGCAGGATCTAGGTCTGGAGAACGTCTCCTGCCAGAATGCATTGTGCCAACAGTCAAGTTCGGAGGTGGAATTATGGTCTGGAGGTGTTTCTCCTGGTATGGACTGGGACCTTTACTCCTCATTCACGTAAGCTCAACGCCGATGCCTACTGCACTATTTTGGATGGCAATATGCTTCCTAAGTTGTGGCAGTTTTACGGGTTGGAGCCCTGTTACTATCAGGAAGACAATGCCAGTTTCCATGTTTCGAGGTTAACCAAGGCTTGGCATGGTGCCAATGGAGTTCATCGAATGAACTGGCCTGCTCAGAGCCCAGACCTGACTCCTATCCAGAACCTCTGGGACGAGTCGGATCGCCGAATTAAGTGGTGTACTACCCGTCTAAAGTCGGTGAAGGAACTTGTATGTCTACTCCATGCCGAGTGGAAGAAAATACCACTAGATATAATACAAAGACTTGTGGAAAGTATGTCCCGGAGGGTTCACGCTGTAATTGCCTTTCGTGGAGGCTCTACCAACTATTGATTTTGAATAAAGTTAGTTTTTCTTTTCTAACACAGGTGTCCAAATACTTATGGGTAGACTGTATTTCAATTTTAGATTTTAATACAGGTCCCATTTAAATTCTAACTATGTGTTTTAATGAGATGTAAATATAACAATTAAACAATGGTTAAATGCAGGAAACCGCTTTTTTTTCCTTTAAGAAATTATTAATTAAAATTAATTAAAATTAAGATTTAAAGTAATAACACGGGAAACGAATCTCTGATTATATAAAACGATCATTCCATAGAAACAGGTGTGACATATTGAATTACTTTTTATCACTTTTTCTATAAAAAAATATAATACTTCAAGTTTAGATATTTTTTGTGAAGCAATTATAACACCTAAGGGAGAATTTTGCAACAAATAAAGAATTTGTAGAAAGACGAGACTCTTATTTCAAAAGACGTTTAGAATTAATTTAGTCATTTTTTTAGGAACCATTTTTATTTCCTTTCAAAGTTCCACAACACAGAACACAAAACAACAAAGAGCACAAAACACACTCTCATAGACCACTGACACTATATTAGAACACACACTCGGTCGCTTTCTAGCGCCACCTATCGTAAGAACACAAAACAACAAAGAGCACAAAACACACTCTCATAGACCACTGACACTATATTAGAACACACACTCGATGACTTTCTAGCGCCACCTATCGTAAGAACACAAAACAACAAAGAGCACAAAACACACTCTCATAGACCACTGACACTATATTAGAACACACACTCGATGACTTTCTAGCGCCACCTATCGTAAGAACACAAAACAACAAAGAGCACAAAACACACTCTCATAGACCACTGACACTATATTAGAACACACACTCGGTCGCTTTCTAGCGCCACCTATCGTAAGAACACAAGACAACAAAGAGCACAAAACACACTCTCATAGACCACTGACACTATATTAGAACACACACTCGATGACTTTCTAGCGCCACCTATCGTAAGAACACAAAACAACAAAGAGCACAAAACACACTCTCATAGACCACTGACACTATATTAGAACACACACTCGATGGCTTTCTAGCGCCACCTATCGTAAGAACACAAAACAACAAAGAGCACAAAACACACTCTCATAGACCACTGACACTATATTAGAACACACACTCGATGACTTTCTAGCGCCACCTATCGTAAGAACACAAAACAACAAAGAGCACAAAACACACTCTCATAGACCACTGACACTATATTAGAACACACACTCGATGACTTTCTAGCGCCACCTATCGTAAGAACACAAAACAACAAAGAGCACAAAACACACTCTCATAGACCACTGACACTATATTAGAACACACACTCGATGGCTTTCTAGCGCCACCTATCGAAAAAAAAGAGAGGGGATTAATTGTACCCGCTACAAATTTCTATTTCTTCTGTACCCGTTTAAAAAAATATAAATATGCTGTTACGGGTGTAATAGTTATATCACACCTGTAACAGTATATTTATATTTTTTAAACACGTAAAGAAGAAACGGAAATTCTTTATTTGTTGCAAAAACTATCCCTTGGGTGTTATAATTGCTTCAAAAAATGTATATTTGAAATATTATATTCTTAATATAAAAGGGGATAAAAAGTAGTTGTGTCACATTCGTTAGTATGGAATGGCCGAAAACTATAATCAGATCAACAGTTATTTATGCGTCTAATACCTGGACTTAAAATCAAAAACAGGGGAAGTTGTTAATAACCTATGAGAGAAAAGAGTAATGAGCCGTTTTTTTTTTTTTACCCATCAGGGAGGATATTTAGAGGAGACGTTACAATTATAAAATTGCAGAACTATGTAGAGAAAAAGACATCAAAATTACATAAAAAAATTCAATGTCTGGGACATGTGGAGAGGAAGGATAACTGCAGAGGAAAAGAGTTTCGGGCCTAGTGGAGAAAATGGGAAAACCCAGATAGAGATGGATCGATAAAGTGGAGAAGGATCTAGAGCAGTGGTTCTCAACCTTTTCTGGACAGTCATCCCTTTTGTAAGAAAAAATTATTCTAACACCCCCTTTTCCATAATAGTTAATTATACATGATACTAAAGTATTGTTGCATGTTATCTATATCTATTATAAATCACATAGTAGAATTTACACGACCATCAAACGTAGGGGAAAATGTATATTAAAAAATTTAAAAAATAAGCGTAAAATCAATAAGAAATTTTAAAATGAGATGACACCACTGTGGTTGAGTCTGGTTGATGGCTACCAAGATGGGTGGAGCTGGTGGAATTTTAATAATTTGTTTATGCTCCTATTTCGTTTACATCATTCGTCAATCTCTAAGTTCAGTCATGTACCTTTTCTTAGACAGTCAACAACTAGCTACTGCATTGAGCCCATTCAAACAAATACAATGAAGGAAATGCTTGTAAAATATTTGTATTCTATATTAAGACTGATCAAATGGTGGCCTATAGTAAAATTCACGAACTTTAGAGTTGAAAGAATAGAACATTTTTATTTTAAATACACTATTATTCGATTGGTTTATTAAATATTTGATGATTAAGCGAACAGATATGAGTCAGTTAGCGCGTGGACATGGAGTTGTCAACACCTTTCCACTTATAACTCCGCCACGAACAAATGAAAATGGCGCAAGTTTTGCTTTTAAATGAAATGGTGACTTAATAAACTTATTATTATCAAGAAAGACTGTTTTCCATTCGCCTTAACACTGGACAGTGTCATATATATATATATATATATATATATATATATATATATATATATATATATATATATATATTTGTTGACCACCAATTATAAGAATTTAAGATAAAAAAGTAGTAAATATAATTATAGAATAATAATCTGAAACTTTTTTTTTACTAATACAAGATGCACATATTAAAAGTGAAAAAGTAATATCGTAATTTAAAAAAAAAAAAAAAAACTTTACTTATGCATTACACATTTTTATTTTGATATATGTTCTTGCTTATCGACCATCCGTGTCTGGAGTTCTGGTTCCAACAACTTCATTGCAAGACGTAAAGCTGCGTTTATTTCAAACTGAGAGCGATATCGAGTTTTAATTGCTGTTACGGATGAATTTTTTTCCGTACAAATATGTTGAATTAAAATTCTTCAATACTTTCTCACTGAGTCATGGGTATTTATTTTTTATAGGAATCCATAAATGAGATCTGAACAAAGATGACTGAAGTATATTTTTGGTTGGTTGGTTTAATTGGTTTGGAGTTCTACGGTATACTTTTTGCAACACGAGGGCTAAGAAGTATATCTTTGAGACTACCTGAATCCAATCTTAGGTTCTATTTATTTCGCTAATAAATAGTACCTAAGATTTAAAAAATAATAAAAAGCATAATTCATCATAATAAGGTCTTTTAGTTTTCACTTTTTAATCTAAATGTTAATGAAACTTTTTGTTAGCTATGAAGCTGCTTATAATAAACTAGCAAATAGCCTGTCATATGACGGGATCAGTAAAATTTTTAATTTTCTATAATTGTGAAGTACCCTAAAAGGCAGGTAAAAAAGTGAGGGCGGGGTTGGCTGAGAATTGTCTTGCAACAAAAAATAATCGATGATTCAATTTAAAATTATCACATATATACCTAAACTATTATTTGAGCCAAATATAAAAGAAAATTATTTACGTCATATCTAAATTTCGTGATAAAACGTATGGAAATCATGCAGAAGATATTTAAATAATTTATAGTAAGAAATGGTTAAATAAGATGGTTAAAGAATGACGTCATAATGCTAGAAAAAGAATGTTTTTACCTATTTATTATGGGATAAAGTGATAAATTTAATCGCCTGCTCTTAACCGGGAAAAATACCTAAACTATTATTTGAGCCAAATGTAAAATATAGAATATTATTTACTTAATATCTAAGTTTCTTGATAAAACGTATGAAAATAATGCAGACGATATTTAAATAATTTAAAATAAGAAATCATTCAACAAGATAGTTAAAGGAATGAATTCATAATGCTAGAAAAAAAGATTATTTTTACTATTTATTATGTGTTAAATTGATAAATTTAGGGCCGATCCCACCAAAGTCGTTTAACGCTATCCGCGATTAATCTCGGTTTAAAAAGAGAATTGCGTTCCCCCATTGGTTGGCGCCAGGGTTAATCGTGGCTAATCGTAGTTAGCCGTTAAACGACTTTGGTGGGATCGGCCCTTAATCGCCTGCTCTTAACCGGGGAAAGCCGAACGATGGCCGAATGGTTAGGGTGCTGGAACCGGAGTTCGTCGGTTCGAATCCCACTATGGCATGGATGTTCGTAGCCGTTCGGAATCGGCTTTAAGCAGTAGGTCCCGGTCTCATTAGCCCTCGTGTTGCAAGAACGTAGACCGTAGCGCTCCCAAACCAAACCTTAACCGGTGAAAATAGAGCTTGAAATAATGGCATTAAACGTTCGAATAAAAAAAGAAGGTGTGGATTTTGAACGTTTTAAAGACGACAGCATTTTTTGCTGTGATATGAAGCATATTTATACCAATTTATTTTAGAATCGATCAATAATTTAGGAGAAGATAAACTTGACTCGCTTTGAATATTGCTAACCCTAACTCATCAAGAATCCAATATGGATGCCCCTATCCATTCCAGGTCCAACCGCGTCATAAATTCGTGGACAGACGGACAGATAACTTAGGCTATTATATAGGGATAACAATCCGTTTTTTCAACGGACCATCAGAATTGTTGAACGGACCACCATTTGATCGACTGCTGATCTAGAGGTCATTGATATGAGAATTTGGAAAACGAAGGAAAGTGTCAGATGACGTTGGAATGTTAAAAAGGCCGGGTTCCAATACGGACTGTAGGGCCGGGGATTTAGTAAATAAAACAATAGTATTGTTTTGTGTACTGATTTCGCTACCATATTCTCAAAATCTACTCGAGAATGCCTGTTTTCGGATATAAAGAAATGTAGATGAAAAAAAAAAAAACATGAAAGTTGCTTTCGCCCTGTTAAGAAAGCACCTTCAAATTTTTGTAATTTTAAAATAACTTCAAATTTTAATGCGCTTATTTCACATGCTTTTATTTTAACCAAAATATGTGATATTATAATTCTCGTTACCTCCTCTCCTCTTGTTGAAAACTGTCACAGTTTTACCTCTCTACCTCCAAGCGTGACATCATTTGTGAACTGCCCTTAACATGTTGAATGCCTCTGCAATTTTCAGATATCTGGCCATCCTCAGGTATCATTACCGCAACCGATCAGGGGCGTGACGCCTATTCAACCGAACTGTCAACATCCCAGACACGACGTCGCCGCGCTGTTGTAGCCGGATCGAAACAAGAGGAATTTAAATCAGCTGATTTTGGTCTTCCGTGTTCTGACAAAAGGGGTGGGGTCTTCACAGTACCGAAGAGCAGCACCCTACCCTTTGGGATTGACTGTAAGTTCAGGTAGGTTCTGATTTGTTCTACGTAATAGTAGAATAACTGTATCTGAAACGGAAATTCATAGATTATACCAATGAAATAATAGATAATAACAATACGATTCGAAAATTCTTCGACAATATTATCAAATAATTTCTAAAGAACTTTAAATCTTTATATCCAGTTGACACCAATGGGAAATGATAGACCTTGGGATCGAATGAATATCAAAAACTGCCCACAACTTATTCACTAGAGGAAAAATGATTTTCTTTTTCAATGAAATATTCTGCGACTCCACATTAGCATTTTATTAGCATCTCTTTTAATACAGCCCAGGGAAACGTCGAAACGTCCTTGTGGGAATGAGTGGATCGAAATGTGGGCGACTCGTGAATTTACGTACGAAAAAAGAAATAGTTTGGAAGAAAAGAATTATGAATAAAACAGGGGAAAACCTCACCAAGGATCTTATTTCAGGCATATTAATAAAAGTACAGTGAATTGACAAAATACTTTCACAAACTTTTAACATATTTCTCGAGTCATATTTCGATTTCTATAATATAGTTAAATATAGAACTAGTAATATAGTTAAATGCCCATGATGGAACTTATCCCCTATACTATAATAATAGCCTAAGTTATCTATCCGTCTGTCCTCGAATTTATGAAGAGTTTGGACCTGGAATGGATAGAGGCATCCATATTGGATTCTTGATGAATTAGGGTTAGCAAAATTCAAAACGAGTAAAGATTATCTACTCCTAAACTACCGATCTGATTCTAAACTAAATTGGAATAAGTAGGCTTCATATCACAGTAAAAAAATACTGTCGTCTTTAAAACGTTCGAAATCCACCCTTTCCCCCCCTTTTCGAGCGTTTAATTCCATTATTTCGAGCCCAATTTTCCCCGGTTAAGAACAGGCCATTAAATTTATCAATTTATCACATAATAAATAGGTAAAAATAACATTTTTTCAGCATTATGACGTCATTCCTTTAACCATCTTATATAATCCTTTCTTATTTTAAATTATTTAAATATCGTCTGCATTATTTTCATACGTTTTATCACTGAATTTAGATATTACGTAAATAATTTTCTTTTATATTTGGCTTAAATAAGAAATGAGGTACATATGGGATAGTTTTAAATTTAATCATCGATTATTTTTTGTTCAGAGGTAAAGTAGTTTTAAATTTAATCATCGATTATTTTTTGTTTCAAGGGTAAAGTAGTTTTAAATTTAATCATCGATTATTTTTTGTTTCAAGGGTAAAGTAGTATTAAATTTAATCATCGATTATTTTTTGTTGCAAAGGTAGTTTTAAATTTAATCATCGATTATTTTTTGTTCAGAGGTAAAGTAGTTTTAAATTTAATCATCGATTATTTTTTGTTTCAAGGGTAAAGTAGTTTTAAATTTAATCATCGATTATTTTTTGTTTCAAGGGTAAAGTAGTTTTAAATTTAATCATCGATTATTTTTTGTTTCAAGGGTAAAGTAGTTTTAAATTTAATCATCGATTATTTTTTGTTCAGAGGTAAAGTAGTTTTAAATTTAATCATCGATTATTTTTTGTTGAAAGGTTAAAGTAGTTTTAAATTTAATCATCGATTATTTTTTGTTGCAAAGATAGTTTTAAATTTAATCATCGATTATTTTTTGTTGAAAGGTTAAAGTAGTTTTAAATTTAATCATCGATTATTTTTTGTTGAAAGGTTAAAGTAGTTTTAAATTTAATCATCGATTATTTTTTGTTTCAAGGGTAAAGTAGTATTAAATTTAATCATCGATTATTTTTTGTTGCAAAGGTAGTTTTAAATTTAATCATCGATTACTTTTTGTTGAAAGGTTAAAGTAGTTTTAAATTTAATCATCGATTACTTTTTGTTCAGAGGTAAAGTAGTTTTAAATTTAATCATCGATTATTTTTTGTTTCAGAGGTAAAGTAGTTTTAAATTTAATCATCGATTATTTTTTTTGTTTCAGAGGTAAAGTAGTTTTAAATTTAATCATCGATTATTTTTTGTTGCAAGAAAGTAGTTTTAAATTAATCATCGATTATTGTTTAGAAATTTAATCATCGATTATTTTTTGTTGCAAAGGTAGTTTTAAATTTAATCATCGATTATTTTTTGTTGAAAGGTTAAAGTAGTTTTAAATTTAATCATCGATTATTTTTTAGTTGCAAAGGTATTTTACAATTCTGAAAAATTTAAAATTTTATTGATCCCGCCATATGACGGGCTATATGCTAGTCTTGAATAATTCTTCAATATTTTGAATTAATTAGTTCGCATGCAGATAACTTTGTTGAACAAAATTTGTTAACCAAACAACAGGGTTAGATGAGAAATAAAAATATATTTGGAAAATCAAATTATGCAGTGTCGGATCAAACAAGATGGAGGCCCTTAGGCAGTCAAAATATCGAGTCCCTTTCACTAAATAATTTCAAGAATATTATTTTATCACACAACAGTTTTAGGAATGTAATTTTATTGCAAAAAAAATAATTATCAACAAATTAAAGTATAAATAAACGATAATTATTAAATTATATATATTATAAAAACAAATTAAAAAACACTTAATATTTGTTTGTTTGTTTTTTCAATTTTTTTAACCGTGAATTCTCTTATAACATCTTGGAATTTATGTTCTGCAAGATGCCGTATTCAATGATCATAATAGCAAGCAAGTTCAGCGTTTCTTTTGTCGTTACTGATCGATGCCAGTTTTTATTATCACTTTTAACTTTGAAAAGCTTCGTTAACCAGTATCGTTTGTTATCCTGAGACAATTATAGATTTTTAACACTAGATTTACGGACCGAGCCAATCTGACTCATTAAAAATTTGATCACTATATGTATATATAAAGCTTTAATATCACTTTTCAAAAACATACGTTGGTTTTTAGTTAAGTAATAAAATATATGTAAACTTTCATTCCTCTTCCCCGCAGACCCCTTCATTTCGCATTATCAAAATCTATTTTCACGGTTGTGAGCCAATTTGACTCATAGAAAGTATATGAAAATAAATAAATATAGTAATAAATATAGTATAAAGTAAATATAAAGTATAGTATAAAGTAAATGTAGAGAAGAAGTCGAGAACACTTCCATTCCAATGACAGAAATTCATGCTACTGGCGCACGGAAGAAATGTCGAGTTCAACAATCATGCAAAAGAAACAGATGTAGACACCATCGTGCTAAATGGAATAGAAATGTTTGCGAAAAATGTGTTTCAGAAACAGATTTTATATTTAAAAAATGTTTTCCATGAATTTTTTGATAATAAACATTTCATTTAAATTAATTTGGAACTATTTTCTTTGCAAAAAACTTCAATTTTCTTGTATGAGTCAAATTGGCGCACTTCAGTAAAAATAGGTATAGGATCAACATCTGTAAATCTAGTGTTAATGCTGTATAACGTAGAGATATATCGGTTGCACAAGTTTTTGAAAATAAGTTTCTATGATCGCCATGCTGGTACCGTTTCTTCATTTTTTATAATCTTTGTTTTTTGTAATAGGAAGTATTTAAAATAAACCATTATTATATTGAAAATGTTATTGTAGAAAAACTAGTTTATATTACAGCAAACAACAAATGTAATACATGTGTACATCAGTATATTTCATATTTATTGTAAGTAGTACCCCGATACTGTTGAGTTGTTCGTAGAAATAGGTTCCTGTGGTCAGTAAGATTTGTTAATACTGCAATTAAACAATTTGACGTAATCAAAATTTCTTTATATAAATATCTATATATGTAAGGAAAAGTAAACTGAATCGGGAAACTAATGTCGGCATTTTGTATAAAACCCCTTAGCCCGAGAAAATTCCCAGGAGTTTTCAAAATTAAGTCAAGGGCTAAAAACTCCCGCTTCCTTTTGTATTCCCCTTTTTAACCCCTAACCTAAATTGACCAATGGGGCTGCAGTTTACGCCCTCAGCGAAAAGGTATATCCAATTATAACTCTACATTGTCCTAGGGGACAAATTAGGAAATTTCCAAACAAAAATTAGATGGACGCTGTCGGAGGCAGATTTTCCTAGAGATTTTCCCACAGATTTTGACTGAGGTGTTGACCCAGGTGTTCAGGGCCTTTTTACTTATAACTTCATGCTAGCTGACTCCTCAGTTTGTCCAGTCCCTATGATGAAGTGGGAACCCGTCCTCCAACGTTATCTTAATAAAAGTCTTTAGCTAAAACGGTGTCATTTTTATGGGCTCTGACTGCAACCACCCATCGTGAAGTCCGTCTTATTACATATATATATGACACGTTCCGAGTCATCAAGGCATGGAAGACACATATTGGTTCGTGTATAAAAACTTCTTTATTGTATTTCTTTTGACTATGGCTGCGCCATTAGATATCCTTTGTTCGCATTTTAGGACTACAAGCGTGTAGGATGTTACCAGATCAACTGCCCGCTCAGAAGTGCCTTTTAACGTTGCTTAGCTAAACAAATTCCTCTTGTCTACTTCCACGTCAGCTTCTTTACTCTATATAATTCCGCTCAAGGGTGTGTTTTTTTTATTACGTTATGGTTAAAGAGTTCCAACTATTTTTAATTTTAACTCGATTAATTCTTAGGACCCATCTTTTAAACTTGACATATATGTGCGTGTGTGTAATAAGACGAACTTCACGATGGGTGGTTGCAGTCATGGCCCATACAAATGGCACTGTTTTAGCCAAAGATCTTTATTAACAGAATGTTGGAGGACGGGTTCCCATTTCATTATAGGGACAGGACGAACTGAGGGGTCAGCTAACAGGAAGTTATTAAGTAAAAGCCCTTAACACCTGGGTCAACATCTCAATCAAAATCTGTAGCAAAATCTGCTTCCGATAGTGTGCATCTCCTTTTTGTTTAGGAATTTCATACACACACATGCACATTATACACACACACACACACACACACACATATATATATATATATATATATATATATATATATATATATATATATATATATATATTGTAGTGCAGAGTTAAGGCAAATGGAAAACAGTCTTTAATGATAATAATAAGTTTATTAAATCATCATTTCTTCGAAAAGCAAAACATGCGCCATTTTCATTAATCGTGGCATACCTAAGCGTGGAATAGGTATAGACAGCTCCATGTCCACGCGCTCACTGAAATTTATTTGCTTGCAAGCTCATGAAATAGTTGAAAAATGCTTCCGTCTGACCGGGTTATCCTAAAAGCTTACACGTGCAGTCTTTTTCATTTATTTTATTATTATAAAAGAGTTCCCTTGTTACAATCACTCAACTCACGTAATTTCCAACTCCCCCTTTTTTAGTCCTGATATATATATATATATATATATATATATATATATATATACATATATTATATACAATTTAATCTAATGCTTCGGGGCCTCTAAAAAGCGTGGGGCCCATGGGTAATCCCCTACTTTTCCTTATGGGTAATCAGGCACTGAAATTTTGTTCGGAAATTTCTGTCTATGTTTGCTTATTTTTCGCCTGACAATTTTACCCACTTATTTTAATGATAACTAAACACAGATTGTGCAACCCTTCGTTGGGTAATTGCAACCACATGTCTGTAACTAAAAGTTTCTTAAATTATTTTTCTTCGTTTTAGAACAACTCAGAGTATTGGAACTGGCTTTTCGGAAAGGTGCAGTTGTCTATTTTTGAGAAGGATTTGTGTGGACTTTAATAAATTTCCTTATACAGTGAATCGAACTAAGAAATTTGGTTATATACCTTATTTAAACAATGAAACTTTAAATAATAAATACTTTTGAACAAAACATTAAACTTTACAGAATATTCAAATAATGTAGCACATATTTATAGTATATAGAGGAGTACTGAAAAAAAAAAAACGGGTTTTATGTAAAACTCGTACATTATACAAAATTCTCAGCTTTCAGATTCCACACCTGTCTCTCCCCCAGGTACGTCACTCAGGGTGGGGGAGGTCTCTGCACCGGACGGCACGTTTTGGAGCGGCGTTTTTTATATATTAGGCCAAAAAGAAAATTTAAATCCCCTATATAATAATAGCCTAAGTTGTCTGTCCGCGAAGTCCGCTAAGTTGTCTGAAGCGGTTGTACCTAGAATGGACACAGGCATCCATATTGGATTTTTCATGAGTTAGGGTTAGCAAAATTGAAAGCGATTAATGCTATTATTTCAAGCCTTATCCTTCCTCTTATTCTATACGAAATTCATTCTTGATAGGATGGCAAAAACGGAGAGTAATATTCAAATTTCTGGACTGTTTCTACTTGACTGCCTGACTTCATATACTCTAATTAGTTCACTCCCAACGTGCAGGCGTTGTACGTTTGGTAGAATGTCCGTCCACTTGTTCGTCGTACTTCTGTTTTTGACGGTTCTATCCCCGACGCAGCCCGTTTTTTTTTTTTTTAATGTCTAATAAATTTAATATTTTCTGCTTTTTCTTTTAAATTCTTATTCCGAAAGTTGTTTTATTATTTTTAAAATAAATTTTTACTGTTTTTTTTTATAATTTTTATTATTTTTATTTTATTAAATTCAGGTATTGCTTTACGGATGTCCCTGGCCACATAAACATTTCGTGTTGTGTATCCTTAAACTTTCTTCTCGTAATGTAATAATAGCCTAAGTTATCTGCCCACCTGTCCTCGAAGTTATGAAGCTGTTGGACCTGGAATGGATAGAGCATCCATATTGGATTTTTGGTGAGTTAGAGTTTGCAAAATTCAAAGCCAGTAAAGTTTGTCTTTTCCTAAACTATAGATCCGATTCTGAAGTAAATTGGTATGAATAAGCTTTGTATCACAGCGAAAAATGCTGTCCTCTTTAAAACGTTCAAAATCCACCCCGTCCCCTTTTCGAGCGTTTAATGCGATTACATCAAGCCCCATTTTAAGAGCAAGCGATTATTTTTATCAATTTATTGCATAATAAATAGGTAAAATTAACAATTATTTTCTAGCATTATAACTTCATTCCTTTAACCATCTCATTTAATCATTTCTTATTTTAATTTATTTAAATATTGTTTGCATTATCACTAAACTTAGATATTACATAAATAATTTTCTTTTTTATTTGACTTAAATAATAGATTAAATACATATGTGATAATTTTAATCGATTATTTTTGCTGAAAGGTAATTCTCGGCCAAAAAAAACAAACCATTTTTTTTTACCTATCTCATAGGGTTCTTTACAATTCTGGAAAATTAAAAATTTTACTGATTCCGTCATATGACGGGCTATATGCTAGTTTTTTTATATTTATTGTAGCTTGGTAAGTAAAATATAATGTTTAACAACATTCATAAAGAGAAGTTAAAAAGTTTAGAAATTAATATCCTTGTTATCTTCATTAATTATTATATGTGTATAATTAATAATAGGAATTACATATTTTTAAGTGTTTCAGACTTTTAGTTCTATTCCAATAAAAAATAGCTTTAGGTTTAGCTAATGCCGTTTCGAAAATTTGGCAATTTCCAACCAAACAAAAATGGGCATTAAATTAAAGCATTGAGCCTTCTATGTGATTGTTACTGACAAATATATTCAACAATTCTATGACGATTCCTGCCGAACGATGGTCGATTGGTTAGGGTGCTGGCCTTCGGTATCGGAGTTCGTGGGTTCGAATACCACTGTGGCATGGATGTTCGTAGCCTTTCGGAATTGGCTTTAACACTAAACATACCATATAACGGGTCATATGACCTGCTGTGGTATAATACATTGCTGTTGTTATTTCAAAGTCATTAATAACATAAGTTTGCTTTATATCGTCTTTAATTATAGTAAAATACCACTGAACTATATTACAATATTCAAATATAGAACAAAAGACAAGGAAATATGCAAAAAAAAATATATAAAAAAATTAAAAAGTAAAAGAAGTACTCCACGTGCTACACCTGAAAGAAAAAAAAATTGCTAAAGTCCCTTCTTTTCCTTCCTTCTGGACTATTCCAGCAACCCTAGACTTTTTCCATCATCCTGTGCTGATGCTTTCGTTGTTCCATTGTATTGTGGACAATGCGTCCTTTCCCGGCTCTGTCCAGAAGATTTTGGTTTGGTTTGGAGCGCTACGGTCTACTGTTTTGCACACGAGGGCTAATGAGACCGGGACCTACAGTTTAAAGCCGATTCCGAACGGCTACAAACATCCATGCCAGCAGCGGGATTCGAACCCACGAACTCCGGTTCCGAAGAGCAGCACTCTACCATTCGGCCATCGTTCGGCTCTGTCCAGAAGAAGCGGGAGTCTAAGGATGGTCCTGAATCACCTCCTAGAGACCATAACTCTCCAAAACTTGGTGAAATTTAAGTGCAATCGTTTTCACACCACACGCTTCCTGTAGTCGCGAAAAAATACTTGGGCATGCAACCCACAACGTGTGAGTGCGGCGAGCAAATTAGTTTTGCAAACCTTATGTGAAACATAGCTTCACTTTCACATGACCCATAAGGTTTATGTAAAAAATGCGATGGTAGATGAATTCAACATTCTTATTCTTTGTCTTTGCAATACATAAAAATTGACAATATACAATTTTGTTTGATTATAATAAAGTTTGTCTATTTCCTTCCAGTTTTCATATTTCATACATTTATAATCAGAAAAAATAAAGTCCAGTCATTTGGCCGGCTATGGTAAAAATAGATATGTATTAAGTGTTGGTATGTTTAGTGTTAAATTGTAGGTCCCGGTCTCATTAGCCCTCGTTTGCACAAAGTAGACCGTACCACTCCAAACCAAACCAATCTACGACTACTCCTAATATTTTATGTTCTTTTATGGAAGCAATAATCTAGAAACATTAAACATAGAACCAGAAATTACAAATAAAATAAATTTTGAGGACATTTATCACGAATTTTCAACTAAGAAAATTAGAAAAATACATATGTAAGTTCACCTTTTACCTTCTCATTCTACAATACGTTCATTTATTAAAAAGATGTAATCCTACTGATTAATAAATTTAACCTCTTCACTACCAGTCGAGGTCCACATATGTGGACCTCGACTCTTTCGTCTGAAAAATAATCCTGTTGAAAAAAATGGTAGTTAACAACTTAGGTACACATGCGAGGATGTCTAAGCTTCTGACTGATACCAATAAATTGCAGCAGTAATCAGAAGTTCTTCTGGAATATTTGTTATTCTGAAGCGATTCGTAAGAAATTGCGTCGAAACAGCGTGCTCGTAAAAATAATTAAATTTCATTTGTTTTTAATGGTTTTTAAGTCCTATAATTAATGTGCTCTAATTAAAAATTGTTTAAAATTTGTGTTAAAATAGTTTTTTAGATTTAAACGTGCATTTTGTGCATTTGAGAGGGATACTTATATAGGTCCACGTAGGAAAAAAATTATATTTATGCAATTTTTATATAGCTGGTAGTGAAGAGGATATAATAAAATATTTTCAACAATTCTACGACTACTCCTAATATTTTATGTTCTTTTATGGAAGCAATAATCTAGAAACATTAAACATAGAACCAGAAATTACAAATAAAATAAATTTTGAGGACATTTATCACGAATTTTCAACTAAGAAAATTAGAAAAATACATATGTAAGTTCACCTTTTACCTTCTCATTCTACAATACGTTCATTTATTAAAAAGATGTAATCCTACTTATTTATAAATATAAAATAACAAAATATTTTCTCATGGATTTTTTTTCTGGAAATCAAGTAGAGGTACATGATTTATCCCATAAAAAATTTATTAAAAAATAACTTTTTAATTAGTTTGAAAAGGGCGGCAAATAGGAAACCGTTATAGGTGCCTTTATAGGAATGTTATAGGTGCGCCACTGCTTACACCTGCAGCCCTCCAAGTTACAGGACATCCAAACCCACTGATTTTTGCATGTTCTCTTGGTGTAAAGTTAACACATTGCGCTCCCAGGACCTGCACATTATAGAACATTCTAGAAATACTTGACAAGCAATAGGAAGCATATTTGCTCAATGCGTGTTTCAAAACCATATATTTTTAGGTAAAATATTATTAAAATGTACTATTGGGACGGACTATGAATTTCAGAGGAAAAACTACACATCTATGTGTAATTATCTACCATGTCTATTAGTATCATTGTGTTATTTGTTGTTACCTGTTGGCAACGGTGGGAAACAGTAGTAATGTTGTTGTGATGTTAAAATAAAGGAGTTCGACGTTCTATGATGATGATGTGTACTCGATGTTTTCGACATCATAAATATCATACAAAAATCATATGTTTTTTTTTTCCTCCAAACTCACGGGCTGCCAGTTAACCCTCGAACTATAACGATAACCAGTGTTTAATAACAATTTTTTAGATCCTTACAATATCATTTTAGATAGGTTACACTCTATAGACAGTTAAGAGTTTCAATGTGACCCATTAGCCCCGTAGCAATGTTTTTAAAACTTCCGCAAATATGCTTGTGCCAGAATAGCCAAGGATATCGACTTATTACACTGACATCGGCGTCACTAAAAAAACAAGACAAGTTACGCTGCAACTGAAGCAACAAAGTTGCTAAACTGCACTTGAATCATTTTCAAATCTAAAAAATTTCCTTTCATTTAGTTTATTTTTTGGCTGTCAAAATAACGAGAGAGAAAAATAACATATTTAGCATACCTACTTATGAAGAAATAGTTGTCACATTGTATTGACTTTGACGTTGTCACAATTTAAACGTCGTAGGTAGGAAAAGAAGAGAGGTAAAAGAATGTTTTTTTTTTTTCACTGTTGACAAGAAAAAAAAAGCAAAGGATTTTACTGTCACCCTATGCAACAAGTCGTATTCTTTTTCTTGTTTTTGTTTATTTAACGTAATCAAATATTTGTTTTTACGGTGTTGAAAATGAAACTAAATTTATCCGACCATTATATTTTTCCCCTGAAAAACAGTTTATCGTAGACTTTGCAGATAAGATAAAAATATCTGTATTATTATGTTTTTCTATAAAATATTTTTTCTATTTTTTTCTGCCCTTTTCCTATTATCTTACTCAAAAATGTTCGAAGTATAATCTGGATTTAGAAGTAGTTATTTTAAAACCATTTGATCTTCCGTATATTTTTAGATTTTACCTTTGAAGAAAGAAAGAGTTACTTATTTCTATAGAGAGACTTATTTCTATAGTTTAATTTTATTTATATAGAAAGACTAAACGTAATAATAAGACAAAAACGCTTAATTAGTTTAATTTGTTTTGGCTTTTGCTTGGTCTGATTTGGAAGACTACAGTCTACTTTTTTTGCTACAGATGTGATAATAAGATCGAATTTTACAGACTAAATCCGATTCCAAACGGATACGGACACCCTAGCCAGCTGTGGGACTCCAACTAACGAACTCCACTGCTGAAAAGCAGTGATCTACTCAGTCAGCTGTTTTGGCTATTGTAATATACTCGACTGCAGTTAACTGCCGATTAAATAAACTATAATAATCAAATGAAAAATTTATACGTTATTCATGTCTCATGAATAACGTATAAATCAAGTAAACTACCGTACAAATTGTTCAGAAAAATTTTTTTTAACTAAACTTTGAAGTACATGGTATGTACGAAATACTTTTTACTACTTCCTGTGAACATACGAAACACCTACGATGACCATACGTCTTTTATTTCACTCCTCTGTCTTTTAACTTTATTAATTGCTTTTATTCAACTTCAACTTGTGTGTCAATTAAAATTTTGTAATTAATTTTTAACTACTTTCCTGACTAGCTAGAGATCTTAAATTTTGCACATAGGATTAATTCCAGTGACAACACAGTATACAGTCATAAAGAATTAGATTGGTGGAGAAAATAGTTTTGTAAAAGCAAAAAGCTGTTCAGCGTACTTGGAATCTGAACTGCAGACATTTTAAATTAGTATCCCCATCTATGTTCAAGCGGCATAACTAAAAACTTAAATTCAAAAAATTTGAAATGAAGACTTCTGTTTCAAAAAAGAATGCATATATATATATATATATATATATATATATATATATATATATATATATATATATATATATATATATATATATATATATATATATATATATATATATGGTAAAGTTTTAAAGTTTTTGTTATATTTTTAAGAATATCTTAACATTTCTTATGAAGTAGGCTTTTGGCAATTAATTTTTGTATAGTCGACCCAAAGTTAGAAAATATTGTTAATAATATATTACGAACAAGTTATTTTCGTGTACTGCATCACTACTGGTGTTATGATCTCGACATGTACTGCAATTTTTATGTCAGTGGCCTAATTTTAGGATATGGGTCTACAATTTTGTTTTTGAAAGTTGGCAACAGTGAGTCCTCTGGATAATATACATGTTAAACTTGGAACGGTTACTACATTTTTTCACAACGTTAATTAGTTATTCAGGGACTCCATGCTAGTTTTTAGACTATTATTTCTAATTTTTCCTATTTAGGTAGTATTTAATTTATAGTTTGTAAAGGAAAATTCATTTTTAATTAGAAGTTACAAGAATTTTCATTTCTTAAAAAATCTGTGTGTGCTTGTAATAATTAAGATTGTTCTTAAAATTTTGATATATACATTGTTGTATGCTAGTATTTTCGTAATAAATGCTATACACTTACGAATTTATATTTTTCCTCAAAATTATAACCATCGTATAAAGACAAGTATTTGAAAAAGAAAATAAAAAAATCAATAAGTAAATCATTACTACATCTGTCTTTCATTCCTATTGCAAATCTATTATACAACTGTCATAGAAACACTAATTGTTAACTCTGAATACCAAGTTTCTGACTTGTAGCATGGTTCTAATTTTCTGTTGCTTATTACATTGCTTGCAACTTAAATGCTGTAATATAACTGAAAGTTTTCTTCGTGTTACTCTCCCATTGTTGCAATAAATATTTTCTCATAGAATAAAGAGGAATAAAGAAAATGCAATAACCAATTCCTCGTATAATCTCTCTATATATAAGACGCATTAGTTGTCTGTCTGTTCCCTTATAACTCAAGATACAGACAACCAAATAACGTGAAATTTGGTACACGTACACAAAATTACATGGGGAAGGTTTTTAAACAGCTTTCGTTCCATCTCAACCTTACTCTGGTCTCCTCCAGCCAAAAGTAGTGCTCCATGTGCCTGTTCTGAGCCGTGTGATAATGAACCAAAAAAAGAAAAAAAAGGGAAATTATGTAAGTTGGTCATTGAGAGTGATTTTGTATATTTTTGTGATGATGATGAGATGATGAGGATGTATCTCTCTATATACACTCATGTCCATAAATTAAGGATAATTCAGAATCACACAGAAATGGAGCTCTAAAATAAAAATTTCACCTGTAGAATTATCACACACATCTTGAAGAAGAATATGCAAATTGCAGGAAACCACCAGATGGCGCGGATAGTACGTCACAATGACGAGAGTGTAAGAAAGGGGTATATAAGGAATGGTAGCAAAGAAGTAAAATTGTTCACAAGCGCTTTAAAAGCCTTTCAGTGCAATACCCGCATAGTTATGGCACAAAGGAAGCATTTGGATGATTTTTTACGTGGTAGAATTATCGGACGACTGGAATGTGGACGTACCCAGCTGGAAGTATCCGAGGAACTTGGAATCGCCCAGAGTGTCATCTCCAGGCTTTGGCAACGATTCAAACATGATGGTAATGTGAGTAGATGTTACAGCACAGGTCGCCCCCGAGTTACTACGCCGAATGATGACCGGTATTTGGCAGTTACTGCCAAAAGAAACAGACGGAGCACAGCATCAGACCTGTCTCGTCAGCTCTCTTCAGCTACCGGTACGACAGTTTCAAGGCAGACCGTGTACAGACGCTTAGGGAACATTGGTCTATATGCTCGTAGGCCTGTCAGATGTGTTCCCCTTACCGCAACTCACTGTCGCCTGCGATTATGCTGGGCTAGAGAGCATGCATTGTGGACACCGCAACAGTGGTCTTGTGTGATGTTTTCCGACGAGTCCAGGTTCAGTTTACATTCTGATTCTCACCGGACTTTCATATGGAGAGCGCCAGGTACCCGTTACCACCAAGAGAACACCATTGAACGACACCGTTACGGTGGTGCAGGATGGCTCGTTTGGGGAGGAATTATTCTTGGTTCCAGAACTGACCTGCATGTTCGGAGTGTAACGATGACAGGCCACATCTATCGGGATGTCATTCTGGAACAACATGTACGTTTGTTTCGGGGCGCCATGGGTCCTGAATTTCTGTATATGGATGACAACGCCCGACCTCACCGTGCAAACATTGTAGACGAATGCCTTCAATCGGAGGATATCACCCGTATGGATTGGCCAGCATACTCACCGGACTTGAATCCAATAGAGCATGTGTGGGACATGCTTGGCCGACGAATTGCAGCCCGTCAACCCCCTCCCAACTGTCTATCGGAACTTCGGAGGGCATTTCTTGATGAGTGGTGTAATTTTCCCCAAGATCAGATTGATAATCTGATACTCAGCATGCGTAGGCGTTGTAACGCTTGTATTGCATCGTCCGGGAGACATACTCCGTATTAACCATCATACTAACCATGTTATACTGTTTTCTGTAAATAGGTTCTTTTTTGAAATTTGCTCCAGGGAGTAAAAATCGCAATTTTTATTAATTATGTCAAACATATAGCATCTTTTTTGCTCTTTACCTTTTGTTTAATAAATAGACTTTACAAATAAGTCAAATTTGTTTTGCTTTTGTCTCTTTCATTTCTGGAACTTCATTATCCTTAATTTATGAACATGAGTGTATAACACGCATTTGTTGTCTGTTTGTCTGTTCCCTTATAACTCAAGATACAGACAACCAAATAACTTTAAATTTGGAACACGTACACAAATCTGATTTTTCAAGCCCACAATTTAATTCTGAAAGTTGGCGCTCCAATAATGCTGATCCGAAATATTGATGCACCCAGGTTGTGCAATGGAAAAAGTTTAATTGTGAAAAAGCTGATGCAACATGCCATTCAAGCCACGGTACTCACAGAGTATGGTAAGGTTGAGGACGTCTTCATTCCAAGAATACCCATCATTCCCTCAGACAACATGAAACTGTGCTTTGCCATGACAATCAACAAGTCACAGGGCCATAGGGTCTCTTGAGATTGCTGGTATAGACTTGCAGACACCATGCTTTTCTCATGGGCAGTTGTATGTGGCCTGCTCCACACTCCAAATGGAACTGCCAAAAATGTTGTCTATCCCATTGCTTTAAGATAAATGTACCCTTTTATTGCATGCA
Source organism: Pardosa pseudoannulata (assembly GCA_032207245.1). Taxonomy (NCBI): domain Eukaryota; kingdom Metazoa; phylum Arthropoda; class Arachnida; order Araneae; family Lycosidae; genus Pardosa; species Pardosa pseudoannulata. The sequence continues at coordinate 59,607,519 of CM063511.1, read as the reverse complement.
AATAAACGGGACATCTCACAGGAGCTCTCTATTATGACCTTCCTGGGCCATGCCCTCTAGGTCAGAAATACTCTAATGCATGGCCATGAAAACGATATTTGCAACACGATATTGAGGACTAGATACTAGCTTTAAATTGAGATAAAGTTTAACAAGAAATAAGGTTCACGAGTTCGGTGAAGGGAAGACACAAAATATAACAATAAGAGATCATAAGTAGCAATTTAAGAAATTATTAGGTCCAGCACATTAGGTGTACTTGGCATAGTAAGTTACAAATTATTTTAAGTCTAACACATTAGGTACAATGGCATAATAATTAAACACAATATTTTTTTCATGATAAAATTTAGAGAAGAATTGAATAAATCAGGCTTTCAAGCGCTTGCGAAGGAACGGATCCAGCTGAAGGCTAGGAACAATTTGGTTGGTTCCTGAGAGCCAATGAAATTTAAGGTAGGTGAGAAGACAAATAAACAGTTTTGTACGCTTCTACAGAAACCCTTATTTTAAACCCGGGCAAAGCAGGATATTTGCAGCTAGTAACCAATAAAGATGAAAGGGATATTACGAAGTCTTCAATATCAGGTTCTAATGTCATCTGATAGAAGCAAACCTTTTCCAATGACCTAAGATGTCCGATAATAACCGAGGAATACCTCGTTAAGAACGGAACCATTTTTAGAATAATATTGATATAGAACTTTGGATATTGATTCATCCAGGCCGAATTAGTTTAGAATCTGGAAAGTCATATGTCTGCCAAGAGTCGTTGTAGTCCAGTTGTAAGTTCTTATGCTGACCCATCTGAAGACATACAGCCAGGGCCCGATATCAAGATTTTGGGCCCAGGGCAGAGAATATGTTTTGGGCTCTTATAGATTATTATATTTTATTAATGTATAGCTGAAAGATTTGCATAATGCAACAAGCATTTGTTTTATTTGACAAAGATATGTTATTATGCATATTCCAAACATTTCGCAAACGGAATCAACCAATCAGAAAGCTCCATTTTGCAGTTTAGAACATTTTTGAGAAAAGTTCTCAAAATCTAGCCATCTCATTGGTGGATTTCGTTTGCAAAATGACCTGCATTCTTGCCTTTAGTTTTTAAGTGCAAACCTATGATTGACAAATATGTGGCTATTTATACTTGCGGGTACTCTGTGAAAAATAAGGAAAAATTTACAATATTTTAGTTCACGTAATTTGTATATAGAATAAACATCATCATAGTTGGCCCGACAGCCCGTTATGGGCCTTCGCCTTCTTAAGAAATTTTTCCCATCCTGCTCTGTTTTGTGCTTGGGACCTCCAGCATCTAATCTTTATGAGACCAAAGTCCGACTCCAGGCAGTCGATCCACCGTCGTTTTGGTCTGCCCCTTGGTCGTTGTCCGAAAGGGACTGCATTAAAAACTTTTAAAGCCCAACTCATTCTATTCAGCCTGATAAATTTGATGACGTCATCCTCTTTGTAAAGCTTGTACAGTTCAAAGTTAAATCTTCTCCGCCAGGCTCCCCTGTCAAAAACACCGCCAAAAATGGTCCGCAACGCTCTCCTTTCAAAGAGTGCAAGCATTTTTTCTTCTTTTGACGTAAGTGACCAAGTCTCAGAGGTATAAGTTAGCACTGGTCTTATGAGAGTTTTGTACAACAGGATTTTCGTTCTTCTTTTAATTAAATGGCTCCTCAATTGACTTCTGAGTCCACATAGACATCGGTTGGCCGAATCAATTCTCTTCCTGATCTCGGGGCCGATGTCATTTTGGCGCTCAACCACAGAACCCAAATAAGTAAATCTCTCAACTCGTTCAAATTTATGTCCCTCGACTTCAAAAGTAGAGCCAATATTATTCTTTCCACAATACATGTATTTTGTCTTTCCCTCATTTATCTTTAGCTTTACCTTTTCTGCAGCTTTTTCTAATGCAATGAAGGATTCTCTCGGGGTGCTTGCAGATCTGGCAGTAATATCAATGTCATCAGCATAAGCCAGGATCTGTAGAGATTTGTTGAATATTGCGTATATAGAATAAAAACATGAAATTTTTATGTTTACAAAATTTATTTGTTTCAAAATTACCTCTGGATCTAAAAACATTTGGGCCCCTGAAAACAGTGGGCCCTGGGCACGTGACCTGCCGATAATATGAAGCTGCATACAGCAGCAACAAACTGAAGCAAACTGCTCTATTAAAACAATACTGCATTAAAAACAATAAATATATACTTCTCTGTCGAATCATAGGAGCGGCTTAAACACTAGATGTAATTTTCTTTTATTTCCTAAAATACAGGGTGCGCGTTATACTCGAGTAAATGCAGTAATTCGGTAGATCTTTATGCTGCAATTTCAATATGCTGCTTAAAAGAGGGAGAGAAAGAAGAAACGCATATAGTAAAACGAAACGCATTATTTTGCAGGAAGACATATCCTTAATGGAGCATATAAAATAACATTTGATTTTGAAGCAGGTGCGTGTAGATAGAACACTGTTACATAATGTAGCACTCCCCAAAGTTCTGGCTCGTTTGGTTTCCTATAAATGCATAGCTTGCTTATGTGACTGATTCCGTGACTTATTTCCATTCGTTCAGTTTACTCCTATTTCAAATCAATTTTTTTCTCTTTGAAATGTACGAAGAGAGTTTTTGATATGCCGTTTTGAAATTTAAAAGATACAACTGTCTTTATGATTTTATTTTTACATGAAATCGTGTACTACAAGGGAAAGATGGATAGTAACACTATATTTACGGACCGAGCCAATTTGACTCATTAAAAATTTGATCACTATATATATATATATATATATACAGTCAGTACCGGCTATATAGTCACCTGCTTATAAGGTCACCCCGCTTATATGGTCAGTTTTCTAAAGTCCCGTCTAACTTAATAGGAAACATGTGTTAAAGTGCACCGCTTATACAGGTCAGTTTCATGTTTTCAACAAATTTCCGGTTTTTTTTTTTTTGTTTTTTGTTTTTTTTTTTTTTTTTTTTTTTTTTTTTTTAAGAAGTCAGTGCGATCGAACCTGAATTCAAGCCTTTATTTCCCTCCCTTTCCCACTTTCTTGTTTGTGTAGACTCATCTTCGGAGTTGCTGACCTCTCTCGGTTCTCTTGCCCCCTGACGAGATGTGGACATCTGTCTGTTTATTGGTTGAAGTTATCTCCCTGCTTAAGTTGAAATTGAGACGAAACAAGTAAAGGAAAATTTTGTTGCATTTGGATCATACGTCACGAATTAACATTCATTTTTTAATTGTGGCTTAAAGAAATAATGTATCATTTGCTGCCAAAATGAATTGATTGAAAATTTTAAAAAATCTACTCTTTTAAAGTTTACTTTCGCCAAAGCAAATTCGATGCCCCGGACGACATTAAACAACATTTTAGCTGCCAAACTTTGGTCCTCAAGTGTTGAAATCGGTGATGAAGAAAGAAAACGTCAGCGCTTGTCACCTTATGGGAATGTGGATAAGGCTCTTCTGTTATGGATTAAAAATGCACGGTATATGCACAATAGGGTTGTATTGTTCCGCATATATGGTCACCCAGCTTATATGGTCTGATTTTTCTGAACCGCTGAGCTGACCATATAACCGATATAGACTGTATAAAACTTTAATATCACTTTTCAAAAACATACGTTGGTTTTTAGTTAAGTAATAAAATATATGTAAACTTTCATTCCTCTTCCCCGCAGACCCCCTTCATTTCGCATTATCAAATGTGGTATACCTATTTTCACGGTTGTGAGCCAATTTGACTCATAGAATGGTTTAACAGTTAATCGCATAACATGAAATTTATTGGTCCTATCAGGCCTGGGATATTTTCCAATTGGCTGAAGAGCTAAGAAATAAATATAGAGAAGAAGTCGAGAACACTTCCATTCCAATGACAGAAATTCATGCTACTGACTCACGGAAGTTCAACAATCATGGAAAAGAAACATATGTAGAAACCATTGTGCTAAATGTAATAGAAATATTTGCTGAAAATGTGTTTCAAAAACAGATTTTATATTTAAAAAATGTTTTCCATGAATATTTTGATAATAAACATTTTAGTTAAACTAATTTGGAACTATTTTCTTTGCAAAAAAACTTCAATTTTCTTGTATGAGTCAAATTGGCTCACTTCAGTAAAAATAGATATATGATCGACATCCGTAAATCTAGTGTTAAAAGTTTTTTATAAATTACTAACTGATAATTTTGAAATTTTTACACATATAAATTAAAGTATTATTAAATTGATCCCATTAAATATTTTTCTTAAAATCAATTAACATTTTTGTATAATTAATTTTTTATAGAATTTTTGTTAATTTTTAAAATTCTCCGGGTGGTTGGATTTTTATTGTTTCCAACAAAATGTTTATCAAACATTTCTAATATATATTAAAATAAATATAGGTACCTGTTTTAATATCCGACTTTATGAATTTAAGTTTCTAAAGCCTGAATTTTTCATGAAAATTATAGTACAGCCTTGAAAAAACATTTCCAATAAATTAATTATTCAATCTATATGCAAAACAATTCCCAAATAAGTTTGAAATAAACTTTGAAGTAATAATAATACAAAAAATAAATGAAAAATTGAAAATTAGTTTGCAAGAAACATTTTAAAAGTCAACAAAATGTTAAAAAAATGTTTTTAGTTATCTGATATTTAAGATATTTTTAAACGTTTAATTTTTAAATTTACATCGGTTAATGTTATCAGTTTTCGAACCTCATTTTAACTAGGAAAGGAATATTCCCAGCGTATTCAGAAGGAACCCATTCTTTTTTTCCCTTTCCTGTTGTTTAAATATCTGAGAATTATTCCTCTTCCACCTACGGAAATGGGTAATGAACAAAGAAGTGGGACATTAATTACCCGTCCCTGGAATTTTTCAGAAATACGCACACCCTGCTGTTGGTCAGTGGTTGTCAGATAAGCAGGAGGCAATACATTATTATCGGAACTGAGAAGGAGTGTATTCACAAATTTAGCTTTGCTATCCTCCATGCAGCATGTCTATATGGAAGCCAGAAAGAGAAATGATTTAACGTTAAAACAAAAGATTCTATTATTAAATAAAAGATTATACATATTGATCTTTAAATTAATATCGATATTTTTTGCTGCAATGAAAAATTTTATTACGTATTAACTACAAATTCTTTTCTAAAAAGTCTAGGAGTCTATGCGGACTAATAAAATCTATTTTTAAGTTATATTCTTTGAAAATTAAAGTTTGTTCGTTTTGTGTATTTGTTTTATTACATGCCACGATATGATTATTAATGAAATCTTAGGTAGTAGCAACAATTACGTCATTCAAGATTATTAACATTGGCTTGTTAGTCAAGGCTAATGCCCCACGTTATTTTGGAGAGATTACGAAACCATATTTGGAAAAAATTTATAAATGGGCAATTGAATGTGGTTTGAGCTTTAGTGAGAATAAGTGCACTTATACAATTATAAAACTGGGGAAAAACATAAGGTCTTTTCCCAATATCAAGATAGGTAACATTAAAATCAAGCATAAAAAGGTTATTAAGTACCTTGGGGTACACATTGATAATAAATTAACTTGGACTGCCCATTTGAGGCAGTTAAAGGAAAAAATTACTAATTTTATGGTAAAAATTAATAGCATTAGCAGAGTTCGATGGGGTGTCAACTCTATCTTATTGAAGAATATTTATAATAATATTATTGAGAAACAGTTAACTTATAACTGTGAAATTTGGTACAGGGACACTAGGAGAGTATATAATATGCTAAATTCTCTTCAACGCATTGCGTTGTTGAAGATAACTAAAGCGTACAGCAGCGTCTACCGCTGCGTTACAAGTTCTAGCTGGTGTTATTCCCATTAATTTGATCTGCGAAAAGCAACAAAAATATTATTTATTGAAACATAAAAGGAAGAGTATTATAATTGAGGGAGAAGTTATTCATTATGAAGATGTGTGGACTCTCCTTTTCCCCCTTATGACTACGAAATTGATTGGGTAAGATCCGATCAGTGCAATTAAAAGCTTGATGATATACACGGACGGTTCGAAGTTATTGGATAAGTTGGGATTCGCCCTGATCGTGGTGTTGGAGAACAGTATTGTCTATAAGGCTCAATATAGAGTCGGTGAAAGAGGCACTGTTTATAAGTGCGAGGTCTTAGCCATTAGTAAAGCTCTCGACTTTATTCTGGCGAACAACCTCCAAGAAGTTTACATTAGAACTGATTCTCTTTCTGCTTTATATGCGATCACGGGAAATAGTAGACCTTCTTTAATTATGAGTTTGAAGAGTAAGTTGAGAAGTTGTAGCCAAGTTATACATTTGAATTGGGTTCAAGCTCACGTCGGTGAAGAATTTAATGAAATAGTGGATGGTTTGGCAAAAGAAGCCACGGGAAAGAAGGAAGTGGACTTCGAAGTTGGATTTTCAACTCAACAGATCAAGACTTTATTATTTAAAGAGGTTCTACAGAGGTGGCAAGAGGATTGGACGAACGATGACAAGGGTCGACATCTATTTGAATTCTTTCCGTCGGTGAGCATTGGTAGGCTCGAAGATAACTTCTTCATTAATCAGATCTATACTGGCCATGGGGCCATTCCGGCTCATCAAGCTAGACTATTCGGAAAGAATCCTAGCTGCTGGTGTGGAGACAAAGATGGCTCCCTCAAACATTTAATTTATATATGCAAGCATGGTGAAAATATCAGGAAACAATGGTTTCCTAGTAATTTTAACAAAGTTCCTATCAAATATCTATGTAACTCTAACAAGTCCAGGATTGGACTTCTCGCTCTTATGGAGCTTTACTTTAATATATCTATTGATGTTTAATTTTGCTTCTATGATTGTCTTTATGTTTATATTACTTTTATGTATTATTGATTGTAATAAAGAGCGGTTGGCTCCTCCGTCGAGGGGTGCTTCGGTTGTTCCAGCTTGCTGGTCTGGCTCGGTAGTTCTTCAAAAATTTGGTTAGGTATATTGTTTTGAACTTGGTATTGGTCTCGATTGCTGTCTCGGCGAGGCAGTCCTTGTATGTGTTAATTTTTCCATGTGTTAATGGAAGCTAATTTGGTATTTTATAGCTTGTGATCCCATTATAATCCCAATGTATTATGTCACAATGTATGAAGCCAGATGTACTATGAATTCCAATTTCAGATGTTATGTGTAAGGTGAATCCTTTAACTCTAACAGGACCAATGTATATTCTTTCTGAAGTAGAAATTCTCAAAACACATAAAGCTTTCTATCAGTTTCAACTAAATAAGTAGCACCATCCATCAAAAGTAATGCACTTTAATGATTTTTCTTCATTCTAAAATCTTCACCAATGTTAAATGTACTATTTACTAGAGTATATGTCGATAAGGTAGTGTGTAAACATTAATGCCATCCTATACAGATGAGTTAGATTAAAAGTAATGAATGCATGTTCTCATTTTCGTTATTGCAATAGTAAATATATCAAACAAAAAACTTTTGTAGCTTGTGATCCCATTATAATCCCAACATGAAACTTTGAGGATTAACTAACAATAATATGAGCAATTTTTGAGATTTTTTTCAAAATTTTCAAAATTTTTTGAGAAATTTAAATTTTAAATTTTAATTTTAATTTAAATTTTTTAAAAAATTTTCAAGTCATCATGTGTTGTATATTATATGAAAGCCCATTAAAAAAAGTTTAAAATAACACCTTGCACATATCTCTAGCTTAATTAGGTGAGTAGCAAGTGTAATTTAAATGTATGCCGATAGTGTATTTTTTAGACAAATCTAGCAACTTTAAAGCCTTATAACTCCCAAACCAATTATTATTTGAACATAAGATTTGGGGATTTTCTTTATTTCCATGAAGTCGCTTACTGTACCAAATTTAATCAAAATTGGAGGGGGTCAGGTAGAATTTGTTCTAAAATTGTGTCGATTTCACATGGAATAACCCTATAGACAGTCAACAATGGACAGTCAATTTTTTAATTATTTATACAATTCTTATGTTTTAAAAAATAATATACAGTACATAAATAAGTTCGTGTGAATTAAAGGGGGTGGATAAATTTATCTAATTATACATATCGTTTGTTGTTATCAATCGGTTACTGTTATCAAAGTCACGGTATCCCGAACTGGTCTCACTAAGCGGAGTCCACTGTATCACTTTTAACTCAAAAATGATTTCAGAGAGAATGTATTGTATTTAGGACTAAAACGATCCACACCCACATACAACTCAATGGTTTATGGATGCCACAGCCTAAAAATGTGAGAGATAATCCATTCAAAACTTTTAGTCTTAAAACTAAATGCTCATTTATTAAAAAATTTTTATATTTCTTTTCATTATCGTTTACGTCAAAGTTCGTATTGTTTATTAGAGTAGTTTGTTTTCGTTTGGTTTAACGCGCTATCGTTTGCTGTTTTGCTGCACGAGGGCTATACTAAAACTTACTCATTAACCTTCTAAGCGGTTTTGGTTTGGTTTTGGTTTGGAGCACTACGGTCTACTGTTTTGCACACGAGGGCTAATGAGACCGGGGCCTACTGCTTAAAGCCGATTCCGAACGGCTACGAACATCCGCGCCACAGTGGGATACGAACTCACGAACTCCGGTACCGACGATCAGTGCCCTAACCGATCAGCAACCCTCTAAGCTGTTCGCACGTACAATTCCATCAAATCTATGATGTCTTCAAAGCGTTTGTCACGTACAATTTTCGACCTCCAAAAACGTTCCGAAAATGGATGTAATGTACATTTCTGCCAGTGTTTGAGGTAGGAGGGTCAGGTCGATTGTTTAGGACCTGCACCCCTCTTTCACTGACAATTCTTGAGGGATGCACCCCTACCCCGTGAGGCACAAATATAGCTTTTCATGGCTTTGTCAATCTCTATTTCGAAGTATTTCGTTTGCGGTAACAGATGTATCTCTCACTGCACCACTTAAATATCTTGGATGACTTTCGTAATAAAATATAAATAATTCTCTCAAAGAATATTTTTATTTGTACTTTTAGAATCCATTATTTCTTATGGGATGATCTTCGAGACTTGACAAGATTTATGTGTATTAAAAATTAACAATCTATAGTATATATTTATATATCTATTTATAACCGGAAGTAAAGGGACAATAACGAGTATGGGTTTTTCGTATTCCATTCTAGTCGACAAAGGGTGAAGTAAAAAATCATAGAACGCTTTGGCCACTGACACAGTAAACCTTTAGCGTATTTTTTTAGACTTTTTTTAATCGGTGTGTTCCACTCGGAGGGTTAAAGCGGAGTCCACTGTATTGCTTTTTCTAAGATCAAATCGGTTTTACGTTACTGAGACTCGCATTCGATTATAGCTTATGAAAGGAAAGGGGGAGGTATCAGACTAGTACCTATAGCCCACAATATTCTAAATCGGGCCCAGCTTGTTCAGTCTTTTTCAAAACTTTTGTCATTTTAAGAAAGTTTTAAAAAACACTTGGCATTGTTCACTAAAATTTTCTAATTCTTGTTTTGGAAAAATGCACTTGAAACTAAAATAAATAATTTCAACCCAGCAGGTCTACCTACGCATCTCGTCTCAATGTAAACAGAAAACTAAATCTAAACCATCATCGAGCAATTACGCAAATCTCCAGTATGTGCTAAAGGCAGCCGCTTCCACGAGAAAATAATCTGCGAAAAAATGGAACGTCATTCAGCGGCGCAGATCTGACATTCTCGAACAAAGCGACGACAAGGTCTCTTTGCCATTTTAAACAGCTGTGTAGACACTTCTTATTATTCACCGATATGTTTTTTTATGGAATATATTCTAAAAAGAAACCGCACGTCACAAAAATTACCTCACTCTGTTTTCATCAAATATCTCTCCTTTTTCTTTTTTATTTCTCTATTTTATCTAATTTTTCATATAACAGATCTTTTTCTATTTTTCTCTATTAAAAAATAAAAAAATCTAAATTCTCTCTCTCTATAAATTAATTCTCTACTCTACATTCTACATATTCTTATCTCTTCTTATTAATACTTAAAAAATAGAACTCATACACAAATACTCTATCTACTTAAAATGCTATCTCTCTCTCTCTATTACTAGATTCTCATCTCTCTCTTCTCTCTATCTCAATTCTATCTCTACTCTACTATCTCTCTCTCTCTCTCTCATTCTTCTCCTCACTCTCTCTCTCTATCTCTCTTCTTCTCTCTATCTCTCTCTTCTCTCTATCTCTCTCTTCTCTCTATCTTCTCTCTTCTCTCTATCTCTCTCTTCTCTCTATCTCTCTCTTCTCTCTATCTCTCTCTTCTCTCTATCTCTCTTATCTCTATCTCTCTCTTCTCTCTATCTCTCTTTATATCTCTTCTCTATCACTCTTTTCTCTATCACTCTCTCTTCCCTCTATCACTCTCTTCTCTCTTCTCTCTCTTATCTCTATCTCTCTCTTCTCTCTCTTCTCACTCTCTCTTCTCTATCTCTCTCTCTCTTCTCTCTCCTCTCTCTATATCTCTCTTTCTCTTCTCTCTCTATCTCTCTCTTTCTCTATCTCTCTCTTCTCTCTATCTCTCTCTTCTCTCTATCTCTATCTTCTCTCTTATCTCTCTCTTCTCTCTCTCTCTCTCTCTCTCTCTCTCTCTCTTCTCTCTATCTCTCTCTCTCTCTTCTCTCTATCTCTCTCTCTCTCTTCTCTCTATCTCTCTCTCTCTCTTCTCTATCTCTTCTCTCTTCTCTATCTCTCTCTCTCTCTATATCTCTCTTTATCTTTATCTCTCTCTTTCTCTTTATCTCTATCTCTCTCTTCTCTCTATCTCTCTCTTCTCTATCTCTCTTTTCTCTCTATATCTCTCTTTATCTCTATCTCTCTCTCTCTCTCTCTCTCTCTCTCTCTCTCTCTCTCTCTCTATCTCTCTCTTCTCTCTATCTCTCTCTCTCTCTCTCTCTCTCTATCTCTCTCTATCTCTCTCTATCTCTATCTATCTCTATCTATCTCTATCTATCTCTATCTATCTCTATCTATCTCTATCTATCTCTATCTATCTCTATCTATCTCTATCTCTCTCTCTCTCTCTATCTCACTCTTCTCTCTATCTCACTCTTCTCTCTATCTCACTCTTCTCTCTATCTCACTCTTCTCTCTATCTCACTCTTCTCTCTATCTCACTCTTCTCTCTATCTCAATCTTCTCTCTATCTCTATCTTCTCTATATCTCTCTCTTTTCTCTTTATCTCTCTCTTTTCCCTCTCTCTTTTTCTCCCTCTCGCTCTTCCTCTCTCTCCTTCTCCCTCTCTTTGAGTGATAAATATACTTATCACCAAAGTTCCTAGTTTTAAAATGCCTACGATAAAACACTTTACCACTGTTGGTGGAAATACGAGAAACTAAATTAGCCAAAAATTAACTAGCAAATTAACGAGAAGTCGACTGTATATTAATCATTTTATTGCCAAACATAGAGCCGCGGTAGATCAGTCGGCCAAGGCAACGGTCTCGTAACTGGAAGGTTGAAGGTTCGGAACCCGAGCCGGCCTAAGATTCGCCGTGTTCGTTAAAGGTGACTGGGGAAAGTAAACTATGTTCGTGGTCACAATGTCCTCCCAAATTCTCAATCAATACTTAAGGGGGTGTCAGGCCAAGCCCATGGGACTTTTGTTTGGTTCCTGCTTTAAAATTAGGAGGTCCCACTTGAGCAAGAAGTCTTACTTTCACCCTTGAGGTGCTCGTTAAAACGAAAAGTGCACCTTTTGCCTTAATACGAGTAGCATATGGCTCAATCGTGCTTGGTTTGACACAAGACAACAATTGCTAAACATACTAAAGCCAATACTGTAACTATAAGAAGTATGTAGTAAATCCGAATCAGGGAGATGTACAGATGCGATATTTTCGCTCCGGCTTTTGTCGCCAAATTTGGCGGCATTTTCGAGCGTTTTGCCGGGCGATGACTGTTTAGCTTTTACTAACCTGACATGTTAATTAAAATGTGTGTATGTTTTATGTATTTATAGTTGTTGTAATAAGTTGCTGTAATATATGGGGAGGGGGTTGAGGGGGTAACCACCCCTCAAAAATTTTAAATTTGTTTTAAAGAATTTTTTAATTTCTTTGGTTTTTTAAAAGCCATGTGGTGCCGTCCATGTTTTTTTCTTGGTGATCTTTCAGAAAACGCCCTTTTTGTTTGGCGACTTTCAAAAATGGGGGTTTTCGCCAAGATCGCCAACAAAAAAACATGGCGGTCAAAAGAGCTTAAATATCGCATCTGTTCCCCGAAACAGTAGCAGGTACGGATTTCCATAGAACCGAGAGTATGCTTTAGGCAAAGACCAACTAACAACTATAGACAATTCTCGCCAGACGATGTCTAAGATGTACAAACACTCGGTTAACCTATTCTGAAGTAACACTATAAAATATTCTAAATACACTCAAGAGCCAAAACATTATGACCATCCCTACATTTTGCAATGAACTCGCCTGGATGGCGTGTAAGGCACGTGATCAGGTGGAAGTGGTATTTAACTGCTGATGGAGAGTCTGAAGAATCATTCTTTCACTTACTTCTGTGTGTGATGGTAAAGGCTGCGGATCTAAGCGATTTTGATAGAGGGCAGATTGTAATGGTTCGAAGGCTCGGAAAAAGTATTTCCGAAACTGCACGACTCGTGGGTTTTTCGCGATCTACAGTTGTTAGTACTTATGCAAACTGGATGAATGACAGTGAAACCAGCAATAGTCGACATGGTGTCCCCACGATATCAAATAAAAAGGTCGTCGGAGACTTTCTCGCATGGTGAAGCAAAACCGGAGCAAGACAGTGGCTCAGCTGATAACCCAATACGCCCGGTATCACAAGGCTTAAAATTGTGTTGGAGTGGTTCCAGGAACATGATGCTGAATTCCAGTTAATGTCCTGGTCGCCTAACTCACTGGATCTCAATCCGATAGAACACATTTGGGATGTCATGGGACGGCAGCTCAGAGTTCAAAGACCACCCATTCGCAATATCTCGGATTTGCGTAACCGTTGCTTAAACATCTGGTACAATCTGTCTCTGGCCATCTACCAAGGACTTGTGGCATCCATGCCAAGGCGGGTTGAAGCTGTATTTCGCGCCAAAGGTGGCCCAACTCGTTACTGACAGGTGGTCATAATGTTTTGGCTCTTGAGTGTATAACTTTTTATTTACAAAAACTACATATTTATATTTACAAAAAGACAAAAACATATAATTACCAGTAAAAATTTAGTTCAAGGTGCCCCCTTGCTTTATTGGCGATAATTTTTGCCGCCAATAATGCCACCATGCCATGTAAGATGGCGGCGATAAACAAGAGCTTTACAAATGCAATAAAAAGCATAAACTATAACTGTTAAAATACTAAAAAGCACAGTATAGATAAAATTTACACAGAATAAATTTATATATATAAAATTATCACATCAATGGCGATACTAAACTAAAAAAAAAAAACATTAAAAAAATGAATACTGCCACAACGTATTTACCGATTTCTACCATTGAAAACGCTAGACTTTAGAAGTTTATTTATATAAACTTCTAAACTGCTATCGCAGGTCTCTCTAACTGCTTGTGACCTAATTCTTATCAGTGGTGACCCGAAACAATATATCTCCCCTTAAATGAATTTATTTTCTTAAGTCACTCCAAATTCAAAAAGTATTTTAATATACCATTGTTAGTAAAAATAAATAGTCTTTTAAAGAGTTAAAGGTGAAAGAAGCACCATTATCAATATTTCTTTCATTCAACGGCGGGTAATTAAACGGGTACCTACTGTTTAGAGCCAATTTAAAACGACTACTATCATCCATACCAGCAACAAGGTGAATGGAATTCGAGCATTATAAAGAATAATAGACAAACAAATTGTTCTGAAAGCTAGATGTAGGTCAAGTAATTTGGCATATGACGTTCGAAACGTTTTGGACAACTACTATATGTGTGTGGTAAAAATATATTTGAGGATGCCTCTTGGCGAAATTGGCGAATTGTGTTTGACGCCAATCCTGTTCACGCGTAACACCGTGCAAACGGCCTAAACATGGTAAAATTTCAATAAAACATTTGAAAATTTCAATAAAACATTGGCAAAATATAATAAAATTGCAATGAGCATAATATAAGCAAAATTAATAAACCAAATAAAATACATTTTGAATAGAAACAAAAATTAATGAAGTAAGCACAGAAGAAAAGAAAGGAAAAAAATCGACTGACTTTATTTAGCTTGAACATCAAACGTTAAAAAATAACTCTAAAATTAAACCAATCAGAATCACGATTGGGTTTTTAAAAAAAAAAAATTATAGACTTTTCTAAAACAACATTGCCTATCTTGGCGATTAACCACGATAACAACTTGGCGAGAATCAAGGGGCACTCTCAAATATAGGCTAACCATGTGTTTGTGTGTGTGTGTGTGTATAAGTAATTATGTATATTTCAAGTAATAGGATATCACTTACGTTAACTAGGAATGGTGATATCGAATTTCAATCGCAATAATATGTATTATAGAGTTATTTATTATATTATTCTCAATAAAAAGCAATTAAAACTGAAGAACAGAACCTAAAGACAAATTGAGGTAACTACAACAAATCCCCTTTAAACAACCCTTATAGTGCCAAGGTAAAGAAGCAAAAGAATCAACGAGAAATTATGGGGCAACTGTCTCCATTCATAGTTATTATTTAGCACTAAGCAAGACCTGAATCGAGCGTTAGCATCATCCAAAACTGGACCTCAGACTAAAGCTAGCTAATAGTTAGGAATATGAGTAGCTATCTATAAATTTCTTCCTTAATTGCAGGATCCGGGTCATGCCCATATTTGCAAAGTTGGCGCTCACTTCCTTTGGTGAATTTCTCAGAAAAGAAAGACTCGTCTGGCGAGAAGAAATTCGCCGAAAAATGGCCAAAAACCAGCCTCTGGATATGCGATAAATTAAAACCTCATTAAAAAGAACTTCTTTTAAGTTTTGAGTCAACAAGTTGGGAATTTTGTGAAAGATAAACGGTGGAGAGAAAAAAAATGTATATTTCTATCCTAAGTGCATGGACGTCAAGAAAAAAAAAAAGAAAAAAAAAAAAAAAAAAAAAAAAAGAGAAACTGAAACAAGAAAATATGACTAAGATGTGAAACATCTTAGAAATGTGATTTTTTTATTACCATAAAGGAACGAAGGAGGGGTAGACGCTGACAGCCTACGCCAAACAGACACATAAACAAGCATTCCCGAGCATTTTGACGTTTCCAGGCCAATTCTGTATTCATAAAGCACTAACTTGGAGACTTACGGTGATACTGTGTTTATTTAGCTAAGTCAAGACATTGTCTTTTTTTTCTTGCGTACTTTGTTAATTCTAATTAAAAGAACAATTAAAATGAGCTACGCTGAACAGTTATGGAATGAGTAGGACGTTGCTCTTCTGTTCGAATTCCTTTGCTGTTATAAATGTTCGTAGAATTGCCATAAATGTCAGAATCGAACTTGAGCAGTATGTGCTGGTCTCATTAACCCTCTGAAGGAAAATATTAATTATTATATCAAGTAAATCAAATAATTAAAGTAATCAAGTAGTATTCCAAGTAATAATATGGGAGAACTATTTCATCACCAAATAGAAAAAATATTACTAATTCAAATAATCTTCTATACGGGAGAGCTTTATTAGATTAATTTTAAAATTATATACATTATTTACATTAGTAGAAATACATAGTTTTGCAATACAAGCTTCCGTGGTGTTTTTATCACAGGCAAGAAGACAATCTTTTCATACATGCATCGCCAAACTCAACATACAAAGAAATCGAAATTAACAACAAGCAGAACGTTGGCGCTTCGAGTCCACAGTTTGCAGTTACGGTGAAAAAAGGAGTGGCTGGAAATATTTCCAACACCCTCATTTAGTAAAATAATAGACCGCAGCGGTCCATTCAACTACTTTGTTAAAATAGCAGAAACTGGATAAGGGCTTGAATGGTAGGGTACTTACTTTCGGTATCGATATCCACAGGTTTGAATCCCGTAGCTGGAATGGATATTCAAAGACGTTGGGAATCGGCTTTAAGCAATAGGTTTCTGTCTCTTATAGGTTTCTTCTCTATCGGTTTTTCTCTTCTTCTTTTACAAGTTGTTGTTGTCTTATGCCACTTGGTCAAACCAAGCACGATTGAGCCGGGGGCTACTTTTAGCCTATAAGTAATAAAATAGAACATAGCGCTAAAAACCAAACCCAAAAAGGACAAAAATTCCCAAATACCCACTTGCTGTGAACATGTGTTTCTTCCGTTGAGAAATTAAGTCGTGAAAAGTCTTTTTACAGTGAAAAAAAAAAAAGATGATCATGGAACTAAAAATCAATGAAACTGCAAAAGCTCGCATATAGTAACTTCAAACGTAGATTATTTAGTGATTTATTTATTCCGCTAATGAGGAATTTGCACATGTGGGGGATTCGAACAACTTAGTGTTTTTCTGATAATTTCAGACTCGTAGATTCCAAAAATGTTCTCAAAAATGTAAAAAACTGGATCCATCATTTAAAAAATTAATTTTAAAGTTAAGCGAAAATCACGTGACATCAAAACGCTCCGTGATTGGTTGTGATGTCATCGTTCATGCAGACCAATATTTTTGTGTTGCTTTTAAGCACGCACTATTTTCCGATTTTGTTTTTGCAAGTTCCTGAAATTTTCTAGCGATCAAAATTTATTTTTATTTAAACCTGAAGGTTTATTTTATCGATCTAGATAGCTTAGTTATCTCAATTTGTCATCAATGTCTCTTCTACCTGGATTTACCAAAGCACAATCAGACAACATCCCGAAAATTGACAGCATGTCAATGTTTTCTTTCTTGGCAAAAAACCCGGATTTTATGGGAGCAGAAATACGAGGAATTAAAACCCAAAGGTATGTAAAATCATTTATATTTTTTTCTAATTTTACTTAACATGTATTAATACTTTATTCATGCTAAACACAGCTCTTTTGTTTGTAAACACAAACAAGTCAAATAAATATACATATATCATATACACACACATTTGTAGTAGCATCGTTTTTTATAAATAGAGACGGATGTAATATTAAAATAAAAATTAGAGGAGGTATTTATTGTGAGAACGGTCTCATTAGCCTTCGTGTTGCAAAAAGTAGACCGTAGCACTCCAAAACCAAACCAAAACCCAACCAATTCTTAGATATTTTAAATATGATGAAAAGAAATTTAAAATCTTTAAACGGCTTTACTTAATTATTTATACATTTTTAAATAGCAATACAATTTTATTGCCTTTAATATTGTCAAATTAAAAAAAATGTATAAAATTTCTCAAATTTAATTTTTAAAGTAATATCATTATTAAGTATTTTAAAAATATTATACTTTTTTTTCAAATTAGTCTCAAATTTAATCGAAAAATATCACTGTGATTTGATAAACAAGAAAGTATGCATCTCTGAAGAAAATATTTATAATACCTTGAAAATACATAACCTTCCCCTCCCCCGAGTTATTTATTAGATAATTATATGCTTTAGATATTTATATGTTTTTCGATATTTATATGCTTTATAAAATATTTATTGTACTTGAACTCTGTGATAATACTCGAAAATTAGCAGTTTTAAAAGTTAAATAGCAGTGGTTAATCAACAATCCTTTTAAAGGTAGAGATGTATTTTTATATACTTTAATTGTTCTATATTAGTAATATTTAAACAAAAGCAAGCATTTATTTACCGAAAAATGGTCTTCACAAACCCATAGAGATGATTTATATGATAATTTGAGGTTTAATTTCTCATCCCTTTTCATCGCAGTTGTCCAGATTTTACGTGTATGTGGGTCTTTCGGGACGCTGAAAAATATCTTCTCATTGCAATTAGTTGTTGTATTTTTACAGAGTGGCACAATACAATATTTAGAGTATGATTTTTTAATGCCAGACATAACAAAAAAATTTCTATTATATGCGATACTTTACACAAAAACAAATTTAAAAGTCGCCTTTTAACATGTAAACAGCATAGGTGCTCGGTGTCTACATGAACGATGACGTCACAAACTCGGCGGAGAAAAAGTATCGTTTTTGAGAGACGTTAAAGAGTCCGCTATAAAACCCATTAGAAATCACTCATTAGGCCCCCAAATGAAAGAAAAATAACTACTGTCCTGCTTACATTTTTGTCTTCTATCGTTTAAAATCAAAATTAGAAAACGTGAAAATTCCTCATTGCGAAGGAGCAAACATGCTTTCTCAAGAACGCACAATTATTGTCGTTCACAGAACGTCAATGACAACTATTCCCTGCAAAGGGAAAATATACAGTAACACAAGGAGGTACCATGCAAACTGCCATATTGTGCCATATTGTATGTAAATTGCCATAATATGTCATATATGGCCATAATATGTGCCATATTGTATGTAAATTTGTCAACGGGCTGCTCCCATACATCGTAATAGTAAACTATGCTACGAAATTCACGTTCCTAGCTTCAGTAGTTTGGGCTGTACATCTATACGTAAATCAGTCTTGTTTTCATTTTAGATGTATGCAGATAACTATTTTTTGGTACTTGGCTTGAAATGAGATTTTTTAAGATTTACTTGGTTGAAATGGCATGAAGCAACTTTTTTTCCCTCCAACCCCACTTTTGACACTTTTGAGAGTTACTAACAAACTGATAGTTTTTTTTACAGATTGACTTTACTAATAGTAGGACAACATCAATGATAGATATTTACGCAAAGTATATGATAGCGTAATGTAAACGACAGATGATCTAATATAATCTCCTTAAATTTGGATCAAAATTTGGTAAAATCCTTAAAAATGAACAACTTTTAAAATGAAAAGTTACAATAAATTTCCTTAACCTCTTGAGGACTAGTACATAAATTCTATACAAGTCGACCGTTGTGAAAACCTTTGCCGTTTACGCCATCTAGTAATTAAATCTAGCATTTAAAAATTAAAATAAAACGTTCTGATCTCCTACAACGCATAAGTGACGCTGGTCTCTCAATATCAACCGGAGATCATCGCGTGGAGGCAACGCTGGACTGATAAGATTAAAATCGCTATGTTGCGTATACGAGACGCTGGTCGCGAAGGGATTAAAATACACAGTTAAAAGACTAGAGGGGACAGAGGTTTCAGGACAGGCGATCCTTGGCAACTAAGAAATATAACATTGACCGTCTACTCAATCGACTTTAAAGCTGCCTATGACAGCTTCAACAGAGAAAAAGTACTAGATGCTATGCTAGAATTTAACATACTTAGAAACCTGATTAGCCTTATAGAATAATTTTGAATATAGAATAAATTTGTTTTAGCCTTCGACAAGGAGATTTGCTATCATGCCTGCTATTTATTATAACCTTGGAAGAAGTCTTATGAAACTTTAAAATAAATACAGACGGAACTACGTTACAGAGAATTATCCAACTGCTGACTATTTCCGATAATATTGGCATTATTGGAAGAACCAAACGATCTGTTGTTGAAACTTTTGTTATTCTCGAAGAAGGAGCAAGATAAATAGAACTGGTCTTTAACACAGAAAAAAACTAAATTTTTGATTACTACAAACAAAACTATCGGTTTTTCCCTCTACAGATAAAAAACTATACCTTTGAAATTGTAAAACTTTTTTTAAATATTTGGGCACATTGATCTCAAGTTAAAAATTGAAATAATAGTGTACCGAGGTACTTTCCCACGATGGTCAGCACGTGCATGCACAACTGTGGAAGAAATTTCCAAGAAGAATTTAGGACTTTGATTGTTGGCTTCGAGTTTTAGGGCCTATGCGGAGGGGTTATAGATCACGGAATGACACAGGGGTAACGGTCAAGCTCGCACAGATATGTAACCGTGACTTATGGGGGCAGGGGATAAAAAAATAGTGTCAGCTTTCACAAAAGGGGTTATTTTAATCAGCCCACCTGCACATCCGAAAGGGGTGCAGATGTGGGAAAATTTCACCAACTAGCGATTGGCAAATAAAGAAAAGGGGCGGTAAAACCGAGGTGAGGAGTTGTGAAAGAGAGTGAAGAAAAAGGAGTCGAAGTCGAGATTGAAGAATTGCTGAACATTCAGAGTCCGGATCAGCAATCGATTTCCGAACCCGTATGCCAGCATAGACGTACAGCACATTAATGGCCACTACGCCAATACCGACGCCCTTTTACGCCCTTTACATCCTAATGTTAAAAGAGCGAGCCTGCTCCCCTGTAATGTCCGGAGGTAAATAGATTTAACATATTCATGACGGTTATTTAGGCCTCAGTTAGTAATTCAATATTTTGGTTAAGGAATAACGCATAACTAAAGAGAATTGTAATAATTGTGTATTGATGAATATCAAAATCCAAATAATTGCTGTTAATGTTATATGGTAATCAAGTAATGTAGCAATTTGTAAATAGTGTGCGTAATAAATGTCTTAATCCAAATATAAGGTATCATATTTTTACTGTGTTTCCTCTTTGTAAACGAACACTGGTGTTAGTGTTGTAAGTGCATTACAACAAATAGAATGTACATTTTTTTGCCTTGGAAATCAGCTTAAATAAAAGTAATCAGCACAAATATCAAAGTAGGCTTATACAAAACCTTAATAAGGTATATTGTTCCTTACGGAAGTGACGGTCGGTAAAAAGTTTTAAAATAAGCATAAAATCAGTAAGAAATAAAAAATAAAATGAGATGATACCACTGTGCTTCAAATTTCGTTTACATTATTCGTCAACCTCCACGTTTAGTCATGTACCTTTTCTTAAACAGTCAACAACTAGCTACTGCACTGAGCTCACGTTCAACCAAATACAATGCAGAAAATGCGTTTAAAATATCTGTTCTTTATCCCAGTACTGATCAAATGGCGGCCCATAGTAGAATTCACGAAATTTATAGCATTTTTTATTGTAAATACACTATTATTCGATTGATTTATTGAGAATTTTTATAGATATGTGAATTTTTACACATTATGTCTACTGGCCTCTCCCCTTAATTGCCATAACACCCTCATTTTCCTTTGAACAAGCTAACGCCTCCCTTGAGAACTTGTGCTCTAGACCACTGGTTCTCAACGGGGGCGATACCGACCCCCGGCGAGGGGAGACGATACTGATGGGCAGGGATGGGAGATATGAGCATGTTTTAAATTTCAAACTTAACACATTAAAGGACACTATCTATATCCCTCAAAGCGAAGTTCACTATATGCCAATAGCCGTCCAAAACGAAACGGTCGTTTTTAGACACTAAGGCTATAATAGCGGCACAAATGTGCATTTGCCAGCGTACAAGTAGAAGCCTAGTGTCATGTTGAACCTAATTAAAGGTGCTGAATTAATCAAAATTAAATTTATTTAAGTAGAAAGAGTAAAACTATATTACTAGTATTCTAAAAATTACAAAAACATACATTGTTAATTTTCGAACTTCACTTGTTCTTACTGTCCGTCAATGTGCTAATTTTAAAAGTAGCAAATAAAATTATTACATTAATCATATAATTTACACAATTTTTACCAGTAATTAAACAAACTTAAGTGACGGTACGATAATCAGTAATTTTCACCGCCCGAAGTTGTCATGTGTGAAATTGGGCCGACATTCCAAAATATAATTAATCAACAACATTCGTTTGAGCGTGTCTCACTAACTCTATTGAAGGAAATTACTTAAACATTTCGCCTCTTATAATTGAGTACTTCTTCGAAAAACTTCAAATTACTAGACTTTTACAAAGGAGGACGTTGAACATATTTCGTCTCCGCAGGAGGGCGGCAGGTTTAAAAAGGTTCACAAACACTGCTCTAGACAGAGTCTCGACAACTTTCACATAATGTACTTTTTTTCTGTTTTAAATCTCATTTTCTCGGAAAACAGGCGAGCATTAATTTTCTTGTTTTACGTCTTCAACTTCCTTTTTCAATAACAGCTCGCCTACGCCAAACTCCAGAGCCTCTCACTCCCGGCAAATCCTGTCTCGCTATCAGCAAGAACTCCCAACCGCCGAGCATTTCCTCCTCCCCTCGCTATCAGCTGAAAACGAGCACCTGTGTTCGCAGACTTCAGAACGGGGGCAAAGCGTTTCAGAAGAACGACAAGCGAAAACATTTCTTTTTTCCTCAGCTATTGCAGGCAAAACAAACCTCTCGTGCTCGGTTGCTATATAAGCAGACTTTCTCACTGAGTGCCTTGTTAGAATCCGTCTCCCTTTTTTCTCTCTCCCTTAAGTCTGGTGAACGGAGATAATAACAGACGCGGGAAGTTCGATTCCCTTTCTCCGAAATGTTTTTCTGACTCAACCGCTGTTCGGAGAAAAAAGGTGCAAAAAGCCGACGGGTGGAAAAGAGAAACTGGCGTGGATCCGAAACCGCAAAAGTATAACGGTCGTGACGCGTCACAGGTACAGCCGACGTGATAATGGGTGACCCGGAT
>CM063511.1:59500510-59584887 GCA_032207245.1 Pardosa pseudoannulata | reverse complement strand
TCCCATTATAATCCCAACATGAAACTTTGAGGATTAATTAACAATAATATGAGCAATTTTTGAGATTTTTTTCAAAATTTTAAAAACTTGGCTTTTTGAGAAATTTAAATTTTAAATTTTAATTTTAATTTAAATTTTTTAAAAAATTTTCAAGTCATCATGTGTTGTATATTATATGAAAGCCCATTAAAAAAAGTTTAAAATAACACCTTGCACATATCTCTAGCTTAATTAGGTGAGTAGCAAGTGTAATTTAAATGTATGCCGATAGTGTATTTTTTAGACAAATCTGGCAACTTTAAAGCCTTATAACTCCCAAACCAATTATTATTTGAACATAAGATTTGGGGATTTTCTTTATTTCCATGAAGTCGCTTACTGTACCAAATTTAATCAAAATTGGAGGGGGTCAGGTAGAATTTGTTCTAAAATTGTGTCGATTTCACATGGAATAACCCTATAGACAGTCAACAATGGACAGTCAATTTTTTAATTATTTATACAATTCTTATGTTTTAAAAAATAATATACAGTACATAAATAAGTTCGTGTGAATTAAAGGGGGTGGATAAATTTATCTAATTATACATATCGTTTGTTGTTATCAATCGGTTATTGTTATCAAAATCATGGTGTCCCAAACTGATCACGTTAAGCGGAGTCCACTGTATCACTTTTAACTCAAAAATGATTTCAGAGAGAATGTATTGTATTTAGGACTAAAACGATCCACACCCACATACAACTCAATGGTTTATGGATGACAGAGCGTAAAAATGTGGAAGATAATCCTTTCAAAACTTTTAGTTTTAAAACTAAATGCTCATTTATTAAAAATTTTTATATTTCTTTTCATTATCGTTTACGTCAAAGTTCGTATTGTTTATTAGAGTAGTTTGTTTTCGTTTGGTTTAACGCGCTATCGTTTGCTGTTTTGCTGCACGAGGGCTATACTAAAACTTACTCATTAACCTTCTAAGCGGTTTTGGTTTGGTTTTGGTTTGGAGCACAACGGTCTACTGTTTTGCACACGAGGGCTAATGAGACCGGGACCTACTGCTTAAAGCCAATTCCGAACGGCTACGAACATCCATGCCACAGTGGGATTCGAACCCACGAACTCCGGTACCGACGATCAGTGCCCTAACCGATCAGCAACCCTCTAAGCTGTTCGCACGTACAATTCCATCAAATCTATGATGTCTTCAAAGCGTTTGTCACGTACAATTTTCGACCTCCAAAAACGTTCCGAAAATGGATGTAATGTACATTTCTGCCAGTGTTTGAGGTAGGAGGGTCAGGTCGATTGTTTAGAAACTGCATCCCTCTTTGACTGACATTTATTGAGGGATGCACCCCTACTTCCTGAGGCACAAAGACGCTGATAGCTTTTCATGACTTTGTAACTCTATTTCGAAGTATTTCGTTTGTGGTAACAGATGTATCTCTAATTGCACCACCTAAATATCTTGGATAACTTTCGGAAAAAGATATAAAAATATATAAATAAGTCTCTCAAAGAATATTTTTATTTGTACTTTTAGAATCCATCATTTCTTATGGGATGTCTTCGAGACTTGACAAGCTTTATGTGTATTAAAAATTAACAATCTATAGTATATATTTATATATCTATTTATAACCGGAAGTAAAGGGACAATAACGAGTATGGGTTTTTCGTATTCCATTCTAGTCGACAAAGGGTGAAGTAAAAAATCATAGAACGCTTTGGCCACTGACACAGTAAACCTTTAGCGTATTTTTTTAGACTTTTTTTAATCGGTGTGTTCCACTCGGAGGGTTAAAGCGGAGTCCACTGTATTGCTGTTTCTAAGATCAAATTAATTTTACGTTATTGAGACTCGTATTCGATTATAGTTTATGAAAGAGAAGGGGGAGGCATCTGACTAGTACTTATAGTCCACAATATTCTAAATCGGGCCCAGCTTGTTCAGTCTTTTTCAAAACTTTTGTCATTTTAAGCAAGTTTTGAAAAACACTTGGCATTGTTCACTAAAATCTTCTAATTCTTGTTTTGGAAAAATGCACTTGAAACTAAAATAAATAATTTCAACCCAGCAGGTCTACCTACGCGTCTCGTCTCAGTGTAAACAGAAAACTAAATCTAAACCATCATCGAGCAATTACGCAAATCTCCAGCATGTGCTAAAGGCAGCCGTTTCCACGAAAAGAATCTGCGAAAAAATGGACGTCATTCAGCGGCGCAGATCTGACATTCTCGAACAAAGCGACGACAAGGTCTCCCTTTGTCATTTAAACAGCTGTGGTAGACACTTTCTTATTCGCCCACCGATATGTTTTAATATGGAATATATTCAAAAAAGAACCCCCACCGCACGTCACACAAATTACCTCACTCGGAGCTGAGATGCTTTCAAATGCAAAGTGCATCTCTCCTTTTTTCTGTTTTGTTATTATATGGCTTGCGAAACTAGATGTCTTTACGAGCATTTTTCTCTCAGGTAAAATTGAATAAATGCATGCTCTACAAACTAGCCCCTGAAACGTATAGAATATTTTGTGATATTATTCATATTTTCTTTCTCTCTATGTCTTTCTTCTGTCTATCTCTCTATCTATCTCTATTTCTCTCTATTTCTCTCTATTTCTCTCTTATATCTTTCTTATCTCTCTCTCTCTCTCTCTATCTATCTATCTATCTATCTCTATCTCTCTCTTCTCTCTATCCATCTCTCTGTTCTATTTCTCTCTATTTCTCTCTTATATCTTTCTTATATCTTTCTTATATCTTTCTTATATCTTTCTTATATCTTTCTTATATCTTTCTTATATCTTTCTTATATCTTTCTTATATCTTTCTTATATCTCTCTCTATCTCTCTCTCTCTCTCTCTCTTCTCTCTCTTTCTCTATCTCTCTCTTTCTCTATCTCTCTCTCTCTCTCTCTTCTCTCTCTTATCTCTATCTCTCTCTCTCTCTTCTCTCTCTTATCTCTATCTCTCTCTTTTCTCTATCTCTCTTTTCTCTATCTCTCTTTTCTCTATCTGTCTATTCTCTATCTATCTATTCTCTATCTATCTATTCTCTATCTCTCTATTCTCTATCTCTCTATTCTCTATATCTCTCTATCTCTCTCTTCTCTATCTCTCTCTCTCTCTTCTCTCTCTTATCTCTATCTCTCTCTTCTCTCTCTTATCTCTCTCTCTCTCTTCTCTCTCTTCTCTCTATCTCTCTCTTCTCTCTCTCTCTTCTCTCTATCTCTCTCTTCTCTCTCTTCTCACTCTCTCTTCTCTATCTCTCTCTCTCTTCTCTCTCCTCTCTCTCTTCTCACTCTCTCTCACTCTCTCTCTCTCTCTCTCTCTCTCTTCTCTCTATCTCTCTCTCTCTTCTCTCTATATCTCTCTCTTTTCTCTATCTCGCTTTTCTCTCTCTCTATCTCTCTCTTCTCTATCTCTCTCTCTCTCTCTCTATCTCATCTCTTCTCTCTATCTCTCTCTTCTCTCTATCTCTCTCTTCTCTCTATCTCACTCTTCTCTCTATCTCACTCTTCTCTCTATCTCTCTCTTCTCTCTATCTCTCTCTTCTCTCTATCTCTCTTTATATCTCTTCTCTATCACTCTTTTCTCTATCACTCTCTCTTCCCTCTATCACTCTCTTCTCTATCTCTCTTTTTCTCCCTCTCGCTCTTCCTCTCTCTCCTTCTCCCTCTCTTTGAGTGATAAATATACTTATCACCAAAGTTCCTAGTTTTAAAATGCCTACGATAAAACACTTTACCACTGTTGGTGGAAATACGAGAAACTAAATTAGCCAAAAATTAACTAGCAAATTAACGAGAAGTCGACTGTATATTAATCATTTTATTGCCAAACATAGAGCCGCGGTAGATCAGTCGGCCAAGGCAACGGTCTCGTAACTGGAAGGTTGAAGGTTCGGAACCCGAGCCGGCCTAAGATTCGCCGTGTTCGTTAAAGGTGACTGGGGAAAGTAAACTATGTTCGTGGTCACAATGTCCTCCCAAATTCTCAATCAATACCTCCGGTGGTGGCGGGCCAAGCCCATGCGTCCTCTTCTTGGTTCCTGCTTTAAAATTAGGAGGTCCCACTTGAGCAAGAAGTCTTACTTTCACCCTTGAGGTGCTCGTTAAAACGAAAAGTGCACCTTTTGCCTTAATACGAGTAGCATATGGCTCAATCGTGCTTAGTCTGACACAAGACAACAACAATTGCTAAACATACTAAAGTCAATGCTTCAACTATAAGAAGTATGTAGTAAATCCCAATGAGGGAGATGTACAGATGCGATATTTAAGCTCCGGATTTTGTCGCCAAATTTGGCGGCTTTTTCGAGCGTTTTGCCAAGTGATGACTGTTTATCTTTTACTACCCTGACATGTTTATTAAAATGTGTGTATGTTTTATGCATTTATAGTTGTTGTAATAAGTTGTAACAATATGAGAAGGTTGAGGGGGGACCCCCCTAAAAAAATTTTAAATTTGTTTTAAAGAATTTTGTAAAATCTTTGATTTTTTAAAAGCCATGTGGTGCCGTCCATGTTTTTTTCTTGGTGATCTTTCAGAAAACGCCATTTTTGTTTGGCGACTTTCAAAAATGGGTTTTTTTTTCGCCAAGATCGCCAAGAAAAAAACATGGCCGGTAGAGCGTAGATATCGCATCTGTTTCCCGAAACAATAGCAAGTACTGATTTCCATAGAACTGAAAGTCTGCTTTAGGCAAAGACCAACTAACGACTATAGACAATTCTCGCCAGACGATGTCTAAGATGTACAAACACTCGGTTAACCTATTCTGAAGTAACACTATAAAATATTCTAAATACACTCAAGAGCCAAACATTATGACCATCCCTAAATTTTGCAATGAATTCGCCTGGATGACGTGGAAGGCACGTGATCAAGTGGAATGGTATTTAACTGCTGTTGGAGAGTCTGAGGAAACATTCTTTCACTTACTTCTGTGTGTTACGGGAAAGGCTTCAGATCTAAGCGATTTTGACAGAGGGCAGATTGTAATGGTTCGAATTCTCGAAACAACAAGTATTTCCGAAACTGCACGACTCGTGGGTTGTTTGTGATCTACAGTTGTTAGTAGTTATGCAAATTGGATGAATGACAGTGAAACCAGCAATAGACGAGATGGTGTCGGACGTCCCCACGATATCAAAGAAAAAGGTCGTCGGAGACTGTCTCGCATGGTGAAGCAAAACCGGAGCAAGACAGTGGCTCAGCTGATAACCCAATACGCCCCTTGTCACAAGGCTAAAATTGTGTTGGAGTGGTTCCAGGAACATGATGCTGAATTCCAGTTAATGTCCTGTTCGCCTAACTCACTGGATCTCAATCCGATAGAACACATTTGGGATGTCATGGGACGGCAGCTCAGAGTTCAAAGACCACCCATTCGCAATATCTCGGATTTGCGTAACCGTTGCTTAAACATCTGGTACAATCTGTCTCTGGCCATCTACCAAGGACTTGTGGCATCCATGCCAAGGCGGGTTGAAGCTGTATTGGGTGCCAAAGGTGGGCCAACTCGTTATTGACAGGTGGTCATAATGTTTTGGCTCTTGAGTGTATAACTTTTTATTTACAAAAACTACATATTTATATTTACAAAAAGACAAAAACATATAATTACCAGTAAAAATTTAGTTCAAGGTGCCCCCTTGCTTTATTGGCGATAATTTTTGCCGCCAATAATGCCACCATGCCATGTAAGATGGCGGCGATAAACAAGAGCTTTACAAATGCAATAAAAAGCATAAACTATAACTGTTAAAATACTAAAAAGCACAGTATAGATAAAATTTACACAGAATAAATTTATATATATAAAATTATCACATCAATGGCGATACTAAACTAAAAAAGCATAAAAAATGAATGCTGCCACAACGTAGTTACCAATTTCAACCATTGAAAACGCTAGGCTTTAGAAGCTTATTTATATAAACTTCTAAACTGCTTGTGACCTAATTCTTATCAGTGGTGAGCCGTAACAATATTATCTTCTTTTAAATGAATTTATTTTTCTTAAGTCACTCCAATTCAAAAAGTGTTTTAATATACCATTGCTATTAAAAACTAGAGTTAAAGGTGAAAGAAGCACCATTATCAATATTTCTTTCATTCAACGGCGGGTAATTAAACGGAGACCTACTGTTTAGAACAAATTTAAAACGACTACAAACATCCATGCTAGCAACAAGGTGAATGGAATTCGAGCATTATAAAGAATATTGGACAAACAAATTGTTCTGAAAGCTGGATGTAGGTCAAGTAATAAATCATATGACGTTCGAAACGTTTTGCACGACTAATATATATTTTTTGTCTTCTCTCGTTTAAAATCAAAATTAGAAAACGTTTTGGACAACTACTATATGTGTGTGGTAAAAATATATTTGAGGATGCCTCTTGGCGAAATTGGCGAATTGTGTTTGACGCCAATCCTGTTCACG
This sequence comes from Pardosa pseudoannulata, assembly GCA_032207245.1. Classification (NCBI taxonomy): domain Eukaryota; kingdom Metazoa; phylum Arthropoda; class Arachnida; order Araneae; family Lycosidae; genus Pardosa; species Pardosa pseudoannulata. Next base: position 59,578,425 of record CM063511.1, on the reverse strand, counting down.
CGTAACACCGTGCAAACGGCCTAAACATGGTAAAATTTCAATAAAACATTTGAAAATTTCAATAAAACATTGGCAAAATATAATAAAATTGCAATGAGCATAATATAAGCAAAATTAATAAACCAAATAAAATACATTTTGAATAGAAACAAAAATTAATGAAGTAAGCACAGAAGAAAAGAAAGGAAAAAAATCGACTGACTTTATTTAGCTTGAACATCAAACGTTAAAAAATAACTCTAAAATTAAACCAATCAGAATCACGATTGGGTTTTTAAAAAAAAAAAATTATAGACTTTTCTAAAACAACATTGCCTATCTTGGCGATCAACCACGATAACAACTTGGCGAGAATCAAGGGGCAACCTCGAATATAGGCTAACCATGTGTGCGTGTGTAATTATGTATATTTCAAGTGATAGGATATCACTCACGTTAATTAGGAATGGTGATATCGAATTTCAATTGCAATAATATTTATTATAGAGTTATTTATTATATTATTCTCAATAAAAAAGCAATTAAAACTGAAGAACAGAACCTAAAGATAAATTGAGGTAACTACAGCAAAAGCCCTTAAATAACCCTTATAGTGTCACAAGTAAAGACGCAAAAGCATCAACCAGAAATTATGGGGCAACTGTCTCCATTCATAGTTATTTTTCAGCGCTAAGCAAGACCTGAATCGAGCGTTAGCATCAGCCAAAACTGGACCTCAGACTAAAGCTAGCTAATAGTTATGAATATAAGTAGCTATCTATAAATTTCTTCCTTGATTGCAGGATCCGGGTCATGCCCATATTTGCAAAGTTGGCGCTCACTTCCTTTGGTGAATTTCTCAGAAAAGAAAGACTCGTCTGGCGAGAAGAAATTCGCCGAAAAATGGCCAAAAACCAGCCTCTGGATATGCGATAAATTAAAACCTTATTAAACAGAACTTCTTTTAAGTTTTGAGTCAACAAGTTGGGAATTTTGTGAAACATAAACGGTGAAGAGAAAAAAAAATGTATATTTCTATCCTAAGTGCATGGACAGCAAGAAAAAAAAGAAACTGAAACAAGAAAATATGACTAAGATGTGAAACATCTTGGGAATGGGGTTTTTTATTACCAAAAAGGAACGGAGGAGGGGTAGACGCTGACAGCCTACGCCAAACAGAAACATAAACAAGCATTCCCGAGCATTTTGACGTTACCAGTCCAATTCTGTATTTATAAAGTACTAACTTGGAGACTTACGGTGATACTGTGTTTATTTAACTAAGTCAAGACATTGTCTTTTTTTCTTGAGTACTTTGTTAATTCTAATTAAAAGGACAATTAAATTGAGCTACGCTGAACAGTTATGGAATGAGTAGGACGTTGCTCTTCTGTTCGAATTCCTTTGCTGTTATAAATGTTCGTAGAATTGCCATAAATGTCAGAATCGAACTTGAGCAGTATGTGCTGGTCTCATTAACCCTCTGAAGGAAAATATTAATTATTATATCAAGTAAATCAAATAATTAAAGTAATCAAGTAGTATTCCAAGTAATAATATGGGAGAACTATTTCATCACCAAATAGAAAAAATATTACTAATTCAAGTAATCTTCTATATGGGAGACCTTTATTAGATTAATTTTAAAATTATATACATTATTTACATTAGTAGAAATACATAGCTTTGCAATATAAGCTTCCGTGGTGCTTTTATTACAGGCAAGAAGACAATCTTTTCATACATGCATCGCCAAACTCAACATACAAAGAAATCGAAATTAACAACAAGCAGAACGTTGGCGCTTCAAGTCCACAGTTTGCGGTTACGGTGAAAAAAGGAGTGGCTGGAAATATTTCCAACACCCTCATTTAGTAAAATAATAGACCGCAGCGGTCCATTCAACTACTTTATTTGTTAAAATAGCAGAAGCTGGATAAGGGCTTGAATGGTAGGGTACTTATTTTCGGTATCGATATCCACTGGTTTGACTCCCTTAGCTGGAATGGATATTCAAAGACGTTGGGAATGGGCTTTAAGCAATAGGTTTCTGTCTCTTATAGGTTTCTTCTCTATCGATTTTTCTCTTCTTCTTTTACAAGTTGTTGTTGTTGTCGTTGTTATCTTATGGCACTTGGTCAAACCAAGCACGATTGAGCAGGAGGCTACTTTTAGCCCACAAGTAATAAAATAGAACAAACATAGAGCTCAAACCCAAACCCAAAAAGGACAAAAATTTACAAATACCTACTTACTGTCAACGTGTTTCTTCCGTTGAGAAATTAAGTCTGAAAAGTCCTTTTACAGTGAAAAAAAAAAAAAGATGATCATGGAACTAAAAATCAATGAAACTGCAAAGGCTCGCACATAGTAACTTCAAACGTGGATTATTTAATGATTTCTTTATTCCGCTAATGAGGAATTTGCATATGTGGGGGATTCGAAACAACTTAGTGTTTTTCTGGTAATTTCAGACTCGTAGATTCCAAAAATGTTCTCAAAAATGTAAAAAAACTGGATCCATCATTTAAAAAATTAATTTTAAAGTTAAGCGAAAATCACGTGACATCAAAACGCTCCGTGATTGGTTGTGATGTCATCGTTCATGCAGACCAATATTTTTGTGTTGCTTTTAAGCACGCACTATTTTCCGATTTTGTTTTTGCAAGTTCCTAAAATTTTCTAGCGATCAAAATTTATTTTTATTTAAACCTGAAGGTTTATTTTATCGATCTAGATAGCTTAGTTATCTCGATTTGTCATAAATGTCTCTTCTACCTGGATTTACCAAAGGACAATCAGACAACCTCCCGAAAATTGACAGCATGTCAATGTTTTCTTTTTTGGCAAAAAACCCGGATATTATGGGAGCAGAAATACGAGGAATTAAAACCCAAAGGTACGTAAAATCATTTATATTTTTCTAATTTTACTTAACATGTATTAATACTTTATTCATGCTAAACACAGCTCTTTTGTTTGTAAACACAAACAAGTCAAATAAATATACATATATCATATACACACACATTTGTAGTAGCATCGTTTTTTATAAATAGAGACGGATGTAATATTAAAATAAAAATTAGAGGAGGTATTTATTGTGAGACCGGTCTCATTAGCCTTCGTGTTGCAAAAAGTAGACCGTAGCACTCCAAAACCAAACCAAAACCTAACCAATTCTTAGATATTTTAAATATGATGAAAAGAAATTTAAAATCTTTAAACGGCTTTACTTAATTATTTATACATTTTTAAATAGCAATACAATTTTATTGCCTTTAATATTGTCAAATTAAAAAATGTATAAAATTTCTCAAATTAAATTTTTAAAGTAATATCATTATTAAGTATTTTAAAAATATTATACTTTTTTTCAAATTAGTCTCAAAATTTAATCGAAAAATATCACTGTGATTTGATAAACAAGAAAGTATGCATCTCTGAAGAAAATATTTATAATATCTTGAAAATACATAACCTTCCCCTCCCCCGAGTTATTTATTAGATAATTATATGCTTTAGATATTTATATGTTTTTCGATATTTATATGCTTTATAAAATATTTATTGTACTTGAACTCTGTGATAATACTCGAAAATTAGCAGTTTTAAAAGTTAAATAGCAGTGGTTAATCAACAATCCTTTTAAAGGTAGAGATGTATTTTTATATACTTTAATTGTTCTAAATTAGTAATATTTAAACAAATGCAAGCATTTATTTACCGAAAAATGGTCTTCACAAACCCATAGAGATGATTTATATGATAATTTGATGTTTAATTTCTCATCCCTTTTCATCGCAGTTGTCCAGATTTTACGTGTATGTGGGTCTTTCGGGACGCTGAAAAATATCGTCTCATTGCAATTAGTTGTTGTATTTTTACAGAGTAGCACAATACAATATTTAGAGTATGATTTTTTAATGCCAGACATAACAAAAAAAAAATAATTCTATTATATGCGATACTTTACACAAAAACAAATTTAAAAGTCGCCTTTTAACATGTAAACAGCATAGGCGCTCGGTATCGACATGAACGATGACGTCACAAACTCGGCGGAGAAAAAGTATCGTTTTTGAGACACGTTAAAGAGTCCGCAATAACACCCATTAAAAATCACTGATTAGGCAACCAAATGAAAGAAAAATAACTACTGTCCTGCCTACTTTTTTGTCTTCTATCGTTTAAAATCAAAATTAGAAAACGTGAAAATTCCTCATTGCGAAGGAGCAAACATGCTTTCTCAAGAACGCACAATTATTGTCGTTCACAGAACGTCAATGACAACTATTCCCTGCAAAGGGAAAATATACAGTAACACAAGGAGGGTGCCATGCAAACTGCCATACTGTGCCATATTGTATGTAAATTGCCATATTGTCATATATGGCCATAATATGTGCCATATTGTATGTAAATTTGTCAACGGGCTGCTCCCATACATCGTAATAGTAAACTATGCTCCGAAATTCACGTTCCTAGCTTCAATAGTTTGGGCTGTACATCTATACGTAAATCAGTCTTGTTTTCCTTTTAGATGTATGCAGATAATTATTTTTTGGTACTTGGCTTGAAATGAGATTTTTTAAGAGTTACTTGGTTGAAATGGCATGAAGCAACTTTTTTTCCCTCCAACCCCATTTTTGACACTTTTGAGAGTTACTAACAAACTGATAATTTTTTTTACAGATTGACTTCTCTAATAGAAGGACAACATCAATAATAGATATTTACGCAAAGTATGTGATAGCGTAATGTAACCGACAGATAATCTAATATAAACTCCTTAAATTTGGGTCAAAATTTGGTAAAATCCTTAAAAATGGACAACTTTTAAAATGAAAAGTTACAATAAATTTCCTTAACCTCTTGAGGACTAGTACATAAATTCTATACAAGTCGACCGGTGTGAAAACCTTTGCCGTTTACGCCATCTAGTAATTAAATCTAGCATTTAAAAATTAAAATAAAACGTTCAGATATCCGATTGCGCATACGTGACGCTGGTCTCTCAATATCAACCGGAGATCATCGCGACGATGCGAAGCTGGACTGATAAGATTAAAATCGCTATGTTGCGTATACGAGACGCTGGTCGCGAAGGGATTAAAATACACAGTTAAAAGACTAGAGGGGACAGAGGTTTCAGGACAGGCGATCCTTGGCAACTAAGAAATATAACATTGACCGTCTACTCAATCGACTTTAAAGCTGCCTATGACAGCTTCAACAGAGAAAAAGTACTAGATGCTATGCTAGAATTTAACATACTTAGAAACCTGATTAGCCTTATAGAATAATTTTATAAGAGTTAAGTAGAATAAAAATTTCGACATGCCTCTAAAAACCTTTTTATTCCGCGAAAGGCCTGCGACAAGGAGATTTGCTATCATGCCTGCTATTTATTATAACCTTGGAAGAAGTCTTATGAAACTTTAAAATAAATACAGACGGAACTACGTTACAGAGAATTATCCAACTGCTGACTATTTCCGATAATATTGGCATTATTGGAAGAACCAAACGATCTGTTGTTGAAACTTTTGTTATTCTCGAAGAAGGAGCAAGATAAATAGAACTGGTCTTTAACACAGAAAAAAACTAAATTTTTGATTACTACAAACAAAACTATCGGTTTTTCCCTCTACAGATAAAAAACTATACCTTTGAAATTGTAAAACTTTTTTTAAATATTTGGGCACATTGATCTCAAGTTAAAAATTGAAATAATAGTGTACCGAGGTACTTTCCCACGATGGTCAGCACGTGCATACACAGCTGTGGAAGAAATTTCCAAAAAGAACTTAGGGCTTTGATTGTTGACTTCGAGTTTTAGGGATACCTGCGGAGGAGTTATAGATCACGGAATGGCACAAGCGTAACGGTCAAGCTCGCACAGAGATGTAACCGTGAGTTATGGGGCAGGGGTTAAAAATGTCAGCTTTCACAAAAGGGGTTATTTTAATGAGCCCACCTGCACTCCCAAAGGAGGTGCAGATGTGGGAAAATTTCACCAACAAGCGATTTGCAAAGGAAAAAAAGGGGGCGTTAAAATCGAGGTGATGAGTTTGGAAAGCGTGTGAAGAAAAAGGAGTCTAGGTCGAGATTGAAGAGTTTCTCGACAGAGAGCCCGGACCAGCAATCGAGTCCCGAACCCGCATGCCAGCATAGACGTACAGCAAAATAACGGCCGCTACGCCAGTACCGACGCCCTTTTACGCCCTTTACATCCTGATGAAAGCCCGAGCCTGCTCCCCTGTAATGTCCGGAGGTAAATAGATTTAACATATTTATGACGGTTATTTAGGCCTCAGTTAGTAATTCAATATTTTGATTAAGGAATAACGTATAACAAAAGAGAATTGTAATAATTATTGTGTAATGATGAATATAAAATCTAAATAATTGCTGGTTATGTTATATGGTGATCAAGGAAGGTAGCAATTTGTAAATAGTGTGCGTAATAAATGTCTTAATCCAAATATAAGGTATCCTATTTTTACTGTGTTTCCTCTTTGTAAACGAACACTGGTGTTAGTGTTGTAAGTGCATTACAACAAATAGAATGTACATTTTTTTTGCCTTGGAAATCAGCTTAAATAAAAAGTAATCAGCACAAATATCAAAGTAGGCTTATACAAAACCTTAATAAGGTATATTGTTCCTTACGGAAGTGACGGTCGGTAAAAAGTTTTAAAATAAGCATAAAATCAGTAAGAAATAAAAAATAAAATGAGATGATACCACTGTGCTTCAAATTTCGTTTACATTATTCGTCAACCTCCACGTTTAGTCATGTACCTTTTCTTAAACAGTCAACAACTAGCTACTGCACTGAGCTCACGTTCAACCAAATACAATGCAGAAAATGCGTTTAAAATATCTGTTCTCTATCCCAGTACTGATCAAATGGCGGCCCATAGTAGAATTCACGAAATTTATAGCATTTTTTATTGTAAATACACTATTATTCGATTGATTTATTGAGAATTTTTATAGATATTATGTGAACTTTTACACATATTATGTCTACTGGCCTCTCCCCTTGATTACCATAACACCCTCAATTTCTTTTGAACCTGGTACCGCCTCCCTTGAGAACCTATGCTCTAGACCACTGGTTCTCAAGGGGATGATACCGACCCCCAAGCGAGATGAGACGATGCTGATGAGCAGTGATGGGAGATATGAGCCTGTTTTGAATTTCAAACTTAACACGTTAACGGACACTATCTATATCCCTCAAAGCGAAGTTCACTATGTGCCATGACGACAATAGCCGTCCAAAACGAAACGGTCGTTTTTAGACACTAAGGCTATAATAGCGGCACAAATGTGCATTTGCCAGCGTACAAGTAGAAGCCTAGTGTCATGTTGAACCTAATTAAAGGTGCTGAATTAATCAAAATTAAATTTATTTAAGTAGAAAGAGTAAAACTATATTACTAGTATTCTAAAAATTACAAAAACATACATTGTTAATTTTCGAACTTCACTTGTTCTTACTGTCCGTCAATGTGCTAATTTTAAAAGTAGCAAATAAAATTATTACATTAATCATATAATTTACACAATTTTTACCAGTAATTAAACAAACTTAAGCGACGGTACCATAATCAGTAATTTTCACCACCCGATGTTGTCATATGTGAAATTGGGCCGACATTCGAAAAATATAATTAATCAACAACATTCGTTTGAGCGTGTCTCACTAACTTTATTGAGGGAAATTACTTAAACATTTCGCCTCTTATAACTGAGTACTTCTTCTAAAAACTTCAAATTACTAGACATTTACAAAGGGGGACGTTGAACATACTTCGGCTCTGCAGAAGGGCGGCAGCTTTAAAAAGGTTCACAAACACTGCTCTAGACAGAGTCGCGACAACTTTCACATAATGTACTTTTTTTCTGTTTTAAATCTCATTTTCTCGGAAAACAGGCGAGCATTAATTTTCTTGTTTTACGTCTTCAACTTCCTTTTTCAATAACAGCTCGCCTACGCCAAACTCCAGAGCCTCTCACTCCCGGCAAATCCTGTCTCGCTATCAGCAAGAACTCCCAACCGCCGTGCATTTCCTCCTCCCCTCGCTATCAGCTGAAAACGAGCACCTGTGTTCGCAGACTTCAGAACGGGGGCAAGACGTTTCAGAAGAACGACAAGCGAAAACATTTCTTTTTTCCTCAGCTATTGCAGGCAAAACAAACCTCTCGTGCTCGGTTGCTATATAAGCAGACTTTCTCACCGAGTGCCTTGTTAGAATCCGTCTCCCTTTTTTCTCTCTCCCTTAAATCTGGTGAACGGAGATAATAACAGACGCGGGAAGTTCGATTCCCTTTCTCCGAAATGTTTTTCTGACTCAACCACTGTTCGGAGAAAAAAGGTGCAAAAAGCCGACGGGTGGAAAAGAGAAACTGGCGTGGATCCGAAACCGCAAAAGTATAACGGTCGTGACGCGTCACAGGTACAGCCGACGTGATAATGGGTGACCCGGATTTTAAAGAAACACGACATAATCGAACAAAGTTAGACCAAAGTTCTTTATAAACAGATTCGAACATGGCTCCTTAGAATCGAACAAATTCCCCTTGAATTTCCCATACAATGTAAAATTAAAATTAAGTATTCGAAAAAAATTCAGAAATGGATAATTTCGAAAAATCGTCAAGATTTGAAAAATGTGTTCTTTTTCTTTTTACACCTATGAAATTCTAGAATTTTCATTAGCATAGCTCCTTCATTCTACTCTAATCAGTTTCCATTTGAAGCAAACGGATTAGTCAGACCAAAGCCATTTATAAATTTGTATTATTCGAAATATACACCCCCTTGAATTTCCTTTACAATGTGAAGTTAAATTAAGTAGCTGATTCGAAGTAAATTCAAAAATGGTTAATTTCGAAAAAGTGTCGAGATTTGAAAAATATGTTGTTTTTTTTTTTTACACGTATGAAATTCTAGAATTTTCATTAGAATAGCACCTTCACTCTACTCTTATCCGTTTGCAATTGAAGTAAATGGATAGACCAAAGCCATTTATAAATACAATCGAACTGGTTGAATTCGAAATTTTGTAGTATTCGAAATATACACACTTCCCTTGAATTTCCTATACAATGTGAAGTTAAAATTAAGTATCTGATTCGAAGAAAATTCAAAAATGGATAATTTCGAAAAAGTGTAAAGATTTGAAAAATATGTTCTTTTTTATACACTTATGAAATTCTAGAATTTTCATTAAAATAGCACCTTCACTCTACTCTAATCCGTTTGCACTTGAAACAAACAGATTAGTTAGACCAAAGCCATTTATAAATACAATCGAACTTGTTGATTTCGAAATATACACACTCCCCTTGAATTTCCTATACAATGTGAAGTTAAAATTAAGTAAGTGATTCGAAGAAAATTCAAAAATGTTTAATTCAAATTCGAAAAAGTGTCAAGAATTAAAAAATATGTTCTCTTTTTTTACACCTATGAAATTCACGATTCTTAATTAGAATAGCACATTCACTCTACTCTAATCCGTTTGCAATTGAAGCATACAGATTAGTTAAACTAAAGCCATTTATAAATAAAATCGAACTTGTTGAACTTTGAAAATTTTCGAATAATACAAAATTTTCGAAATTTTTTATTATTCGAAATATACACAATCCCCTTGAATTTCCTGTACAATGTAAAGATAAAATTAAGTAGTTAATTCAAAGATAATTCGAGAACGTTTGAATAGTTAAAATGGGTAAAATGTCGAATTCTGAAAAAGATTTTCTCCCCCCCCCCTCATGGAATTCACGAATTTTCATTCATTAGTATCACACCTTCATTTTGTTCTAACCCGTTTGCAATTGATGCTAACAAATAAGTAAATCAAAAGCCATATATAAATACAATCTAATTTCTTGAATTCTACATTTTGGGTATTCGAATTGTACAGACTCCTTTTGAATTTCCTATATAACATATTAAAAATAAGTTTTTAAATCGAGGAAAATTAGAGAACATTAAGTTAATTCGAATTCGAAGAAGTGTAAAATATTGAAAAGTATGTTCTTTTTCCCTCATGGAATTTGCCGAACGATGGCCGATAGGTTAGGGTATTGGCCTCCGAATCCGGAGTTGGTGGATTCGAATCCCACTGTGGCATGGATGTTCGTAGCCGTTCGGAATCTGCTTTAAGCAGTAGGTCCCGGTCTCATTAACCCTCATGTAGCAAAAAGTAGACCGTAGCTCTCCAAACCAACCTAAACCTAAACCCCTATGGAATTTACGAATTTCATTAGAATCATAGCTGCACTGTTTCTAATTTTTTTACAACGGTTTTTTGTTCATTTCTGAACAATAACATTTGGCGAAATGACTAGTCGGCGAAAGTGCTGATGAACAATTTTTCTATTTCGTTTTCCTATTTTCTCATGTTTATTCTTACATGTAAAACATACAAACAATCATGTGTTCCAGAAATCTATCTTATAACACAAGGTATCCAACTGCTTTAAGATATAAACTGACTAAATCTTTATTTTTATTTAAACTATACTCATTATTTCACAATCTACCCTGCTCGAAGAATTTTGCAAAAATTGGCCAATTATGAAAGTGTGGCCCGCGACAATGCTTACGGATTCCAATGTGACCCTCTAGATAGGCAATATACGGAATAGAAAACTAAGGAGTTGATTTTCTCACCAAAAATGAAATCTTCCATACAGATATTATTGACTGTGCATAGGAATAAGTAATCGAGAAAGCGATATGAAAAACGTCACAGGATACGATATCTATATGATGAACGTCAAACAGCAAACGTCACAGGATATCCTTGTTGTTCCTGAATGAACAATGTTGGAATAACATTTATGAATGATTTCGAAAGGCGGAATAATCAACAAATGTTCCCATATTTTGAGAGATAAGAGGTTTAATGAATAATACTCAGTATTCGTGACTAGTATTGATTCCAGGCAGTGGCGTAGCAAAGGGGGAGTGTAGGGGGTTATACCACTTCCTCCCACTCACCCACAAGGACGGCCTATACGTATGTTATGTAAGGATTGCTCTGTTAATTTCGAAATATATGTTGAAAGGAGAGAACCTCCCTATTAAAATTTCTCACCCCGCCCCTGATTCTAGGTGAAATATTTAGAAATGCTAATTTTTAGCAGTTTAACCTTTCAAATCAACAATGACAAACGCTACCTGTCTTTTATATTGTTACGAATTTGTTAGTGAACCTTAAATTTAACATGGGACTCTATGGGTATTTTGGCAATTTATTTTTGTCGCCAAGTTCGTTACCAAATATCGCCAAATGTTGCCAAGTGCGGCGATAATTTATAACTTCCGGTTCCTGTTTCTGGTATAATATGGAATGTTCGACCAGTTTCTTCGGGCCTATATAAGGCAGGCTGAGTCTTAAAACGAGAGTTCTGGATTAGAGGGCTAGGCCCAGACAATCCAGTTGCCCTACCTTCCTAAAGGTCCTGAAAACAAGAGTCGTCATTAAGTAGATTTCTCGGTTTACAGAGTAAGCACGGTGTGTGGTGTTTTACCGGTGCTTCCGTTTTGTTTTATGCGGAAAGAGCATTCTGCTAGCGAAGATTTTGTAGGCTTGGGACAAGTGTGCAGTACCTTAACCTTGGTGCCTTTTTAAGATTGTATTTTCCAACTGATTGCCAATAAATTATTGTTTTCGTGCTGTCTTGCTAAAAGTCCATTCAATCCCCGAACCCAGCTTTGAAGATCGTAACAATATAAAGAGCTATCAAAAAGGTTCCGATCGAAAGGTGCTGATCTTTGGTACCAGAATTAGTGGGTTCAAATCCCACTGCTGGAATGGTTGTTCGAGGCGTTCGAAATTGTCTTTAAGTAGTAGGTCCCGGTCTCATAAAGCTCGTGTAGCAAAATAGTATATCGTAGATTGTTTGAGTTATGAACCAAATCGTTACTATACGTTAGATTGAAATATTTATTTATATAGAGTTCAGATTGCAATCAAAAAGAAAATGGAACTATATGTTAGCCTTAGATACAAGATTTTGATCTTCTAAGGCTAATAAATTTTTTAAAATATGCCCCACAGCCTTAATGCACGTTATAATGAAAATTTCTGTATATATAGTACAAATAGAAATCAAAAAGAATAATGACCTAGATGTCATAATAGCCCTAAATACAAAATTTTAACTTTTTACGCCGAATCGTTTTCGAGTTATACTCACGCAAAAAAATTCAGTATAACGTATATTATTCCGCGTTATATTGAAATGTTTTTTACATACAGTTCAGATTGATTTAAAAATAGGAGGAATACAGAAAATGTTGTACTAATTCTTAATACAAAATTTTGAATTTTACGACTAATCGTTTTTGAATTATACCCCACATTCTTAATACACGTTATAATGAAGTTTTTCTCTATATACAGTACAAATTGCAATCGAAAAGAAAGGTGTTCTACTAGATATTATAACACTCCTAAATACAAAAATTTTAGCATTTAATGACTGATCATTTTTGAGTTATGCCCACGCAACGAAAAATTTCAATATAACGTATATTATTGCACGTTATATTAGAATTGTTGTTATACAGAATTCAGATCGCAATCAAAAAAAGGAAAATCACAGTAAGATGTTGTAATAGCCTTATAAACTAAATTTCAACTTTTTCATGCCTAATCGTTTTTCAGTTATGCCCTCACAACAAATAATTTCAGTATAACGTATATTATTCCGCGTTATATTGAAATGTATTTTACATAGAGTTCAGATTGCTTTAAAAATAGGAGGAATAAAGCAAGATGTTGTACTAGTCCTTAATACAAAATTTTGAATTTTACGACTAATCGTTTTTGAATTATACCCCACATTCTTAATACACGTTATAATGAAGTTTTTCTCTATATACAGTACAAACTGCAATCAAAAAGAAAGGTGCTCTACTAGATATTATAACACTTCTAAATACAGAAATTTTAGCATTTTATGACTGATTATTTTTGATTATGCTCACACAATCGAAAATTTCAATATAACGTATATTATTGCACGTTATATTAGAATTGTTGTTATACAGAATTCAGATCGCAATCAAAAAAAGGAAAATCACAGTAAGATGTTGTAATAGCCTTATAAACTAAATTTCAACATTTTTACGCCCAATTGTTTTTGAGTTATACCCTCACAATAAATAATTTCAATATAATGTATATTAGTCTGCGTTATATTATTTTTACATAGAGTGCAAATTGCTTTCAAAAGATGAGAAATACAGCAAGATGTTGTACTAGTCCTTAATACAAAATTTTGACATTTTAAGACTAATCGTTTTTGAATTATACCCCACATTCTTAATACTCGTTATAATGAAGTTTTTCTCTATATACAGTACAAATTGCAATCAAAAAGAAAGGTGCTCTACTAGATATTATAACACTCCTAAATACAAAAATTTTAGCATTTTATGACATCATTTTTGAGTTATACCCAAGCAACGAAAAATTTCAATATAACGTATATTATAGCCCTTTATATTAGAATTTCTGTTATGCAGAATTCAGATTTCAATCAAAAAAGGAAAAGCAGTAAGATGTTATAATAGTCCTATAAACTAAATTTCAACTTTTTTAAGCCTAATCATTTTTTAGTTATGCCCACTCAGCATTAATGTACGTTATATTGAAATTTTTCATTATCTAGCGTTCAAATTGCAATCAAAAGATAATACACTTAACTAGATGCTATTATAGTCTTCAAGATACAGTTGAACTCGTTTATAACGAGCACAAAGGGACCGTAACATTTACTCGTTAAATCCGAGTGCTCGTAATAAATGGGTCCTTAAGGCAGGTGAGCAACCAGAACCCCCTTCTGGTTGAGAGGTCAAATGATTGAGTTTACTTAAAATTTAATACTTACTTTAATTACATTAATTAATTTAATTAAATACTTTTCTTAATTTAATGACAATTTACTCCACCCCATTAGCGAAAAATTTCTAGTTGCGCTACAGTCGTAAAGGAAAGAAACAATAAACGGAAAGAAAAATCTTCGGTGGTCGGTACATCTGAGGTCATCAGTTCGTCGTCGATGGATACATAGTTTTGAAATTCTTCTTTGGTCATTTCCAAATTTGCAGTTTGTATGAAATTGTCAACCTCTTCTTCCTCAGTGGATTGACCATCTTGACAACTCTCCAATCCAGCCTTATGGAAACACTTGATGATGCATGTTGATGTGACATTTTCCCATGCATCGTTCATCAAACGTTCTTCGGTCCAGAATCATCAAGATCAGTTGCTTACGGAAGTGGCACTTGAAACTTCTTATGACTCCTTGGTCCATAGGCTGGATAACAGATGTAGAATTTGGTGGCAAAAATTCAATTGCACCGGATTAGTGAATCCTCCCTATTGACATTGGAATGCTGGAGGAATTTTTTTCTACAAAAGTATTAAACCGCGGAGAAAAAAAAAAAGATAAGACAGAAAGACTAGAAAGATGAGAAAAAAGAATGCAAGACAGAAAAATATTGATCGCTAAAACCAGGTCTTGCTCGTTAAAAGCGACTTCTGTTCCATAGACTTAACATTAATCCAACCAAATATTCTTGCTTCCCTCGGTAAATCCGAGCTCGTTATAAACGAGTTCGACTGTATCGACCTTTTACGACTGATCGTTTTTCAATTAAGACCTGCAGCGTGATTACTCGTTATATTGAAGTTTTACGTTTCAGAGTACAACCAAAAAAAAGTCTTACAAAAAATTTTGACTTATGCTAAAAGATATTGAGTTATGCGATATACATACATAGGTACGTCCGTACATATGCACGTACAGAGGTCAAGAAAAAAACCGCTCATACCTAGTTTGGAACCGTCAAAATAGATAATTAAAGTTTTATAATCAAAGTTTCCTTGTTCGTACATACAGACGTAATTCTTAAAATGCTCCTAATTCAGTCAGCCATGATTAAAATAGATATTTTCTTTAAAATTTGGGCTCTGAAATTTATTATTACAATAATTCCTCTTACTTTGTATAAAGAAGTAAAAACATCTTACCTGCTACACAAACATCCAGACTATTTTCCCCCAACGCATATCCGTGTTATTCAGAACCTTTTAAAAGAGATAACTCAAATATAAATTTTCTCTATGCAAGCCATTATGTGGTATTATAAAATCTATTTTTAGAATAAAATACTTTTAATATTTTTCACAGAAGAACGCAAATATTATTTGAAAAATATACTATATGAAATGGCAAAGCTAAATCTTTCTTTTCTTTTTTAAGTTATGCCGTTTTTAAAGAATTTGGAAAAAAAATTCTAAACGGAATAGAACTTTTAGTTTTATGGTGAATAAAAACAAGCTCTTATAAAGCATTTTTTAGTCTGAAAAGGTTACTATGCCTTAAATAGCTTCTTTCAAATTCTTTTACTACGCGTGATTTTGTACTTGTAATGTTTCCAAAGCGATATCCCAGATAAAATATTTAGTTTGCAGCAAACTTGCTACAAGTTCAGCATGATAAGTCTGCAAGTTTGAAACAAGACAGCAGCAGGTCTAATGTAGCCTCCACACTATGGCCAATTGTCCACCACTTCCTGATGGTGACCTTCAACGACGGTTCATGTTGGCATTTTCAGAATTTTAAACATAAAATAGCCCGTTTAACTGCCAACTTAATTTTCTTAAAATCGCTTATTTTCAGTTGGTTTATTTCTAATTTCCCTCCGATCCCGGGAAACACCCCTTCCTGCTATTGACGTAATAGTTGCAGCCAATCGGGGAATTTAGCGGCTGTAGTATACTTGGTAATATATATCTGTAATGAGACTGACTTCTCGATGGGGGGTTGCAGTCATGGCCATAAAAATGATACCGTTTCAGCTAAAGACCTTTATTAAGATAACTTTGAAGGACGGGTTCCCACTTCATCATAGGGACAAACTGAAGGGTCAGCTAGCATGTAGTTCTATGTACAAGACGTCTATGTACATCTGTGGGAAAATATCTCTAGAAAAATCTGTCTCCGGTGTTAAGTGTCTTGTACATAGAACTACATGCTAGCTGACCCTTCAGTTTATCCCTATGATGAAGTGGGAACCCGTCCTTCAAAGTTATCTTAATAAAGGTCTTTAGCTGAAACGGTATCATTTTTATGGCCATGACTGCAACCCCCATCGAGAAGTCAGTCTCATTACATATATATATAGCCTCGAGAGATGTGTTGGTATATATATGTGTGTTATGTTTATCAGGTTGTTTCCCCCCTCCTCTAGTAAGAATTACTTTCTGTTTAGTTTAGTTTAGGACGCGTTAGAATTGTAATTTAAGTGTTTATGCATTGTTCTTTTGTTATGAAAATAAAAATTGTTATTGTTTACTGATTTATCGTGTGTTATTGCACGCTTATATAAAAGAATAGGCCAGTAAGCTTATCCTTTCACGGGTTGCATCCACACGCTGGGCCACTAAATGACCCGAGAACGTGGATTCGTCCATAGGGTACACCGCGCATTTTATTTGCGCATCAGCCTGCCTTTGATCTTTGGAGAAAAACCGCCTCCGAAGCCATAGTCAGCCAAGGGTATTTTATCGTCTGCCGCCATCGACCACGATAAGCTATACCCCCTCCAGACGGTGGTGATGGCTTGCAGTGGACCATAGTGTGGAGGGGCCTTATGAATTTTCACTTGCTTCAAGGTTGTCATGACAAAGTTGCCACAGTTTTGCAGAAAAATAGCGTTGCAAAGAAGTGGTCGCTTTATGTTCCATCTAACTTGCAGGAATTTTGCTGCAAGTTTGTCGCGAAAAATTTGTTATGGCAAGATATTATCCAGAAAAAATTAAACTTGTTGCAAGTATGCATGCTATATGGAATCTTTCTCTGTAAAAACATTGTTTGTGAGATTTGTTTTTGTAATATTAAATCATTTTATTCCAATCGAATTTTGTGTTTATATACCAGTTGTCTGTCTCTCTCGGTTCATTTTTTCCTACTTAAGACATTTGCAAGGACCATTAGTTAAAATTTAGCAGCATTTAGTGCTGTGATTTGAGATTTAGGTAGCACTGATGGATTTCACACAGAACTTTTATTCATTTTTTTAACTTATGTGCAAAAATAAATTTTTAATTGAGACATGGGACAAAACGATTAATTCAGATTTTAAGTCACGTTTTTGTTTGAGGAAAACAGTTTAGTAAAAATATTACATCTTTTTTTTCTTTCCAACTAATTACGAAGACATTTCCTACCATTGTCTATCATGTCGTTACTTAGAATTTATGGACAACATGCCTCGTTAGTGGATTGTCGTGATGACTCAGGTTGTCAAGAGAGGTTGTTAGTATCAGGTGTGACCTCATTACGCAAACTAACAAACATGGCTTAAAATAAAAACTGATAATGTCCTAGTAGGGTAAGAAGTATCCTTATGTCGGTATTGTACCGTTACATAGATTTAGAGTAGTAAATATTTTGGTAGCGGTGGAGAGGTGAAAAAACCTCTCCAGGTGCTATGTAGTACTCCTCCAGTCTAGTTGGAAACTGGGTCTTTCTTCAATTAAAATAACAACTCCGAGCATTCGATAAAAACATTTCTTAACTTTGACACACCGTATATCTGTCCAGCATGACTTATTGGTTCGAATTATTATGAAATATCTTCAAAAATAAGGTATTTTTCTTCAATAAATTTAACATTTATTCAAAATAAAATTAAAAAATCGGGACATATTCGACTCTCGGTGGGCAATTTTCTCGCTATGCAATGTTCGGAAAGAACACGTTTTACTAACTGGATTGTCCTAATCAATCTTCTTATTCAAGTTTTCATCCTTCATCAGAAAACCTCGGTCCAAGGAATCGCATATATTCTCCTTCCTTTAATCTTCGTTCTTGGGATTAATCAATAGTCTAATCCTTGGTGTCCGGACTGCGGGGGAAAAATATCCTCACTAAACTGTCTCGCAGGTTAATACAAACTCTTCCCCATACAATCCGATTGCCCGATACATTCGTAAGTCCAAATATCGACTAAGATCATTACCGGGAAGCTAATGACTTTTCCATGGACCCCATACTTAATGGATAACGCCCTATTGTCCGAATGATGTCGGAACGACTCATATGTCTTTCAATCCTCTCTTGTTGGAGCGTAATTTTACATGGTGTTACTTAAAAGACTCCTTGGTGACTACGACCTCAAAGAAAACTCTTAAAAATATGAAGGATTTTATATCTATTTACATTATAACAGCTAGTGAGTATATCCTCGCTCCACAAAAACCTACAACCATCTCTCTTGCTCACAAAGAATATTACCACCTTGAAGTCAACCTTAACTCTTTCTCCTCTCCTCAAACTTTTCATTGAAGAACAATAGAAGATTGCAAACGAGGGAAAGAAGAGGATAATATACCAAAAGCTCCTGGACAACTACCAATCCCTAAAAAGAGTTTATGGTAATCAAGATCAATCTGGCCAGGGAGATACGGATCTACATGATGATTTGATATCTGTATGAACCATAGTAGTCCATGGTAAGAAGATACATGCTAATATGCCAAAATATCACTTGACTAAAACTAAAGCTTGTTCCGCATCGCTTACCCTTAAGACCGGTTGCCAGAATAATACAAGACCATATATTTCTGGTTATGTATTGATTGGTTTAGTTTGGAGCGCTACGGTCCAAACTAAACCAATCATCCGATTGGTTTAGTTTAGACCGTGCGATTTGTGGCCAATAAGAATTAATAATTTGTGTGGATTTGTGGGGTCAATAACGAAATTACTGTCTTTTTCCATCTACCAGACAAAGCCAGCTCAAACAGATCGTCAGCGAAACACACAGTCCTTTTCCTCAGCGCCCTCTCGTGGCTAAAAGCTGAAGAGTTCTAACAGTATATATCTAAAGGAAGTATAATCCTCAGGTTGTCACTCATTTCGCATACCCATGGTACACTTACGGCTTAAGGTTGATGGCCTCGGAGGCGAGTTAAGCTATCCCCCGTAAGATAATAGTAAAAGGACAGAAATTAAATAGAAAAGAATTATAAAGCAACAAAATGACTGACATTAATGGGATAGAAATAATTAAAAAAACTTTTTTTAATTTTTCCTCTGGAATATATACATTTACATGCAAATTACGCAGTAATCCGCTGACATAGGCTGCACGGCTTTTTGAGGTAACCGACCCCCACTAAAATGACTATCACCAGCAAAATGACATTTGAGCCGAATTCCTCCTTAATCCGTTCCGAAAAAGGAAAACGAGTCCATTCTTCTCGTATTTTCATAAACAACTTTTAACGAGAAGGCCAGAAAAACTTGTCCTGGTTGAAAAGAACAAAAGCAGACAGAATTATGCGCCCTGCCGCAATTACAGTCATTATTTCCTTTAAATTGCATATGCATAAAAGTCAAACCACTGCTATCAATAACAATTACTTTCCAGGCTGCCCTTAAAATTATTTTCTCAAGTCGAGGAAAAATTCTGAATAAACAAGTCGAAGAAAACATCTTTTATTTCCAGCCTCTCCAGCAAAAACAATAGTTAGTCTGGAGGAAATTGCCACACGGATGCTTAGAAGTTCGCAAACCATTCCTTACCTGTTTTTTCCAGAGCAATTTTCCTTCAAGAATTCCGCTTCAACCGTACCGGCTCCTATTTATTCGCCTGCGCAAATGACGTTCTTCTGTATAGAATATCAAAAGTATTTTTACCTGAAAAAAATATTTTATAATACCGCGTGATGACATGGGTAGAGAGAGAATTTATTTCAGCCCTGGATCTTTTGAAAGGTATGAATTGCGCGGCTATGCGTCGAGGAAAATAGCCATATTTGTATAGCAAGTTAGATTTCTTTTTTCTGAAGTAGGTCTGAAAGATAGAATAGCATATGTTTTTCATTTCCAGCAAATGAAGAATGCGGAATTTGGCATCGTCTTTATTTTTTGCTCCTTATTTCTCACAAACAAGGCCGGATGTAGACTTGTTGAGGCCCTAGGCTAGCAGTGGACAAGCAAGAGGTCAAAGAGACCAGCATATTGGTTTTGAATCCCCTATATAATAATAGCCTAAGTTATCTGTCCTCGGATTTATGAAGCGGTTGGACCTGGAATGGATCTAGATGAATTAGGGTTAGCAAAATTCAAAGCGAGTAAAGTTTATCTTTTCCTAAACTATCGATCCGATTCTAAAATAAGTTGATATAAATATACTTCATATATCAGCGAAAAATGATGTCGTCTTTAGAACGTTCAAAATCCACCCCTTCCTTTCTTTCCGAGCGTTTAATGCCATTATTTCGAGCTCTATTTTCCCCGGTTAAGAGCAGGCGATTAAATTTATCAATTTATCACATAATAAATAAGGTAAAAATAACATTTTTTTCTAGCATTATGATGTCATTCCTTTAACTATTTCATTGAATAATTTCTTATTTTAAATTATTTAAATATCGTCTGCATTGTTTCCATGCGTTTTATCTCGAAACTTAGATATTACGTAAATAATTTTCTATATTTTATATTTGGCTCAAATAATAGTTTAGGTATTTTTCCCGGTTAAGAGCAGGCGATTAAATTTATCAATTTATCACATAATAAATAGTTAAAAACAACATTGTTTTTCTAACGTTATTTCGTCATTCCTTTAACCATCTCATTTAATCATTTCTTATTTTAAATTATTTAAATATCGTCTGCATTATTTTCATACTTTTATCACTAAACTTAGATATTACGCAAATAAGTTTCTTTTATATTTGGCTCAAATAATAGTTTAGGTATATATGTGATAATTTTGAATTTAATCATCGATTATTTTTTGTTGCAAGATAATTCTCAGTCAAAAAACCAATTTTTTTACCTGCCTCATAGGGTACTTTACAATTCTGGGAAATTAAATATTTTACTGATATGACGGGCTATATGCTAGTTTATTATAAGCAGCAATATAGCTAACAAAAAGTTCCATTAACATTTAGATTAAAAAATGAAAAATAAAAGAACTTATTATGATGAATTATGCTTTTCATTACTTTTTTAATCTTAGGTACTATTTATTAGCGAAATAAATAGAACCTAAGATTGGATTCCAAATTATCCCATCGGTCTATCATGTGACTCAGGTAGTCTGAAAGCCATACTTCAGTCATCTTTGTACAGATCTCATTTATGGCTTTCTTTAAAAATTGAATACCCATCACTCAGTGAGAAAGTATTGAAGAATTTTACTTCAATTTTCAACAACAAATTTGTACGGGAAAAATAATTCGTCCGTCACAGCAATTAAAATTCGATATCGTTCTCGGTTTGAAATAAACGCAACTTTCCGTCTTGCAGTGACATTGTTGCAGTGACAATCGATCCGATTCTAAAATAAATTGGTATAAATACGCTTCATATTACAGCGAAAAATACTGTTGTGTTTAAAACGTTCGAAATTCACCCCTAACCTCCATTCCGAGGGTTTCATGCCATTATTTCAAGTCCTATTTTCCCCGGTTAAGAGCAGGCGATTAAATTCATCACGTAAAAATAGGTAAAAATAACAATTTTTTCTATCATTATGACGTCATTCCTTTAACCATCTCATTTAATCATTTCTTACTTTAAATTATTTAAATATCGTCTGCATTATTTTCATACGTTTTATCACTGAACGGTATAGACATTAAGGAAATAATTTTCTTTTATATTTGTCTTAAATAATAGATTAGATAGGTTTGTGATAATTTAAAATTTAATCATCGATTAGTTTTTGTTGCAATGAAAATTTTATCACCGGTATTAACAATAAATTCTACCTACCTCCAGGGTGTAGTGAAAATGATAGTTTCATTCCTTTACTTCCAATTATTACTGTTGTAAAAAAATTGGAAAGAACTTAACGCTAATTTCGACGTAGCTAAGAAAACTTTGGTTTGGTTTAGAGCGCTACGGTCTACTGTTTTGCACACGAGGGCTAATGAGACCGGGACCTACTGCTTAAAGCAGATTCCGAACGGCTACGAACATCCATGCCACAGTGGGATTCGAACCCACGAACTCCGGTACCGACGATCAGCGCTTTAACCAATCGGCCAGCGTTCGGCTAAGAAAACTTTGAATTATATTTCTAAATGAAATCAGCTTGATTCTAAAGTGCATTCACAGTATCTTTAGGATTTAGAGGAGTATGTAGATAAATTATTGAGCGTATACGAGATAATTCTTAGCCAAAAAACAAACCATTTTTTTACCTGCCTCATAGAGTACTTTACAATTCTGAAGCTTAAAAATTTTACTGATCCCGTCATATGACTGGCTCCCCTTTTCCAGCGTTTAATGTCATTGTTTCAAGTCCTATTTTCCCCGGTTAAGAGCAGGCGATTAAATTTATCACATAATAAATAGGTTTTGGGTTTGGTTTTGGAGTGCTACGGTTTACATTTTGCAACACGCGGACTAATGAGACCGGGACCTACTGCTTAAAGCCGATTCCGAAAGGCTACGAACATCCATGCCATAGTGGGATTCGAACCCACGAACTCCGGTTCCGAAGGCCAACACTCTAACCATTCGGCCATCGTTCGGCATCATAATAAATAGGTAAAAACAACATTTCTTTTTAACATTATGGCGTCATTCCTTTAACCATCTCATTTAATTATTTCTTATTTAAAATTATTTAAATATCTAAATTATATTCATACATTTTATCACAGAACTTAGATATTACTTAAATAATTTTCCTGTATATTTGGCTTAAATAATAGATCAGGTACGTATGTGATAATTTTAAATTTAATCATCGATTATTTTTTGTTGTAAGATAATTCTCAGCCAAAAAACAAACCATTCTTTACCTGCCTCATAGCGTACATTACAATACTGTAAAGTTAAAATTTCACTAATACTGTCATATGACTGGCTATATGCTAGTATTTTATAAAGAGCCACACCGCATTTGTAGAGTATTAAACACATAAATTTAGATTTAATTAAAATGGTAAGCAAGTTTCAAGAGCTTTAAATCGCCATTTTTCGTTAAATGTGGATAAATGAAGACGCCGGAAAACGATAAATGAGTGTACAATAATATTGGTTCCGTAAAGAACTAATACTTCTACTACTCTCAGAGAAGATGTTGTAAGTGATAAATGTAGTGTTCGTCAGTTGCTAGGCTAGGTGGGCCGGTGGGATTTTAAGTAGCGCTTCATTAACGCTAAATATACTGTACGTGTGGGTGTCGAAGTGGTTATGACACGACGTACAGCTTAAAAACAATAACAACGTTTATTCTTGATTAAAATGGAGTATGTATAAATTTTCCAAATGTAAATCACAGGGTTCAGGAGGGTTGGTGTGGACCTAAAAGTCCCAGGTTCAAGGCAAACCTAAAAAAAAACAATCTGCGACAGATACCGTTGTACAGGGGTACAACTGGGTCTCCTTGAATCCCACACAGCGCTGGAGAAAAGTCCTAAAAAACCGCCGAAAGTCGAACCTTTGTGCGTTCTCTCCTCCTGGGGGCTCTCTGGCGAAAAACTCGCGCCTCCTGACGTCACCATTCGCCTTTTCCCATTGGCTTTTTCTTTCCGCTTCGCTATCCTGGTAGCCTCTGATTGGCTTCTTTGGTGGCTCCTCATTGTCTGACATTTCGTTGACTCGTCCGTTCTTCCGATTCACCTCGGAGATCTCAAAGTGTGGTCGAAGCGACAACCCTCTGTAGTGTAGTGTCAAAAACGCAGACAGAATGTCGCCCTGCCGTGGGCTTTAACAAAACCTCTTTGTGAAGCCGATGGGGTGTAGCGACGTCACAATACCAGCACTTAATACATACCTATTTCTACCATATCCGGTTAATTGACCGGACTTTATGTTTCCTGATCGAATGTATGAAATAGGGATATTGGAAAGGAAATAAACAAATAACTTTTATTACAACTAAACGAAATTGTATATTGTCAATTTTTATGTATTACAAGTACATTGGTGTGCAAAACTTAGCAATGGGTGGGGGTTTTTTGCCGTAACTCCACGAGAAACCATCTGAGAAACATGAAATTCAGAAATCAGGGAAAGTATTAAGTACGTTAAGGATGACGAAAGCATCGGCTCTGAAAAAGAAATAAAATGCATACGGTATGAAATCAAACAAAAACAAACTTCATTGAACGCGTAGTATCGTGACTCATGATTGTCTATCCAAGAGGAAGAACAACAAGCAGATGTTCCTTAATATGGGATATGCCCTCTCCTAACTGCAATGGTTGCTTCGCACCGTCTCCGCATACTCAGAACAAGCTGGTTGAATATTTCTTGCGGTAGGAGTGCCCATTCCGCAATCATCACCTGTTGTTGGGTGTTGAGTTATTGGGTGTTCTCTGGAGGATGTACGCATGCTGCAATGCGACTTCTCAAAGCATCCCACACATGTTCGATGGGATTTAAATCAGAGGAGTGTGCTGGCCAATTTGTTTCCTCTCTAAGAAAAGCGACATATTGAAGCACAAAATAATGTTAAAGCTACTGTTTTCTATTCTGACATAACAAAGCAAATGAAAAGAATGCTTTTTCTTTTTTACTTCTACATGGATATATTTGCGGCGACGTAACTCAAAATATTACCTCGTGCAAGAAAATAAATGCAATTATTTTAATTCTGACTTTTCCTTTTTTCCTGATGGCATCTCGAGACATTATTCTTATTCATTCTGCCATTTTTGTATTGTAAGCGGTTCACTCTTATTCTCTCCAGATGTTGAAATTTGAAATAACCGAGTTTGAATTTTATAATGAAGATTTTTTTCATGTTTCTTCATTACATATTTATCTCGTGTATTGCATATTTGACCCTACATTTTGTGTCCTTTTTTCGCATATTGCCCCTTGCAGATGCAGCTCTGGGATTAAATTTCGGACTGAGCGTTCAATTCTGGCCACCTGCATCCGCAGCCGTTAGCTTAGCCATAAAGTTTCGGTTTGGGGTGACAGCCGCTCTTTTGAAAAGTGCCGCATTGTGGTGTGTTACCAAACTCCGTTCTGCATCGTCCTTGGTGAATTTTCACCACCTTGGATGGACGTCCCTACAGTTGCATTTTCGTTCTCCGTGCTCCTTGTCTCGGCTTTTCATTCGGCAGAGCCGAGGGAACCCTACGTTTCTTTGAGAGCCTGGGGTTTCCTTGGCGCCTGGCAACCCACTTGCTGGCTGTGTTTTCGGCGCTTTCGGCGTGAGCGCAGTCTAGGAATTTTTGTAATTTTGAGAGACAGAGAGAAGAAAATTTTAAGAACGTTACGGACGCGTTTTTTTCTTTTGGAACCTTTTCCGTTGGACACCACTTTGATTTTTTTGGCCTTGATACTGCGACGTTCCTGGAGTTATATTTTTTAAAATCACCAACGAACACGTCAAAATAATCTCCGTTATATTTCTAAATAACGCAACAAAATAAATCTCCGTTGGCTAAATTGAATTCACGGCAGAAGTGAACTATGTTATTTGTAGATTATAAAAGGAAAAAATTACATAAGATCGAATACTAAATAAAAAGATGTGTCTCCACCAAGTCAGCGTCTGATTTTTTATCTACCTGGGGTGACTCTCTCTACTAGAGCTCCGACTCTTCATCACAAATTTGTCTTCGTGTTACAATATTTTACCCAGCTCCCAAACCCAATAATTAGCTACCATATCTTCTCAGCTTCATCTTTCACTGACATTTTATTAAAACGAAAACTTATTGATGAACCTACATAATTCATTACCTCTTCGTCAACTGCCACAGCAACAACTGATCTTTTATTCATAAACTATTGCTTAAGACATGTCTCTGATAAATGTAGATTTTCATTTGTTGCATCCTTGTCAAACCAAATCAATTTCTGTGAATTTCGTTATCTGAATTGATTTCTTCTGTTGTTTAAGAACTATTTTTTGTAAACAAGTCTCCTGGACTTCTGTTATGCTACATCGACAATATGATGAAGTTAATTATAAATGACAGCTGAAGTAAAAAGAAAGAAAATAAATGAAAGACTGAAATCGGAAGAAGGGACAATTGATTTACTAAGCTTCCTAGACATTCTTGGGGCCAGTTTTGATTACATACATAAATTTTTATAGAATTAACCTTCGTTCTAAAAATACTTACCATATTATCCTCGAAACAACCAATATTAGCTTATCCTTTCGTTTCAGCTTGACCTTTTACTGAATGTTATAATGTATTTACAACACAAACATCAGCGTTCATTCTCAAAAAGGATACACAGTAAAATGTAAGCTATGGAATTAAAGGAAAATACCTAATATTTAAACCAAAACATTTATTATGTACAATATTTACAAATTAATACATCACTTGATTAGTATGTAACATGATCTGCAATTATTTAGTTTTGCTATTCATCAATACTCTTAAAATAGTATTCCTTATCAAAAGATTATGAGACCCAGGTAATAATTATGAATATTATTAAGACATCCATAATTACAAGCAGGCTAACTGTCAACATGGACGTCAGTACTGGTGTAAATTATTTTGTTAAGTCTGTGTTGGCGTTACGACATACGCTACTTAATAGATTGCTGGCCCGGACTCTCTGGCTTGCTCGCGGATCTCGATGTCCAGCAACTCTTGAATTCCAAAATCGATTCCTTTTCCCAACTTTCTATCCACAACTTTACACCTTGGTTCAACGCCCCTTTTTTTCTCTGTCCCAATCATTTGAATCAATCGAAGATTACAGAAGGTGTGCTGTCTTAAAAATGGACCCGGTGAAAGTTGACGTTATTTTGTGTTATATCTCATGACTACAGCGGGTTTGAGTTCTCCTGTGCAACTCCGTGATGAACTCCTCCGCAGGGGTCACATAAAATCGAGGTCAACAGAATAAATTCTTTTTTTCATCCACGCTGTGTATGCAATGTTGTCCATTAATACTCGGTACAATATTATTTTGAAACTCCATCACAAAACCGGCATATCATTCACTGATTAACTGTTCTTCATTCAGGAACTACTGTTTACCATGTCTCTGATAAGTGTAAGCTAATTGCGGTATCCATGTCAAACCAAATGAATTTTTGTGAATTTAGTTATCTGAATTGATTCTTTCTGTTGTTTAAGAAATACTTTTTTATAAACGTGTCTACAAGACTTGTGTCATGCAACATCGATAATTTGGATGAAAATTATTAGAAAGGACAGGTGCAGAAAAAAAGAAAGAAAAAAGTGGAAAACGGGAAAAAGGGAAAGTGATGTACTAAGCTAGAGATATTCTTAAAGGCAGTTTTGAATTTTTATTATATAAATTATTATCGACTTAACCTTCGTTTTATAAATATTGAGACCTATCATCCCTAAACGAACCAATATTAGCTTACCCTTTAATTTCAGCTTAACCGTTTACTGATATTATTTTGGAACGAAAACTCATCAACAAACCGGCATACCTCATTCACTGATCGTCAACTATTCGGCAACAATTGTTCTTCATTCAGGAAATACTGTTTAAGACATGTCTCTGATAAGTGTAAGCTAATTGCGGTATCCATGTCAAACCAAATGAATTTTTGTGAATTTAGTTATCTGAATTGACTCCTTCTGTTGTTTAAGAACTACTTTTTTATAAACGTGTTGCCAGGACTTCTGCCATGCAACATCGACAATTTTGATGAATATTATTAGAAATGACAGATGCAGAAAAGTGAAAGAAAAAAGTGGAAGACTGAAGTCGGAAGAAGGGGCAAGTGGTGTACTAAGCTGCAGAGGTTTTCTTAAAGCCAGTTCTAAGCTTTTATTACATAAATTATTATCGAATTAACTTTCGTTTTATAAATATTGAGATCTATCATCCCTAAACAAACCAATATTAGCTTACCCTTTCGTTTCAGTTTAACCTTTTACATATATTATTTCGAAACGAAAACTCATCAACAAACCGGCATAACTCATTCACTGATCGTCAACTGTTCGGCAACAATTGTTCTTCATTCAGGAACTACTGTTTAAGACATGTCTCTGATAAGTGTAAGCTAATTGCGGTATCCATGTCAAACCAAATGAATTTTTGTGAATTTAGTTATCTGAATTGATTCTTTCTGTTGTTTAAGAAATACTTTTTTATAAACGTGTCTACAAGACTTGTGTCATGCAACATCGATAATTTGGATGAAAATTATTAGAAAGGACAGGTGCAAAAAAAAAAAAAATTGAAGACTAAATCGAAGAAGAAGTGGTGTACTAAGCTAGAATGCTTTCTTAAAGCCAGTTTTGAACTTTATTACATAAATTATTGAATTAACCTTTCTTTTATAAATATTAATCATATCAGACCAACCAATATTAGCTTACCCTTTCGTTTCAGTTTAACCTTTTACATATATTATTTCGAAACGAAAACTCATCACCGAACCGGCATAACTCATTTACTCATCGCCAACTGTTCGGCAACAACTGTTCTTCATTCAGGAAATACTGTTTAAGACATGTGTCTGATAAGTGTAAGCTAATTGCGGTATCCATGTCAAACCAAATCAATTTTTGTGAATTTAGTTATCTGAATTGATTCCTTCAGTTGTTTAATAATTTCTTTTTTATAAACGTGTCACCAAGAATTTTTATGCAACATCAACAATTTTGATGAAGCATATCAGAAATGGCAGCTGCCAAAAAAAAAAGTGGTAGACTGAAGTCTAAAGAAGGGACAAGTGATGTACAAAGCTTCAGAGATTTTATTAAAGCCAGTTTTAAGCTTTTAATACATAAATTATTACCAACTTAACCTTCGTTTTATAAATATTGAGATCTATTATCCCTAAACCGATCAACATTAGCTAACCCTTTCGTTTCAGCTTAACTTTTTACTGATATTGTTTTGAAACAAAAACCCATCATCAGACATAACTTCTTCACTCATCGTCAACTGTTCGGCAACAACTGCTCTTCATCCAGGAACTACTGTTTAAGACATGTCTCTGATAAGTGTAAGCTAATTGCGGTATCCACGTCAAACCAAATCAATTTTTGTGAATTTAGTTATCCGAATTGATTTCTTCTGTTGTTTAAGAACTACTTTTTATAAACGTATCGCCAAAACTTCTGTCATTCAACATCGACAATTTTGATGAAGATTATTAGAAATAACAGCTGCAGAAAAAAGACAGAAAAATGGAAGACTGGAGTTGTAAGAAGGTAACCTAATGGCAAAAAGGAAAATTGATACTAATAACGCTGCTGTAAAGTGGCCTGATTACACCTTAGAAACTAAAACAGATACCGATTTGGATACATCTGAAGACAGCATGCTATTGGGTTGTTCGGAAAGTAATTTCGTTTTTTTTTTATTTTTTTTTTGTGTGTGTGTGGAAATGAAAGACAGTTTTCGTATAATAAACAAATACTTTATTAAATTATATATTGGCCGTTCTGGTCCAACACCTTTTGCCATCTTTCTGGTAGTAGCATAATTCCACGCTCATAAAATTTTTGGTCTTTGCTGGCAAAAAACTGATTGAGGAATCCGATGGTGCCAGGTCTGGAGAATATGGTGAGTGTGGCATTGTATCCCATTCAAGCTGTAAAAGCTTTTGGCGAGTGACCAAAGTTGTGTGAGGTCTCGCGTTGTCTTGGTGAAACTCTACACCTTTCCTGTTGATTAGTTCTGACCTTTTCTGTTGAAGTGCATCATTCAGTTTGTCCAGCTGATGACAGTAGACTTCCGAATTAATCGTTGTGTTATCCAATAAAAGCCCCCCCCCCCCCAAAAAAAAAAAAAAAAAAAAAAAAAAAAAAAAAACAATTCCTTTAAACTCCCACCAAACAGACAGCATTACCTTTTTTGGTGAATATCGGCTTTGGAAATGGTTTGAGCCGGTTCATCTTTTTTCCTCCATGACCTCTTGCTTTTGACGTTGTTGTATACAACACATTTTTCGTCCCCACTGATGATGCGCTTCAAAAACGGATCATTTTCTTGACGTTTGAGAAATGAATCGCAGACGTCAATGTGGCGACACAGATTTCTCTCTGTGAGAACATGGGGAACTCATACATCGAGCTTCGAGGATAATCCCAGACCTTTCAAGTGGTCATAAACTGAATTTGATAAATTTAACCTCAATCCGATCTCAAGTGTTGTTATTTGCTGGTTTGCATCAACTAATCCTTTATCGCGTCTTTATCAGCTTCAACTGGCCTTCCCGAACGTGGTGCATTTTCGACATCAAAATTGCCCGATCGAAATTTAGAGAACCAGTTCTGGCACTAGCGTACTGTCAACACACCTTCTCTATACACATCGGTCAATTTCTTTCTGGCTTGAACAGCATTTTTACCCTTTCTGTAGTAAAACAGTAAGATATGTCGAAAATGCTGCTTATCGCTCTCCATATTTAAAAGGGCACCAACCAAAAACTACTGCTTAGAATTAATTGGAATTTTTCACACACAAGCCTTGCTATATGAGCTCTCAAAGCATATAAAAATTATACAGCTTAAATGTGAAGTTGGGTGCAAAAAAAAAAAAAAAAAATACAATTAAATCCTCTGTTGGGAAAAAACGAAATTACTTTCCGAACAACCCAATACTTTGTCCTGTAAAAACACGTTTGCAAAATTTAGTTAGTGATGAAACTGTTTCTAGTCACGATGCATGAGAAAAGCTTTCATCGAAAGTGGCACACACAATCGTCGCTCGATTCATAAGGCAAGAAGTTTAAGGAAACAAAAATTGACTTATTAAAATTATTTTTTTAAATATATATAAATCTTAATATACAAATTTAGATTTAAAGTTATTTTGAGATATAAGGCGATTTCACGCTGCAGGGCAAATCTCAATTTATGACAATTCTGGTTTTAGTTTAAAACGGAACGGAAGTTTATTGTTTGTCTTTTGGCTATTGTACACATGAAAATGAATGGGAACGGCATTGTAGTAGTTCGTAACGTAGCGACAAATTGCTCGATTGTAGTATGTCTTAAAACAATAAATTTGTCTTAAACTTAATTATATTTTTAATAATCATGCGCATTAGCCAAACATTTGAGTACTATACGGATTAAAATTGAGTTTGTAGTTTTTATTTTGTATTATCTGTGGTTTTAATTTTGTATTAATTTAACAATCTGAAAATGGTAACAAGTTATTGTGCGTATAGCTGCACTAAGCGTTAAAAAATAAAAGCGAAAATATAGGATTTTATTAATTTCCTAAAGATTCTAAGTTGCGAATGTTTTGGATAAAAGCTTTGAAAACGCAAGACTGTACTCCAAGTAGTTCTTCGAGAATTTGCAGCAAACATTTTCAGAATGGTAATAAAACGTGAACCTTATTGTAATTTAATAGATTATATAAAATTATTATGATCAAAGAAATTTTGTTATTATTCCTAAGTTTTTTTATATTTCTAATGTATTTTCTATGCTTTTGTGAGAAGTACTGTACCTTTAAATGTAATTTTTTTGTCCTTAAAATGATCAGGTTTTGCGAGATACAATGTAAACTCTCAATGTTTAACCCACGAAAAATTGAGTAGTAGTTAGCACTCGTATTTGCTTACAAACATGCACTGTGAAGACCCCTTTGTTCGGAACACTAAAGACTGAAATCAGCTGAAATGGGTCTGCAACTTTAACTGGAGTTCTCAGGTAACTGGGACCGTAACTAACCCCCAGGTATAAAAAGCCTAGTGATAACTACTGTATAACTGATATTAAAAATGTAGTTTTTTGTCTTCTATTTAAGAATAAAATATGAATATATAAGTGTTGTAAGAAGTCATTCATTGGATGTCTTAATTCCGAAATTAATATAAAGAGTAAAGCATTAAAGTATACAGTAAAGATTCGATCCATGTGATCCGAGTGGTTTTGAAGTAAAGAAACCCAATTTTCACAGCACACACACATTTATTAAACACAGCAACATTTTAGGTACATTTCACAGCCCACAGACATTTTTTTATACACAGCAACCTTTTTAGGTACATTTCACACCACCAAAAATAAATCCATCCGCTACTCGCCGGCCGCTCTCTAACTCAACGTTGCCAACTGCCTAAAACAGAAATTTTTAGAGTTCCGCACCTAGTCGTTCTCTTTCCTCATTTCCGGCCTTGATGTTTACATATACATAAAAAATATTTCAAAATTGATTTGCCAAACTTTCGATACTGCGCCAAATATTGACACCTGTACTAAGATGGTAAGATTGACTGTTTCTTTTTCTTTTGGGGGTAGACTTCAAATGCGCATGCGTCAGAGTTGGAGGAGAGCTGGACACAGACTCTCCTGACCGGAGTCAGCTTTTTAGCCATTACGTTCGGGAGACTCGTAAGGTCCTCTCATATAAGGAACGGCATGGTCTCGGACATCGGACGGGGGATAGATTGGGTTCGCGTTGCACCCTGGAAAACCCTCCCCATCGTGTGAGAATATTTAATTCTTTTTACGACTATGATCATCGTGGATATGTTATCCAAGCAACAATCCTTTACATTTCGAAATGTATTGGGATATTAGAATCCTTTTGTATATAGCCAGTATTTACTCCAGAAATAAAAAGGATTTCCGATTATGTTATGTCTATGATCCTTCTTCACGCTACCTCTTGACTCAAGAACATTGAAGGCGTCACAGCACATTTCCTGTGTGCTGTGTTAGCCCCAACACTTAGATTATTCAATTTTGTGCCTGCGCGAGTTTATAACCCCCTTGTACCAATACAGCATTCCCTTACTATATAAGTGGAACGTGCAGCTGTACAGTCCCATAAACTGTTTCTCGAGTGATTTTGAGACTTTGATATATCGTAAAGTTCGGAACGTCCAGAGTGGTCTGTCACGTGTGTTTATACCTCTTGTGGCCAGGCCCTCATAAACTCAATCTCAAGAGGACTGTATGACGTTATAGAACCCATAAAGTTCGATCCAATAGCACTGCTCTTCAGATTTTGACATTACCCGAACAGTTATTGGATCATAAACTTTAAGTCATCTGGAAGCCCTTGAATTCCTTCTCTAAGTGATCCTTCAAACCACTTCAAGGGCTAAGGTATATATTCAAGAACGAACAGAAGAGAAGAGAGAGATGAGAGCTGAAACTTAACTGTTCATTTGTAACTCCCGAGAGAGCTTAGGCCGAGGCCTGTTACTTACTTCTCTGTAAAAATCCTGTTTAGTGTGTAGCTGTGTAGTGTGTGTGACGTCGAATAAATGTTAAATGTGTACGCTACCGACTCTTCATTTTCCATCTGACGTCTGTTTCAATCGACTACGTTACACCCTTCATTCTAAATGTTAATAAAGTGCCAAATTATTTCCGTTTTCTTCTATGTGTTTGGTTGAGTAAATAAGTAATTGAAAAAACTGGTGAATCCAAGTTCTAATACATACGCTAAACAGAGTAACTTTTTAAAAGTTATTTAGTTTTACCATTTCAAATAGTACACTTTAAAATAACAAAAATTAATTTACCAAATGAAAAAAAAGGGAGTTCAATCCCTGGCAGTATAACTTTCGAATATGTAGATTAGGTTATCTTGTTAACTATGTTTACTTTAGTTTATACTATCAACTTTAAGCAGTAAGGTTTTGATTGCATAGTTTGAGGTATCAGTCAAAATTACAGTCTACTGTTTTGCTATATGGGGGCTAATTAGAGCGCTACGGTTTACTTTTTTGATATACGAGAAATAATGACACCGGGGCCTTATATTTTTATTAATCATGAGCATTAGCCAAACATTTGAATTTCATACGGATTAAGCTTGAGCTTGTGGTTTTAATTTTGTATTAATTTAATTATCTGAAAGTGGTAACAAGTTGTTGTGCTTATGGCTGCACTAAGCGTTTCAAAAAAGTCGAAAATATAGGATTTTATTAATTTCCTAAAGATCTTAAGTTGCGAATGTTTTGGATAAAAGCTTTCAAAAGGCAAGATTGGACTTCGGGAATTTGCAACAGACATTTTCAGAATGGTAATAAAACGTGAACCTTATTTTAATTTAATAGATTATATAAAATTATTATCAAAGAAATTTTATTATTATATTAAGTTTTTTTTTTTAATTTCTAATGAATTTTCTATGCTTTTCTGAGAAGTAATGTCCTTTTAAATGTAATATTTTGTCCTTAAAATGATCAGGTTTTGCGAGATACAATGTAAACTCTCAATGTTTCGCCACCGAAAAGTTGAGTTGTAGTCAGCACTCTTATTTGTTTACAAACATGCAAATTCTGTGTGCTGCGTTAACCCTAACGCTTCGATTGTTCAATTTTGAGTCTGTACGAGTTTAAAACCCATTCATTCTAAATGTTAATCAAGTGCCAATTTATTTCCGTTTTCTTCTATGCGTTTGATTGTGTAAATAAATAATTGAAAAGACTGGTAATCCAAATTATAAAACATACGCTAAGCAGTAACTTTTTAAAAGTTAATTAGTTTTACCATTTCAAATAGTACACTTTAACAAAAATTGATTATTTTCCCAACGAAAAGAAAAGGAATTCAATCACTCGCAGTATAACTTTCGAATATGTAGATTAGATTATGTTGTTAACTGTTTACTTTAGTTTATACTATCAACTTTAAGCAGTAAGGTTTTGACTGCATAGTTTGAGGTATCAGTCAAAATAACAGTCTACTATTTTGCTATATGAGGGCTAATGAGAGCTCTACGGTTTGCTTTTTTGATACAAGAGAAATAATGAGACCGGGACCTACTGCTTAAAGCCGATTCCGAACGGCTACGAACATTCATGCCATCAGTGGGATTCATACTCACAAACTCCGGTATCGATGATACTAAATTTTTATATCAAATTGAAGATTATCTCTTTTATCAATAAAACTAAATTTTAAACGTTTCTTACATTTAAAAATTTAAAAAATACATGAAAACTTTTAGAAAAAGTAAAATTTAAAATAAAGTTTATCATGATATAAAACAAAATATATCACTCATGTTAATGTAGTTGAATTTCACAGAATAAAATATATAATTAGCTTCTATTTGATAAGAAAATTTAGTTCCTAATTTAGATGGTTAAAAACTTATTTTACGATTTATTTTCCATTTTTTCCACTTCGTGTATATATTTTATTTAATGTATAGCTTCATATGACAGAATAAAATAAACTTTTTTGGATTATACACTTAAGAATGATTTACGAAAAATTTTACTCTAAACAGAGTAGAACTGTTTATTTTATACTGAATCAAAAACAGGTTGTTATAATGAAGGCATTTTAACGATGTCCTCCTAAATAAAAATTTGATTAAAGTTTTAAATGAAATGCAAAACATTTTGAACTATTCAATTTAGAAAACAAAAATACATAACAGATTATTTACCTTATTTAATAGTTCAATGTAAAAAAAAAAGTAAGAATGAAAAAGAAAATAAAATACCATCATTTTTCTTATTTCAAAAATTTGGTAACTTCCCTTTTTGTTTTCTTTTACTTTACACAATACATGAAATGATTTTACAGAATGGAAAACTGTATCTTTATTTGTATCTTGTGTTTCAACTAATCCTCTTTTATTTTCTATTGAAAATTCGTGACTTCTAAGGTAAAGGGTACATTATTTCAAATGAAATTTCCGAGAATTTCAATTAACCACTCAATCTTAACATTACACTGCTTAACAAATTTGAATAGAATTCGTAGAATTTAAATTATTAGAAATTTTGAAATAACCTAATTCAAATTAGTTAAAATCCTATATTTTAACAACACCACTAACCTCTTTTATTCCAGTGTGTTTTCTTGCAATTCGAAATCCGCAGTTTCTAACTGAGACACATTTTGAGCAATCAGGTATGACAAAACTTGGCTATTTCACCTTTTTTCCACAGCACATCCGCGCATGTGCAGTAAAATAACGTTTTACCTTCCATGATGCATTTTGATGCCAATATTTTGAATGTGTACTATAGTTTTGATTTAAATGTGATCTTTTCGTGTTGTTAATAAAAGTTTCGTGTTTATGCTTCAGAAAAGGTTAGTATTGAAATTATTTGTAGGATCAGCAGATGACGATCGCAGAAAAACCTGTTGTTGTTGTTACAGTAGAACCTCGGTATAACGACCTCCTGTGGGGCCAACATCATATGGTCATTGTAACAAATTGAAAAAATAATTTAAAAAATGGAGCAAAGAAATGATGCAATAGAACATACCTAGAGAACACTTCTATTTATTTGTATTTCCATTACTGAATTTTTGAAAAAAGTCTGATTGATGAGAACATTTTCGCGCTATGATTTTCTACGATTTTAAATCAGGATTAAACCAAGAAGAATGCTATCAACGGTTGCAATTGGCATTTGGGGATGAATCTCCAGCTCATGCTACTGTATTTAGATGGTTTAAAGAATTTATCAGAGGTAGCAATTTTCTTCAGGATGAAGGACACACAGGAAGGCTGCCGTCGGCAGCAATCCCGAATAATGTGTCTGAAATACGAAAATGTTAATGGATGATAATCGCTGTATCTATCAAATTATTCAGAAGGAACTTAAGATTGGATCCTCAGCCATACACAAAATTATTAATGAAGAATTACATATGAAAAAAATAGTTTGCCATTTTGTTCCCCATAATTTAACTGAGCACCAAACACACCTAAAATTTTGTAAGTAAACCTTTAAAAACCTAGTTGTATCTCAAACATTTCAGAGTGACTCTCGTATACAGCAATCCTCAGGGAATGTGACAATCCCCACATCATCCCCCTTTCGCTACACCACTGTCTGGATGCAAAAATAAAAAGATAACTTTTTTTTTTTTTTTTTAGATAAATATGTCTCTCGGAATACGAAACCCAAAGTTCCTTGCTTAGACATTAAACATTTTCCTTAATAAGCTGTGACCGAAAACAATTATTTGAACCCAAAAGTAAAATAACTATTCGAGGTTTATATTAATCACAATAGAGGCCATTAATGTGGTATCGCTAGACATTCTATACGTCTACACAACGTCTCTCTGCATAATTGTTATGTACCTGTCAACAAAATTCACAGTCTAAAAATAAAGATAACAAATCGGTTCATTTGGATGCATACCTGCATACGTCAAATGGTGAAGGATGAATTTACAAAGCTTCTTTTTCAAGTGCTGATAATTGTGTCAAACACATAAGTGGTTATTTAATATTTACAACCGTCACTCTAATGGGATTAAAACGTTAATTAAATAAAATATATAACAAGAAAATTAAACAGCATTCCTTGCTTAGATTAAGTAAATTATGTGGTTATTTATAAGGACTCTTGATTTAAATGTCATTTCTTTTTTAGGTTGATTAAATTACTTGTTAATCCGTAGTTAAAAATATTCAAGGCCTCAACATCCCTCAACATGTAAGTGTTAGTTTATGATTCCTTTCAAGGGAGAAGAATGTGCAGATTTTTTGTGTTACAGCGAAAAATTTCAACCTATTTATTTTGATTCAGGTTGATTTATGATAAGGCTTATAATCGGTTGAATATTTTGCCCTATCTAACGAGAAATCCATGTATTCTTCTACGAGAAAAGGATCCCTGGACAGAATTTGCTGCTTGTTCAACACGTACATGTCGACGTGTGATGAGGCTTTAATACCCTTCTTTGCACGACGATGAAAATTTCAATCATAACATTTAATGAACAAAAAATTGTTCTCAAAACTGGTGTACTGTAAAAACAGGTTGTTACAATGAAGGCATTTTAAGAATAATCAAAGTATACCATGGCCTCCTAAGTAAAACTTGATTAAAAGTATGCACCATTACTAAACGAGAAATACATGTATTCTTCAACGGGAAAAGGAATCCTAAACTTTTTCCTTACTTACATGTCGACGTGTAATGAGGCCTTAATATCTTTCTTTGGATGATGATGGAAATTTGCATCATAACATTTAATGATCAAAAAATTGTTCTCAAAACAGGTGTACTGCAATGTTATAATGAAGGCATTTAAAGAATAGTCAAAGTATACCATGGCCTCCTAAGTAAAACTTGATTAATTAAAAGTTTGCACTTGCATATCGACGTGTAGTGAGGCCTTAATACCCTTCTTTGGACGACGATGGAAATTTCCACCATAACATTTAATGAACAAAAAATTGTTCTCAAAACAGGTGTGCAGCAAAAAACAGGTTTTTATAATGAAGACATTTTAAGAATAGTCAAAACATACCATGGTCTCCTAAGTAAAACTTGATTAATTAAAAGTTTGCACTATTACACGAGAAATGCATGTATTCTTCGACAAGAAAAGGAATCCTATACTTAATCTGCTGCTGCTTTTTAAACACTGTTAACCATGTTACAAAAATTTACACCACTATACAAGTGCTTCACTTTGTTGGAAATATTTTCAGCCACTCCTCTTTTTTCACTGTAACCGAAATCTTTGGGCGCGAAGCGCCAACATTCTTTTTCTTGTAATTTCGATTTTCATTGTATGTTGAGTTTTGCTCTGTGAGCGATGCACATATGAAAAGGTTGACTTGAATGAAAATGTTCTTGGTCGTGGTAAAAGTACCACGGAAACTCGTGTTGGAAAACTATTACTACTAATGTAAATAATGTATATACTTTTAATATTATTGTAATAAAGCTCTCCCGTAGATTTCTTGGAATAATTAATATTTTTCTTCACACTTCTAATGTATGACGAATTAATTTGTGTCTAAGTAGGAATAATAATTGTTTTAATTATTATCAGGAATAAAAATGACACAAAGATATATTATTTTTTATTTGTCTTGTACTGAACTTAACATATAAATTTGCATCATGATGGTTACTACATTCCTCCTACTGAGTTTTAATTATTTTATATTATATAATTATACGAGAATTTTTTAAAATATTTTCCTTTAATCTAGAACAAGAGTTACCCTGATTTATTTCACAAAAAATGAAAAATCATATAAAGAAGGGTTAAAATTACTAATTCGGTGCAAAATCCGTCAAACTGAAAAACAATATTTTTTAAAACTTAAAAATAAGTGAGAGTAAATAAATGCGTATGAAAAATAAATAAAATAAAATAACACAGGTTTTAGTGCAGTCAAATAATTATGTTAATCGAAAATTATCTTTTGATAATGAAGCGTATACCCAACTTAAATTTTTTAGAATAAAAATATTTCATAATTTTGGTCAACCAAGACTTTTGTTTTTAATTAAACTATGCATATTGTTTCATACTAGATAGTCTCTCTGCTAGTAGAATTTTACGAGAATTGTCCATTTATAAAAGTGTGACCCACTAACCATGCATAAGTTTTCTAATTCGTCCCTCCAGCTGTTACAAGTTTGAATTCCGTGATCTGACACTTCGAGATATCGAAAGTTTATTCCGGGTGTGATATACCAAAAGTTCTGGATTTATTATGTTTCTTATTATAAAATAATTCTGATTAACTAGAAAAATAAAATTAAATCAAAAGAATTCCTCAGACGTTAGGTTAAATTAGTTGTCCTACCACATTCCGACTGAAAAACTCTATTAGATATAATATAAAATAAAGCACACAACGTACGCTGCTCGTAAAAGAAAATGCAGGTGTTCTATTACCGAAAAAAAAACTATTTTCCCTTGTTGAGAGGAAACAAAACCTAGTAAACATAGCACTAAAATTTACCGACTTTAGACGTGACAAGAAAGCAAGTCAACTGACATCTATCATCCTAGGGGTTTCTGATCTGATTCCCAGATATAGGTAAAAGTCGAAGGGAAATCATGAACCTTGTAACGATTAGTGAAACTTGCCAAACTCCCTCATTGGCTGAAAAGGAATGATGACACGATAACATTGATGTGAGCAGACTAAAATTGTTGAAAAGTTTATGAGATTCTTGACTGGTTCAAAACATGTTCGATGTCATGGTAACGCTGCATGTGAACAGCCTAAAAATTGTTTACTACAGTCTCAGAGAAGTCACCTGTGTCGAGTCATCCGGGATTAGGGTAGAGAAATTCAAACTACATCACAAGGTTATATTATATATATTAACAATACAACGATTATCCGGCCAACATACTGCATCCGACATATACGGCCACTATACCGGATAATTGGCAGTAACCGGATATTACAATTGTCTGTCAGTACATAAGACCAAAAATTATACACCGATAAATAATATAAATATAACAAAAAGATGCAAAATGTTAAACAATATACTATATGAAACAATGCGTATAAGTATTTCGGAGCATTGTGTAAAAAAAAAAAAAGCTTTCTGGGAAAAAATTAGGTTTATTTATACATTTCATTACAAAATATCTTAAATCATTCTTTTTTCAGTCTCAACTACAAAATTGTGTTTTGCATCTGAGAACACAAAAGACAAAACTTACTTTTTTGGAGGATAGAAGACAATTTTCTAAAAAAAAAAAAAAAAGAGGAATATGTTCTTGAAATTTTTTGTACACAAACATAAGAACCATTAAAAAAGGAAGGTAAAGGAATATTAAATATGCTTTTATTCAGATTTGATTTTTCTAATTAAATAATATCGAATTGAGATATTTAGTACTAAAACTTAAAAGAAAGAAAAAATTTAAAACAAATTATAGTACAAATAGTTGACTAATTAGAAAATATAAAAGGTAAGAAAAATACCAGAATTTGATTGCAAAAATAGAGTACATAAAACTGATTTATTTAAAATAAATTTAAAAAAAAGTGCGAAACTTACTGATATCCGGCCAAATTGGCATCCGTTGCATTCCTAATATATATATATATATATATATATATATATATATATATATATGCTGTGTATATAATAGTATAAACTGCAATAACAAAAATTATTGTCTAAAATTCAAGTATAGTACTAATAACTTTCCTCCCTGATTCAATTCTACTCTGATCATATGCTTAATTATTCTACTATGGCCTTCCATTCTGGTTTAATTCCATTCTCTGTTTTAATTTTACTCTGACTTAGTTTAATTGGTTTAATTCCACTCTGCAATCACCTGTGTATTAATCACCCGTGTCGAGTGATTAAGGTACAGAAGTGCAAACTACAAACAGCAAGGCAACTCATGCCAGCCCGAAATTGTAGAAATATATTGTTGTATATTTAAAATATATTCACTTGTTATATTATGTATTGGTAACATACTATGTAAGAGATTTGTAAAGAGAGATTGGCGACAGTTGGATGTTATGATGAGCTAGAAGCATGTTGTTTAAGGCTTAATGCAGTTATAATAAGGCGATTTCACGCAGTAGGGCAAATTCTCAAATTATGACAATTCTGGCTTTGTTTTCAAACGGAAGGGCAATTTATTGTTTGTCTATTGGCTGTTCTAAGCATGAAAATGAATGGGAAGGGCATTATAGTAGTTCGTGACGTTTGCGACAAATTGCCTTATAAAGTTATGATTTACAGTGTGTTTGACTAAATGTAAGAAATACTACATATACATGATATTTATATAATATAATAAATTAGAATAACAAAAATTATTGTCTGCAATTCAAGTGTAATGCTAATAACT
Organism: Pardosa pseudoannulata; assembly: GCA_032207245.1. Lineage (NCBI taxonomy): Eukaryota > Metazoa > Arthropoda > Arachnida > Araneae > Lycosidae > Pardosa > Pardosa pseudoannulata. The sequence goes on along the minus strand of CM063511.1, from coordinate 59,536,903 downwards.
TCCCCTCTGGTTTAATTCCACTCTGGCTTAATTAACTTCTCTGGTTTAATTTTACACTGGCTTAATTTCACTGGTTTAATTCTACTCTTGTTTAAGAACCTGTAGAGTGATGAGGGTAGGAAAGGACAAACTACAGCCCACAGGTTGAAAATTTTTTTGCTATTACGCGAGAAACCACATATTCTTCATCGAGAACAGGAATCGTAAACGGAATTCGTTGCTTTTTCAATGGGAGAGGTTGACGTGTGCTAAGGCATTTACGCTGTTGTGTATTTGAAGCTTTACAGTGATTTCTAGGATGAATAATTCAATTACAACAGTCTTATTTCGTTAATATCTTCTGGTTATAAAATCATACCTGTGCTTGGAGTTGTGAGCAGTGGAAAAAACACGGTTTAAATCCGGGGAAAAAACCGGGTTTTTTGAGAAGGGAATTTTGAAATTTTCCAAAACATGGGAATTTTGAAGTATTTTGTTTACTGTTATCCTAATCGCACAAGACAATTTTTTCATTTCATAAATGATTTGATAGTAATAGTTAACTGGCAACTGTAATAAATAAACGTGTAAGGAAGACAAACAGCCAAAAAATTGAATAATCGGGATTAACTAACTATATTTGGCAAAGTATCATATTTAGCATGAAAGTATCAGTATATTTTTCCTTTGGGAAATATCCAATATTTTTAATATTACATAAATATTAGGCAATAATCTGTAGTGTCACAAAATCCATAAATCATTATTTTTCTTGGATACCATCTCTCTCTCTCTCTCTCTCTCTCTCTCTCTATATATATATATATATATATATATATATATATATATATATATATATATATATATATATATATATATATATATATATATATATATATATATATATATATATATATATATATATATATATATATATATATAATGTGTGTGTGTAGAAATTGGACACATAATGCAACAGTGTCATTTGATGACACCTTTAAATGATATATACCCAGCTAGCACGGAAACGTTGGATTTTCGTTGGCTACATGTTGGTTGTTGGTCTTTGGTTGGGTAAACGTTGAAAAGGGGAAATGAAATGATGGTATTTAGTTGGCAAAATGTTTGGTTGGCCATCGGTAATTCTGAAACGTTGGAAAACCGTTGGGCCAACGTTGGAGATTTTCTGTTTACGCCTCTTGCACAAATATCGGCATACCATTGGCTAAGAAATATAAAAGTAACCACCTATATCTACGAGCATGTGCAGAAGCTCCGCCAAAAGAGAAAGTTGTGTATCAACCGCCATCTTTAGGGTTACCGCGCCATTGCTGCAGGATTTCAAATTTGCAAGGTAAGTTCTCTTGATTTTTTTGTGTTCTATCGTATATGTCCTCATTATTATTAATTTATTCCTACAGAAAACGATATTTGGCTATCCGAACCGTAGTTTCTCTTTTGTGCTTTTAATAGTAACGTACCATTTACAAAAGTATATACGGTGTTTTAGTACACTTTGATCTTCAATACCTTTTATTACACATTTAAGAAAATAGCAAATTTTAAGTCAACTTAAGATAGTTGACTTAATTTTTTTTTTGTAAAGCATGCTGATTTAAATTATCGTTAGGTTACTTTTTTGTGTCTTTTCTTAATAATAATAATAAAGTTGTATAATGATAATATGTAAACATTATGGATTTCACTTTATCATAGTTATTATGAAACTTGTTTACTTTATAACTTAATTTTATTTATTAGTTGTAATTATGTTTGACTTTATTTTTTTACATATTCAATCATCTTTGAATCATTTTAAAAATCTAAAAGGATAGATAAAAGGAAATGTTTGTGGTAACATAAAAACATTTTATAATATATACTTTTCAAGTTACTTATTTGTGTTTCAGATGCCATGAAATTGAATCCAGAGAAAATGTAGAGAACTTTGGTAGATGGAAATGGTGGCCAAATTTAAATTAAAAAAAATTGTAAATAAAAGAAAAATGACTAAAATATGTATATGTATATTTATTGTTTAACCTCTGTTGTGTTGTGCTTTTCTTCAATTATCTAATTTTAGCTCTCAGAAGGGGAAATTTTCGTTTTTCTTATTTAAGAAACAGTTTGTACCATTAAAAAAAATTAATATAGATTTCAAAGGAATAAATGGATTGCCGCAGAGTAAGTATTATATGACATCTGGTGTGGACTAAAATAACCTATCTCATTCTTTTTTTATATATCTGTTTTCTATTTTTCAACTCTTGCAAAATTTAAAAATGACATGTTATAAATAAAAACATCAGCTTATTTCAAAGTAATAGCCCATGCCCATTCTATATTAAACACTATAGCAAAATAACAAAAAGAAATAATAAAGGTTGGCATTCCGTTTGCCCAGCGTAGTATTACGTTGGCCCAGCGTAGTATTACGTTGGCCCACCGTAGTATTGCGTTGGCAATATGTAAACAACCACCATTAGCCAACCATTAACCAACCGTTGGCCAACGGTTGGCCAACATATATAAACGTTGGCCCAACGTAACGTTGCTAGCTGGGTACATTACAAAAAATAATAAACTGTTATTTTAAATTTAAAGATATTTATTTTCATAGTATAAAAGGAGGGAAAAAGTTTAATATAAAGCAATTTACATAATAAATAATGATAAAAAATAATGTATATATAATTATTATATTAGCAATTAAAATGGAATATAGCAATATAAATGGAAACAACCAGTTATGTGTTTGATAAGACTAACGGGGTAATTAATTACATAAGTACTACTATAAAATCCTTTAAATTTTCATTGCTATTATTTCTTGAATATATATATATATATATATATATATATATATATATATATATATATATATATATATATATATATATATATATATATATATATATATATATATATATATATATATATATTGCTAAAAATAAAAAAAAATCTCTTAGAAATAATATGCTAGTTCTTAAATAGCCACTGTTGAAAAAATAAATGTAAACATTATTAAAATGATTTCTTCCCAAAGTTCCAAAAATTCTCGGTTTATTTCCCCAAATTCCCGGGTTTATTCCCATCGCTTCAAAATTCCGGGTTTTTTACATCTCTACCTGTGCGACAACGATAAATGACATACAAATACAGAAAACGGCACATAAAATGATAAATAAGTTAATATCTCTTATTAATGTTCATAAAATATGACTAAACTCAACAACAGTGAAAAATATTCCATGGGTTATTTTTGATTCGAACACTTACTTGCATATGCAACGGTACAACACCTTAAGAGAGCTACATACAGAATTATTTCCAGACATAACCCACTGCCCTTTCACTTTTATTGAGATAAATATTTGTCATTCTATTAGCTTACAGTTTATTTTTCATACATGAAAACAATCTAAATATCGTTTACTATGCTCTTAAAATGTCACCAATATCAAAATGCTTGATGACTGTAGCTAAGTTACATCAAAGAATTGATGTTACATTCCAAACCTAACTTCTCTTCCATAAAACTTGCTGCTTACAATTAAGATAACCTCACATATTAGATATAAAGTACATTTTCAAGGTGAGCATGGATTCACCGGTTAAAATAATTTTGTAAGTATTTTGTAAATTATTACTGAATTTAAATATAAAAGCTACACGACATAAAATCCACATTCTTTGAATTTCAGTGCTGCCATCTAGGTAACATGATATGGAATAAAATAATTATCATATAATCAATACGCTATTACACCAAATTTATATCTTATGTATTTGCGTTTGTCAAACTGTCTATATAGTCAAATTTTGATAAGGAAATATAACTGTGCACAAAATATTGAATTATTAAATTAAAAAAAATAAAGTTAAATAAATTTTGTAGCATATGTTTCGCTCTATAGTTTATCACCAGTTAACGAAAACTTGTGCTCATTAACTTTTAATGAGGATTCATTGCGGTAAAAGGAATTACAATTTAAAGGTATATATATAATATATCCAAAATTATTGCTCCTATAGTTATTCGAAATTCAACCGAACCACATTCTATTTTTTTTTTTTTTTTAATCTTAACTTACCGAACCATCCAATTTAATATCAAAGACTTGATTCTTTGAGATTGTATTCCTTCCACAGTTCGCAAAACAAAATACTGAATTAATAATTGTTACATGAGGCATTTTTACTCCTTTTAAACAGCTGTCTTTTTTCCACGAAAAATTGAGGATCTTTGCAATCTTTATGGCGTTGTTTGCATTTCTGCCACCACGATTGTTCAACAAGTCACAAAAGAACTGGTGACTTAAGGTGGGTCTTTACCCAGCATATTGGGTTCCTTTCGCTCAATGTTAATCTGGGGGGAAAATGAAATCCCTCTGATCAGCTCGCATTTTAAGAATTCTTTCTAAAAATTATACCACGTGATAGAACAGCAATTTTAGAATGCTAACGTTCTTTCTATCTCACTCTTTTTTTTTTAATTTGTCTATTAAATGTTCTTATTTGAGTTTAAAAAATAGTCAAATCAGAATTTCTCGCACATATTAAAAATTATATACATATTTCTCAATTTTTTCTGATTTTTTTAATATTAATATGTATGTATATATATATATATATATATATATATATATATATATATATATATATATATATATATACATATATATATACATATATATATATATACATATATATATATATATATATATATATACATATATATATATATACATATATATATACATATATATACATACATATATATATACACACACGCACACACACACACACACACACACACATATATATATATAACAGTTATATATATATATATATATATAACAGTTATATACATAACATGGTATTAAATGTGGAGACAAATAGTTTCGTAAAAGTTTTAAATCTATTAAAGTATAAGTCTAAGGGGAAAATTTTAATTATAGAAGTATTTAATTTACTTCTATAATTAAAATTTTTTCAATGATTCGATTGATTAAAAAATATGAATTAGCGTTGCAAACTAATTGAAACTAATATGCTAAATACATACATATTTTAACTATATACGCGTATATTATAAGCCCTAACTACGTGTTATTTTAAACAAAATTGTTATTGGTTTATAGGCCTCGATAAATCGTTAATGTCTAAAAGCTGACTACTGCTAACTGACTATATCATATCTTGTTCGCTCGTCATCAGCGCAGGAACGCTTCTCATTGGTAGGCTCTTTTGGTTGCCATTGCCGTATCTCTTATATTATTTCATTTTCACATAAATAGTTCTGACCATGTTTAAATAGAGAAAAATCGATTCAGGTAAAAATACCCAGGCGAAGTTCTCGTATTACAAGTTAGACGCGAGGGCTGCATAATTAATAATTTTTTTTCTTCAGCAAATGAATGATATTATGAATTTTCAGCAAAGAAGAGATGTTATACCAATAGATTTTCTGTTAGTCAAAAATTGACATGATCGGGCAGCCACTGATAGAAATTCTGGACTTTTATAACAAAAGGTAAGTTTTTTCAATTTATAATAACTTACATTTAACAAATTAATGTATATCAAATTTAAATCATAAAATATTATCTTGAGATTTGTGTTATTTTTGAAAATGCATCTTTCATTATTTAACTTAGTACGTACAGTTAAAAAAATTTTACTAAAAATTTCTTTTTAAATACGCAGTATTGACTAAGATTTCCGATATCAGAGGTCCAATTAGCTCGGACAATTGAGGTTTTACTGTACTTGCAATACGACTTTAGTTTACATTAAACGTACCACAACTATTTCGATTTTTTCGGATATTCTCAGTTTAAATAAAAGAAAGCTGAGTATTAAAACATGCTTAATAGAATAAAAATAGAAATGGCTATTTGCAAGAGGAAAAAGGTAAAGGATCTTGCTATGATTTTCCAAACAAAATTGGTATTGGCTTACAGTCCTCGTTAAATTGTTAATGTCAAAAAGTTGACGACTGCTAACTGACAATATGATATCTACCAAAATTAAAAAATAAATAGGCTGTCATGTCGATCAAATATACATTCAAGAGCCAAAAAATTATGACCACCTGTCAATAACGAGTTGGCCCACCTTTGAAGCGCAACACAGCTTCAACCCACCTTGGCATGGATGTTACAAGTCCTTGGTAGATGGCCGGAGACAGATTGTACCAGATGTTTAAACAACGGTTACGCAAATCCCAGATATTGCGAATTGGTGGTCTTTGAACTCTGAGCTGCCGTCCCATGACATTCCGAATGTGTTCTATCGGATTGAGATCCGATGAGTTAGGCGTCCAGGACATTAACTGAAATTCAGCATCATGTTCCTGGAACCACTCCAACACAATTTTAACCTTGTGACGCTGGGCGTTGTCCTGTTGGAACATTCCATTTACAGCTGGAAAAACAGAGGCCATGTAAGGGTGCAACTGGTCCGCAATGATGTTCAGATACCCTGTAACATTCATGGTCTGCTCTACCACAACCACAGGTCCCAGAGACGCCTAAGAGAACGTCCCACGAAGCATAATGCCGCCACCACCGACCTGTGTATAACCTACTGTAGATTGAGGTAGCAACTGTTCGCCTGGAAAACGGCGTATCCTGCCACGGCCATCTGCGTGATGAATGACAAACCTTGATTCATCTGACCGGGCAACTCTCTCCCACTGATCCATGGAAGAGTCGCGATGTTCCCGGGCCCAGCGTAGGCGCAATTGGGTCTTGGTCAGCTTGATCAGCAAAGGCACACGAGTGGGACGTTTGCTGCGTAGCCCCATATCCAACAGTGTCCGCTGAACAGTGTGCTCCGATACTATTCTACTTGGCCCTGCATTGTATTGGGTTGTCAGCTGAGCCACTGTCTGGCTTCGGTTTTGCTTCACCATGCGAGATAGTCTCCGACCTTTTTCTTTGACAGCGTGTGGACGTCCAACACCATGTCGTCTACTGCTGGTTTTACCGTCATTCATCCACTTTGCATAAGTACTAACAACTGTAGATCGCGAACCCATGAGTTGTGTAGTTTTGGAAATACTTGTTTCGAGCCTTCGAGCCATTACAATCTGCCCTCTATCAAAATCGCTTAGATCTGCAGAATTTTCCATTACACACAGAAGTAAGTAAAAGAATAATTCTTCAGACTATCCAGCATCAGTTAAATACCACTTCTACCTAATCACGTGCCTTCCACGTCATCCAGGCGAATTCATTGCAAAATGTAGTGGGTGGTCATGTTTTGGCTGTTGAGTGTGTATCATGTCTACCAAAGGTATCAAAATAAATGAGTAAAAGATTTTTCGGTATAATGTTTGAAAACCACGCATCCTTCATCAGGAAAAAGAATTGTAAACTAAATCCGTTGCTTTTTCAACTCGTACAGGTTGACGTGTTATAAGGCCTTTGCAGTATTACTTCATGCAGTTACTACAGTAACACGACCTTCTGCTTGTAAGAATTGCTTGATGAAGCCTATTATTTTCTCGAAACAAAATGGCGCAAAAACAAGCTTAAAACAAAAGGGAAGAGTTCCCAAAGAAGCATCGAGACAATTTAATCGCATTACTTTCCTTTCAGATTTTATTTCTTTGCCCTTGATATTCAGTACGAGTAAGTGAATAAATACTAAGCGAAGAAATATAAACAAGGGTTAGATGGCAAAGTCTAAACTGAGATTTTTTTAAGAAACACTTTTTGGCATTTAACCTGTTTTCCAGGAATGATAATGAAATGTTTTTGTGTCTTTGACATCAGGCCAAAAGGAGTTCGTAGATACTAAATGCGCAGGCCAATTATTTCTGACATGCCGCTGCAGGTGTTACTAATGTGCTTTTAAATATACGCGTTGCCCTAAAGAACAACTTACAGATAGCATTTCAGCATTAGTTACCCCTTAAAATATCACTGGCGAGTAAAATATGTCGAAAACTTTTCGACCTCATTAAAATGAAATCTTGACTTTAGCACATTATTCTTTAATTATTTTTTTGTTGAAAAAAATGAGCTAGTGACATTATATTTTTTTATTTTATTAAGGCTTTACACGTCAAGTACACATTAAAACTGAATGTTTTGAGTTTACGATTCCTATCAATCATAAAACATGAGCGAATTTCTCGTGGGAATAATTTTCAACTGATTAAGGCACGTTGAATTACACTTTTTAAAACAGTAAATTTTCAACCAATTTTTATATTTTGGATGTATATTGTTGTTAGATGAAACATAGAAAAACTCAAAATTTATCACAAATAAATTTTTGTTTAAGATATGAGTATTTAAGAAAAATTTAATCGCCCAACAACATTCTTTAAAAATGTACCTAGTGTATAGCATACTAAACAATTGCTTTTATTTTTTTCGTTTTATATTTAGAATTAATGTGAAACAAAACGGTATCGATTTTCGTATACGTTAAATATTATATATATATATATATATATATATATATATATATATATATATATATATATATGTGTGTGTGTGTGTGTGTGTGTGTGTGTGTGTGTGTGTGTCAGGATTTAAATTGTAGATTAATTTAAAAAGATTTTAATTAAGGATTCTTTACTGAGAGTGACGCGGCGTGAGGAGTTAGCCACATAAATACGGCTCACGCGCAGTGATCTAGAGCAGAGAGCAGTGTGCACATTCCGCGGACAGAGCTGAGGCTACCCGAAGCAGCTAAGCCTGCCTTTGTTAAAAGTTGGGCGCCAATGTGAAACGCCATTGAAGATGATTGATGAGTATGTGCTGTGAGATTTGAATGAAGAATGAAAACGATGTCAGGACTCTAGTGTCGTTTAGTGGGAGCCTGTCATATATATATATATATATATATATATATATATATATATATATATATATATATATATATATATATATATATATATATATATAAGACAATTATTTAAAATTGTACAATGTTTTAGTAACTGCTTTCGCCTCGTACAGTATTAAATCTTCTGTAATTGGCGAAAATGCTTTGTTATTTTCAAAGGCGTAACCAGTTATATGACAAGCACATTAATCGGCAATCTCTAAAATTTTGAATAAGAAATACATAAAAGTAATGCACCTGGAACATTTCGAAATAAATAAACAATGCACTACCTTCCCATCCAACCATACACCACCACCCAACCACCTGACACTATCATCTTCCCTTTTTAAACATAATTATAGCGTTATTAAATCGTAAAAAATTAGAGAATATATATATAGAATAAATATACATATATTTATATATATATATATGTGTGTGTGTGTGTGAAATATGTGCGAGACTCATTCAAAATCACAACACAGTTTATTTCTGGTAATAAACATGAAAATCCGTACAACAGGCAAAAACCTTTACAACTTCGTGCACACAGACAAAGTGACCCCGCACATACTCTTTTCAAGTAGGGATTCCTAAGGTAAAAGATTACGAATAATCCCTAAGCACAATTGATCACGTGATACAAAATACCCATGTTTAAAGAGAACGCGCTAACTATTGGCTGAAGTAGTTCAGACAGAGGCTGAACTAAGTCTATAGCGTGTCTGGAGGGAAAAATCAGAATTACCCCGCATAACCCCGAACTCACTTTATGAACAAAAGTTATTAATTTAATATTAAAATACGTAAATAAGGGATTTTAATATTACATATATATATATATATATATATATATATATATATATATATATATAAGTTCTTTATTTCTTGTCTATTCAAATACTCATTGCAGAAGCACCACTGTGCTATGGTATTGCCTCATTGCTATTCTTTTTTGTCGTCGACCTTGTTCTTTTCACTCATTTGCCAAAATGAAAATATACATATTGCAAACCTTTAATAATAGAAGTGAGAATCTAAAAAAGGGAGTCAACTGTTCCTTTTCTTTTAAACAAATTTTTGCGCTTTCCGAAATATTGATACCCTTTTCACTCTTCATCTCTCAACAAGTGATTCCCCTGACTAGAATTTAAAGCCCCGTTTACATGGACCAGTCATGTACCCTTCTTTTTACCCGGGTAAAGGGATTTTGCTTGGAGGGTCGGAGAAACCCGTTTACATGGTCAATTCTTTCTACCCTCCATTTTGCCCGGATCGTCGCTAGAAGTCACGTGATCATATGGGACGGGAATCATCTGTAAGCGCAAAGGATGATGGGAAAGGAGAGTAAACTCTGCTATTACCCGGGTAGAAAGGTGGGTTCTTTCTACCCCTCAATTTTTTCCCTAACTAAGGATAATTCTTGAAAGGGGAGTACAATTCGCGTATCTACCCTGCATTCTACGCTGCTTTTGGCACATGTAAACGGGGCTTAAAACACAATTAAAATCTACCCACCTCTCTAAAAGGTTAGCCTCCATTTGACCAAAAGTAAGAACTGCATGGGGCTCGCGGTCTACCAATCCGTGCGTTTTCTTAGCTATGTTCCGCTAGAGATAAAGCAAGTAATTTCTCAAAATACGTGCCGAACATTATGCGACAAAAGTTTCCACTGTTTATTATACTGTTACAAATGTGATTCTTTCGTAATACTGTAATTTTCAAACGAAATACCGGTTTACGTGTGCGGCGGTTTAAGTACATAAAAAAATAAATAGCCCTTTACTCACGTTAGTTTGAATTGTGGACATTTTGTTGGCTACAGACTGTTCCGTATGAGAAATTATTGGTTTATTTTGGTTTGGAGCGTTACGGTCCAATCTTTAGGAACAAGTGATATAACGAGACCGGGACGTATTGCTTAAAACCCACTGAACGGACGCGTGGAAGGGGGTTCGACAGCGAATTCCTGTTCGAAAACGGACCTGTCGACCCCTTCTCGTTCGCACTCGTATAACACACTTTTGAGGAAAAAAAAATATTGCAAAGCGATAATAAATGAAAGAAACTAATTTTGCGTAACGGAACTCCTTTACCTTGCAGGGAAAATAATTTAAAAGTAGCCTGACAACTTTTAATCCGGCAACTCTAGTATGGTACGGTAAGTTCCGTCTGGAATTTACGAAAAGGGTGACTGTTTTGAAAGGGAAAAAGGTGGGGAGGGTGGTCGGTGGATGGGTTAAAGAGGTTTTAAATGTCTATTAGCATACATCTCGGAAGCGGGAGTCAAAACCACTGACAGCGAACTACCATTCGGGTTGACAATTTTTAAGAAAGCTGATTTTTGTTGCAAATGGCACTAAACGACAGAAGAGCCTATAATGCAAGTTTCGAGCATAGTGTAACTTCCTATACGGATCAAATTGAAAATAGAGCAGCAGTACATCATGTCAATATTTGGAACTCTGACGTTCCCAGTTGCCGAAAGATGGCCGATTGGTTAGGGTGCTGGCCTTCGGTACCGGAGTTCGGAATCGACTTTAAGCTGTAGGTTCCGGTCTCATTAGCCCTTGTGTTGCAAAATGCAGATCGTAGCACTTCAAACCAAATAACTGACGTTCCCAGCGATGTTGCGCCCAACTTAGAGCGGAGTTTGCGCTGATATGGATTTTCTTGCAGATATTACGGTAGTATTTAGAGACAGGTAGAAATAGCAAGTGTGCATTTATATATATATATATATATATATATATATATATATATGTATATATATGTATATATGTATATATATATATATATATATATATGTAATAAAATGGACTTCACGATGGGTGGTTGCAGTCATGGCTCATAAAATGACACCGTTTTAGTTAATCATTTATTAACATATCGTTGGAGTGCAGGTTCCCACTTCATCATAGGGACAGGACAAACTGACGGGTCAGCTAGCATGAAGTTAAATATAAAAGAATCTTAACACCTGGGTCAACATCTCAGTCAAAATCTGCCTCCGATAGAATGCATCTCCTTTGTGTTTGGGAATTTCCTAAATTGTCCGCTAGGGCAATGTAGAATTATAATTGGTCAGACCCCTCCTCTGAGGGTGTAAACTGTAGCCCCAGTAGTCAATTTAGGTTAGTGGTTAAAGGGAAAGCAACAGGATGCGGGAAATTTTTTATCTTGACTCGAGTTTTGAAAACCCCTGAGAATTTTCCTGTGGTGTCTTAGGGGTTTATACAAAGTGCCTACATTAGTTTCCCGATATAGTTTATTTTTCCTTACATATATGTCAGCGACTCATTTTTAAGCTCACTTGCATTAGGAAAACCTTAAAAATGTAGAGAAAGAGTTGCATAACTCGAAATAGATGTAAATGTCCCCTAATGTAGCTTCCTGTTAAGGTATCCATCTACGTTAAAAACGTCACTTTTTGCCAAAAATCGTAATTTTTTTTATTTCTCTATTGTAAAATTTCAACTTTCAGGCTTCTAAATCTGTTTTCGTTTTGTATCTACGGCATTTTAATGAAAAGTTATAGCTGTTTAAACATCAGTGACAGCTGTCAAAACAAAACGGAAGTAGCGCTTTCAGAACTGGAAGTTGTGAATTTACAGCCTTTTTTAAAGAGCGTTTTTTTTTTTTTTTTTTTTTTAAGAAAACTTTTTAATTTTTATGAAGTCATTTTTCCAGTATTTTTAATAATTAGCAACTTAGCAATTAAAAAGTTTTGAAGCAAGAAAGTGTGGGGAATTTTAAACATGTTTTTTAACTTTATAATAGTTAAAGTTGCTTTCATAAAATTCAAATGAGTTTTTCTCAGAACTGTATCAATAAAATGTTGAAACTTAAAATGTGATTTCTCAAAAAGTTCTTAAAATATTTTGTTGAAAATTATTATGAATGATGTTGATAGTATTTACTAGTAAATGACCTAAAAGCTTTAAATTTGGATAATTTTATATGATGTTACACTCATAGTTAGATATAGAGGTAATGAAAATTCGTTAAAAATTCAACGTGTATGATTTTGAAAAACCAAAATTTTAGGCAATTCACTAGTCCAGTGTATAAGAAATGTGTTGCATCAAAAAATATTGAAACAATTTAATTCATTAAAAAATTAAACCTTAAAAAAAAAAGTTTTTTACTAAATTTTCTTTATTAGAATGTTATAAAAACTTTTCCAGGAATAAATTATTTAAGTGCATTTCTCTCATAATATAAAAAATCTAAAAATGTAAAAACATGAACTAGTTTCTACGTTTAAAAGAAAAAAAGTTCTCTGAACATAGACAGATACCTTAATAAATGTAATGTAAAAAATACTTCTATTGAGACTGTTCAAAATTTGTTCATCATACAGTTTCATTTTAGCAATTTTTAAGTTGCAACTTTAATAAAGAAATCAGATTCAACAGTTAACCAATAAGCTGTTTAAATTCTGAGTAAAAGTTCTTTTGTTAAAAAAGGAAGATTATGTTTAAAATGGAATAAAATTTACTATAAAATGTTTTAGTGTTTAAGGCAGTATTCTTTTATTCTGTTTCAATTTCACTTTCCACATTAATATTGTTTCTCAAGTCTGAGCTTTAACAATCTAAAAATTTTATTTTTAACTCTGTATGGCTTTAAGTTAGATTGGGCTGCAAATAACTGAATAGTGGCTGCATATAAAATTTTGAATAGCATATTTCAAACACTGAAGCTTTTTTTTTTAGCTGAAAATGCATGTTATCCTCTTAACAAGGATGACTCTGGGATATTTTATAGAGTTGTCCCCACTTATCGCTTCGTCATGTAAATACAACCAGGAAGAGGGGAAGTTTAAAAGGTACACACTAAGTATTGCTTCAGAAGATTACTTCAGACATTATCTTACGAAATACACCTGCAGGAAATGCCAAAACTCACTAAAGCATTCCATGTTGTATGAGTTCCGCTAAAAGACTGATATTCTGGAAAAAAAGAAAAGACCATCCTTCTAGCTTCCAAGCAAAAAAATGTTCAGTTCAGTATGAAGCATACTAATTCAGTAAAAGAATTCATACACCAAAGTTAGTTTCCAACATTAGACGATGTAGGAAATGTAGAACTCAAGCCCAAGTAAAATGAACCAGTTGCAAGCTTACATAATGTGATATACTCTTTGGCATTGCAACAAGTTTTTCATCTTTCCATGACACAAAATGATCATTAAATTGAATTTTCTATGTCACCATAGTTCTGTGGTATGTATACTTCCCACCCCTAGAATTTAAATATAAATTCAACAAATTAAATGCATTTTCTTAAATGCTACTGTTCAATCTATTAAAAAACTGAAAAGAATTTAAATGAGGAATAAATATTCCATATAAGGGTTTATGAATCACTGCCCCAGAGTATCAATATGATTTTAACACTACATTTTTTGTGGCATACAGAAGTAAATACAGTAGCATCATCCACATTGAGGATTTAAATTTATACATAGTATGTTATTTATATAAAAAGGTATGGGATCCAAGGTGGAGCTCTGGGTATAATTCATTTGTAATTACAGTAAACATGTTAGATGCAGACTTTACAGGATCTATTGCTAAGTTAGGTGTATAAAAAAAAAACATAATTGTATCTGGCACACTCATTCTGAATTTTAACAAGGCCTTCATCAGGATATGTCAAATTGCTTTTCAATATCTAAAAACAGTGCACTGTTGGGTTTCTTTAACTGTAAGACCAGTTTTTACAAAAGCATTCTTTTGTGCCCTCTAGTACATCTTGCATGCTGATTTTTCTTTCCTTGATACCACCTTATATACAGGAAGAATATTTTCACAAGAATATGGGAATGTAACCTAAAAAACTTCTGAAACTACATATAGAGCTTGCATACATGTAATCTCCCTTAACACATTGTTGATCAATCACGAGTTAACTCATATTTTTAAGGCAGAACGTTGCTGACCAGCCACGAGTAAACTCGTGATTTTTTTTTTCGCATCGGTGTTTTTATCTCTGTTGGCAACTATACAGCGCAATTGTTAGTCAGTATAACACAAGCTGTGTCTCTCGCTTATAAGACCCGCAAAATCTTTTGTTGTAAAAACTATTTAATAATTAAAATTTTAAAAAACGATGATGGAACGTAATGAAGAATCTTTCAGTGAATTATATGCAGATGCTTTATCTGCTTGTCTGAATGATTATGAATCAAATTGTGGTAACTGCGAAATAATAACTGGTGACATAAGATAAATTTTCAGCAAAATTGCCAGTCAACAATGTGTTAAATAACAAAATTCATGTCATCTCTCTCACTAGTGTAATGTCTTAAAATTATTGAGAACTTTTAGCCAGCAAGATATTAATTTATTTACAAAGTTTTGCTTATTTGATTAGAAAATCCCCTTCAAAATCTTTTTAGTTGTTAGTGGAGTAACAAAAGGTAAATGCATGCCTGCTGATATTGCAGGATGAACATTGTTTTTTTGTGGTTACCCATGGAAATAGATTTAAAAAAATTTTCTGCATTTTTGAACATAGCTATTGAATTTGCAGGATAAGCAGTCAGAGAATTAAACATGGCACAACCAGATGTTGTAAAAATTAAACAAAGACCATTTCTTACAAATGCTTTAATAAACAACTTTTTATTAAAATTATAGTGCATTTAAAAAATCAAATTATGAATAAAGACAAGTATTTAAAAAATTATTTTTTATTAGAACTGAAATTTAGTCTCAAACAAAAAGCACTTTAAGTGACAAAACGATACTCCTCCAGAAAATGAGGAAATAATTTATAAACTTATGTACACCTAAACTGCTTCCAAGAACAACTTTGCTATTTAAAAACAAGAGACAAAATGTGATTTAGCAAGAGGAGATCAACAGCTTACACCTGCCATTGTTTGAGACCAAATAATCGATCCCTCTAGTACATTGTGTCTGCGTTGGATGTCCGGGGCTTCTTGATCTTTTCCAAATTCTTTGTAATCATATCATGTAGAGTTGCCTGAAAGAACAAGAGGTACTTCACTAAGACAACTATTGTTAATGCATTAACACATTCTGAACTGCTGAAAGGAGAAAGAAATCACCAGGCCTACACAATTTTCTGTTAAGCCAAATTTTATTTAAACATTCAGAAAATCATAATTTCAATTTATATGCTGTAATTTACACTTTACAGGTTTGCAACTGCTGAGGTACTTTCAAAAAGGTGAGAAAAGTGACAAATAATACAGAATAAGTGACTAAACATTAAAAGAAAGAGAGAGAGAGAGAAAAAAAGATTTTTTTTCTCCTCGATTACAGATGTTATTAAGATTTTACTATTTATTTTAACTAAATCAAGAGATTCATGCAAGTCATGATTTTAGCATCAAATACAAAAAATGTTAAATTTTGTTAAAATAAATGTTAAAAATTTTGTTTAACACAACTCAACATTGCTTTTTATTCAAGAAAATCTATAAATTAGATTTGAATACAAACAATACATTAATTTTATAATCACAATTTTCTACATATATTAATGATGTTTTGAAATATGTACATAGCTAGATTAGAGTATCTAAACAAAAATTGTGAAAAAGAAAAAGAGAAATGTGTGCTTTGATATAAATTACTTTAATGTATTAAATATACATTTCAGTACAAATGTAGATTTCAGGAACTTCTTTACGGCTTTTTAAAATCGCTAAATTCTGGAAACCATAAGACAATAAGAAAAATATATAATAAAATATATAATAAGAAACAATAAGAAAAATAAGTTTAGAGAGTCATATTTTTGGTCTTTTATTAAAATATTTCGTTATTAATTCAGATTTTCTTTTTTCAACAACAGACTTTTGCTGTGATACACCATGAAAAAAGTCACTGTTTACTTAAAAAAGTGACCAAAGGTGAGAAAAGTGTTGGACTTGCAAGCCTGACTTTATAATCCCTGATAATACCTGTATTCACTGTAACAAAAGTTTCAAAGTATATAAAAAGAAATTTTAAATATAATTTAATAAAAACTGGATATTTTAAAATTGAAACAAATTATCTGTAAAATTATGTTATCAAAGAAAAGATATATTTATTCACTGTTCAATTTATATAACTCCAGAGATATCAGATCTTTCATTCTGCTATTCATTTGGATTTCAATTGTTCTCACTATTCATCATATTGTTAAACATTTCAGTGTCATCTGAATAATCAAATTAACTGTCACTTGTATTAGAAAAACAACCGTCCTTTTCATTACCCGATTACTTCATAAATTAAAAATTCTTGTTCTCACTTAAATATTTAACTCTACCATGATGGCAAAAATAAAACTAATGCAAAATATACGAAATACTATTTTCTAAACTGCAAATGACAATTTTACTCCCAGTTCTAACCATAATAAACATTCCATCAAAATACAAACACCCAGTGCTCTATAAATCAGGCTTTGAGAGGACTTGAACATGTACTATTGTTTAATTGTTCAAAACTCCCCAATTCCCCCTTCCCTCAAACCTGAAAATCTATATTGAAGGTCAACACTCCATGGAAATTTGAAAATTTAAAGAACTTAAACCATTATCTAGAGTTATTTAAAAATTTAAATGGCATGTTTTGATTCACAATCACTAGTGTGCCTACAGACTCTGAACAAAGAACTGTATGATCGTATACATATGCAAGTTCCCACTCTTTTTCCAGATGAAAAAATAAGGACTTTCTAAGGACCAAAGTAACTTTTTATAAGGACCTACTTGAAATACACAGCATAACATAAACGCTATTTCCTGAGGAACATATTTTAATGATTATGAACTAGACAAGGCATGTTCAATAAATGCCCTACAATATTTCAGAATTAAGTTTTTAAAAATGCCTAAAAATCAATACAAAATTTTGATAAAAAGTAATTTTGAAAAATGTACATCTAAAGTTTTTTGAGTGATCAAACTAAAAATAAATTGTGAATAAAATACAATATTATAAACAGTACTTTCTGGGGTTTAAAAATGACATATATATATATATATATATATATATATATATATAAATTATACCCAACGTTGCATGGGAAAGGAGAAAG
The DNA here is from genome assembly GCA_032207245.1 of Pardosa pseudoannulata. Taxonomy (NCBI): domain Eukaryota; kingdom Metazoa; phylum Arthropoda; class Arachnida; order Araneae; family Lycosidae; genus Pardosa; species Pardosa pseudoannulata. Next base: position 59,519,005 of record CM063511.1, on the reverse strand, counting down.
TTTAAGACTTTTCTATTACATTCAATCGAAAGGAAATTAAACTTCCATAAGTGACTGAAATATCTACATAACCCCCACCCTCCATACTTCGTTTAATTATAATCTGCTTGACTGTTAGCTATTAGAAAAGGACAGCTGACTTTATACTTTAAACCTTTTCCGTATGAGAAAGATTATTTGTCAAATAATTTTTCTAGCTTGTGACCATAAGAAGTACTAATAAACTAAAAGTATTTTCATAAATTTTAAGAATATCAAGGAAAGGAATTTTGAATTACTACAGAAATATACTGACAACATATATGTAGTATTTGAAGATTTTCTTTATTATTAATACAGCTAGAAAATGTAAGAGAATGTTATGAACATAAACAAACATTTATTTTCTATTTAAAAAGAAATTTTTCCAATAGTGCAAGTTGACATACACATAATTAATTTCATTTTGAATGTTTAACAGATTTCTTTTCTTGTTTAAGAAATTTTTTCGCTTAAGTTCTGTAACTCAGCTACTTTTTTTTATATATATATAATCTATCCATGGAAGAAATTGATAGCATTCCAATTTAAAAATTAAGGAGTTTTTAAGAACCTTTGACAAAAATTAAATAGTTTTAAGGGCCCTTAAAAATGAAAGCTAAAATTAAGGAGTTATTAAGGACTTTTAAGGTTTTGCTGGAACCGTGATATGAATGCAGTTCTGAATGGGTTTAAAAAAAAAAAAAAAGTTAATGCAATAATAGAAGCTTGTCAATCCAAATAAATTAGAAATCAAAACTTGATAACGCATAATTGATTCTAAAATATCTACAGTTTCACCAACAGTATAAAGGTCCTCTATGAGGGTTTTCCTGTGCTGAGTTACATAAATTACTATCTGTTTCTTCTCCAGCTTTCAATCTGGTTATAAAAGGAGGAAAAAAAACTATTACAGGCTATTTTAATTTTGAATAAATCATGAGTAGGAAACTGCTATATCAAACTATATTTTGTAATTTAACTTTGCACTTGGCTAACAGAAAACTGCCCAAATTTAGTATTTTTTTTAAATTACATTCAATTCTTCTGATGCTCTACTAAAAGTACAACCCAGACCAGTGTTAAGCTGCAAAATACTGAAAGGAATTTAAAATAATTTAAAAAATTTTGACATTTTATTTAATTACATTGAACCTTGAATTAAAATTTAATTTTATTTTCAAATAAAAAATCCTGAAGGCAATGAAATTTTAAATCAAAATTTCCAGATTTTTGCTAAATTTCATAAAGTGCTCAATATTTCCTTGTATTGTAAAGTACCCTGACAATTTGTATGGTCACTCTGTCAATTAGTATGCAAAATTTACATAACATGGAAATCAAGATTTAGAAATTTTCTGGAATGTGACCCAGGATTTGATAAAAATCCAATAAAACCCAAACCTATACGATTGGGCTTATTAAAAAAAAAACTAAACATTTTAAAACACTGTGGTAAACTTCAATTAAAAAAGGTATAAATTCTTTCTAATAACTCACTTTATATAGGTCAATACAAAGAAATCAAAAGGAAATTTAAATACTTACATAATGATTTCTTAATTCACATATGATAAGGCGCATACTAAGGAATTCCTTTTCATCAAGTTCTTGAACAGTTCGTCGAAAATCATCCTAGGGGTGAAAAAAAATTCAATGCTAAATTTCTTTTTGAAATATATCTTTAAATTCATGCTAGGATTCATGCAAGTCCTAGAATGAATTACACTTCAATATACTAATATATACATATGGATTTCTTCCTTTCAAGCTTTTTGGGGAAATGAAGAAATTGTGGGAAAGAACTTAATATCAATGCATCCCTTACTTATTTCAAGGATATATCCATACCTAATATGGAAATGACATTTTTGCAAGTTGAATTTCTGAATTTGCTCACAAAATATTTTAACAATTCTACAAGCCCATTATACTAGATAACTGTATAATATTTGAAATTAAAAAAGCAAACTAAACTGTGACCTCTCATATATATATATATATATATATATATATATATATATATTATTTCAAGCATTTTGTACAAATTCTGATTAAGACCTATAATATAATACAAGATAGGATACTTACAACATGAGGATATTTTGCAACTTTTGACACTATTTTACCCCTAGTGAGGAAATAACGGGAAATCTGGTCAAAATAAGCAGCTGCTTCACTTTCCACTGTTCTGATTTCACCAAGTGTATCTTCCTAAAAAAATTGTTTTAGGAGAATCAATAAATATATTTATCATAATTATTGGCATATAAAAAATAAAAATTAAATACAAACTAAATATATAAGCAATGTATGTACATGTGAATGACAAAGTAGAGAAGGGCCACTTTCAGTTCTACAGCTTTCACAGTCTACATATTTATATAAAAAGGTAGACGTGATATATATATATATATATATTTATATACAATATAAATCCATAAACAGGAATACTTGATACTGTTCATTGGTTCGACTAAAACATCACATTATATAAATCTATACTGCAGAAAACATTCAAAGAAAAATAAATTTGACAAATTCTGTAAAAAAAAGTTTGTAAGGTGAACAACTTTGCATTCTACTCCAATGCAATATTTGCTGTCTTTCAAAATTTATAATGTATTTTAAGGATCACTGTAAAATTAATTAATAAGAAAAATTAAAAAGACAAGAGTAATCAGTTTGTCTCAAGAGGATATAGCACCACTAAATTCCAAGAGAATTAAAATTATAATAAAGGAAATACACAATTAACGGTTATACCATAATTATTATAACCCAATAATATCGAATATATTACATTGGTTAAGAGAACATAGTACAGACACTTTTAAATAGTTTATGAGCAAAGATATTTATAATTGTAAAATGACTTCCGGGGAAGGAGGAATAAAATCTGTTAAAGCTTTCTACAAGACTGTGCATGGATTTTTATGAAATATTTCAATTTCATAAAAACTAACACAGTAAAAAACACTCTTAAAATTTAAATTTTATATGTGTGTATGCATATACATACTATATTGCAGAATCAGTGACAAACTTTGTAAACTACCAACAGTCTCCAAAGTTTGACCATCCAAAATTACCTGATAATTAAAAGAAATTATCCAAATTTGGTTTGCTGCAATTAGACTCAGCAAAGATAAGGTAGTTGATCAACAGTCTTAACACATCATTTTATGTTAAACTTAGAAAACAGTAGCTTTGCTGCTTATATTTGCCAACTAAATCTGAAGCCAGAGATCTAATAGAAACTTGACTCCGTCAAGCTAGACATATGCGCATATATTTCAAAATAAAATGGAAATTTCACATTCCAGTGTTTGCAAATGGGCTAATTGGGTACTCAATTGCAAAATCAACACTCAGGTTCTGAATTGCACAAGCAAATCTAGTGATATTTGAAATGAATGAATAGTAAATACTAAGTTATGATTTTACTGATGAGAAAAAGGGAAGGGATTGTGCTCTTGAATTGATGTTTTCTTCATAATGAAATATAGATAATTAAACTTGGGAATAAAAATAGTTTTGATGCATTTCAGTTTTTTTTTTTTTTTTTTAAATATTACATACTGCTTGTAAAACCAAAAAATCAACATGATTTATTCCCAAATTCTAAATTTGTTTCTTATACTCTTAATTGATAAAAAATTATTTCAGGCAGAGATTACACATGAGAGCAGAAGACAGTGCATGAGAACGAAAGAACAAACTACACCTGCAATGCTGGCTTTCGCTCACTCACTCTACCATTAATTCCAAGCAAAATTTTAAATTCCTTATAAAATAATAAAATTTAGCATTTTTAATGCATGGATATCGAGGAAAAACAAATGTAGTTAAAAGCCATTTAAAGCTTTTGTTTTTAAAAATATCAATAAAGTTTTTAAATACTGCAGATAAAGATTTCAAATTTTGCAACTTCATAGGACAGTTTAAATAATTTATAGATATAAATAAAAATTGATATTTTAACCACAGAGTACCATGTTCTTTTAAATTACATAACATTTAGTTTTTATGCAGATGAACAATGTTAAAAATTTAATAGGAAATAAAAAGCGAGAAACTGGAAATTAAGTAAATTCAATATTTATATTCCTTGAAGTTAAGCATTTTAAAGAAATTATAACAAGTTAGAAAAGTCTTGCTGTACCTGTATAGACACTCCAAAGTTGTTGCCATCTTCTATTCTAGGAATAAGAAACTGTATCCACATCTTTAACTGTAATAAATTAAACTATTTTAACATAACACACAAATGTATAGAAATATATATAAAGAATAACTAATGAAAAAATCTATTTTTATACATTTAGTTCTGGCTACATCTTATACTTTTAATAAGTTTACTATAAAAAATGAAATGAAATATTTTGCAGTTCATTGTGAGTCTTTTTATAAACAGATTTGTCAGTTATCCTCAGAGTGAATTTTCTTGAAGTCTGAACATATTTGATGAAATTGAAAAATTTAATGGTGAGAAAAAGAATTGGAGCCATATGGTTGTTTTACCTTCTAATATGCAACATCATTTACGCTTGAGATATGTGTGGCTGCTCTTTTTTACATCAGGCCATGCCTCATCTATCAGAATAATGGTGCATTGAGTAGATAAGGAAACAGATGGTGCACAAGGATAATATACCTTTGGTGGAAGAGATAGAACCTTCATTAAAGACTTTATATTTTTCTTAATGTCCTCAGAAAACATTTTAAATGAAACTGCCTATACTACTGAAAATTTCAGTCAATAATTCTAGACAATTTTTCTTATTTGGTGCAGTACAAATAACACTTTTTTGCATATTTCATAGTTTTTCTTATTCTCAATTGTATTTATCCTTACTGCTTACTAGAAATTGTCCAATATATACTTAAGCAATAAAAAGTACAGTGATTTTTAATAAGGACAAAGCTTAAATATTTGAGAAAGCAAATACAAGCACTACTACTGGTTATCTCATACAGAAAATGTGGAAATAAAAAAACAGCTTTAAAGGTTCCTTTGAACAAAAAATAAAAATAAAATAAAAAATATAAGGAAGATTTGCAACTTTAGCACATGCAACAACTTGTGAGTTATTAATGTAGTTCTTAAACTAAATTGGCAGAACACAGTAATAAAATTAGATTACAAATTCCGTTATCCTAACAATATATAGGAGATGGCTTTATGTATGGAGCAGAATATTCTTTTGGTCAAAACAGTAAATTTATGCAAGATAGATTTGGTCCTAATCAACTGTTCACAGTGAAATTCTTTAAAATTTACATACATACAGAAGAGACTATTCTATACACAAAGGAGGAAGGAAAAAAACATTTCAGGAACGTATACACAATTGCCTATTGGACGGTATGGTTATATATCTTCTGCAGGCAATTTTATAAGATGTTTGCTAAAGCACCTAGGATCGGGGGGGGGGGTATTTCCTCACATAAAGTGAAATTAAAATTCTATTTCTACACAAAGATTCATCCAAAGAGTATTTCAATTTAAAAAAAATTACCAAAATCAAAACATTCTCTGGATGAAAATGCTGCTTTTAATTCGCTTCCAGGCTTCATTTCATTAGGCTCAAACATTGGTAGAACAAGAAGAGCACTGCAAACTTTCAGTCCTTCAGACTATGGGTTTGAGTACCACAGCTAAGAAGTAATTCATTACCACTTGGTACTGTTATTAGGCAGTTAACTCCTGGTATAATTAGTTCTCATATTGGGAAGAAAATTGTTGTAGCACCCCGAAACACCTTAAATTTGATCTACCTTTTAAATCAATCAATTTAATAAAGGTTTTCGAAAATAGCAGGTCAATGTCATAATGGAAATCAACACTTTTCTTTTTCCAACTCCAACTATGACATAGTTTAACAAGATTTCTAAATAAGCTGAGCAGTGTATATGCTATTTTGTGAAATGTACAGAGTATGACCAGCAGCACTGATTGATGGCTTAGAGATAAATCTATTTTGGTAGTCACCTATGACCATAACAGCATTACTAAAATAACCAAATGCCGGCCACCTGTGATCCATTTGGCTACCTAAATGTTAAAATTTAAGGATGAACTTGCCAAACAGCATAAAATTTAACTTTTTTTTTTACACATATATGGCTGGGTGTAAATTTGCTTGTAAATTACAATTGCACTACTATCAATAACAAATGCATAAATTTAAATGTTAGCATAAAGACGAGATCTTTTGAATTTATATATATTGTGCAAATCAGCGGATATGTACAGAGAAAAGAACCCACTAGTTTTCCCACAAAAAAATGTTATTTTCTTGGTTGCGGTTTTATTTTTGCATATAATGGTGAAATTTCCCTTTTAACATTTGATTTGGTTTGGAGCACTAAGTTAATAATTCTGTTATAGATAGGCTCATGCAAGGTGACTAGTGCTTAAAGCCAATTCCAAATGATTATGATATCCATGCTTGCAAATGTATTCAAACCCACAAACTTACCAGAGAACACAATCCCAACTATTCAGCTAATCTTTTTAAGAACTTTTTACTTTTAAACATTTTCTGACTTAAAAGGGATTTTTTTCCCCTCTAAAATTTCCTTTTCAACTTCATTATAAAAAGGTATAATTTTTGACCAAATAGAAATACAAAAGCAATATTTGTGAAAGAAGTGACCAATGAGCTGTGTCCTACCATTCAACCCACATATAGCTTAATTTTTGTTTTCTTGTTGCTAATTTCAAAAATAAATAAATAGAGGTATTTTACTTTTTTGTAAATGATCGTATTTTTCAAAAATTCCATAGCACATTTTCAATAATTAAGATGAGATAGTATTAACCATCCATCAGAAAACCCTAAATGCATTTTATAATCAATAAATCAAGAAATAATTTTGGTGCTTCAACATTTTAGAAAAAGATTTGGAAAGAGTAATTGAAAAAATTGAAACTGCTGGGAAAGATAAGAAAATAAATATTAAAGAATGTATACACATTATTTAACCACTGGAATGAAACATTCTGATGCCACTATTAATTGTTTTGAAAAAAATGAGTTCCTAAAGAAGATTCAAGAAAAGTTTAAGTTCAACAAACAGGATGAATAATTTCTGAGAATTCACTTTGCAAAAGGTTGATTCTTAAGATATTACAGATCTGTGATAAATAGTTTTCCACATGAAGAATTTTATAAAGACTGTTTAAAATGAAAATACTGTGAAGGATCAATTTTGAAGTTATGACATTTTCTGAAGAATCTTAAAGATTATTTTGTGAATAGTTTGTTAATGGACCCAAATTTCATCCAAACAGAACTGGTTATATGAAGGATGCAACTAAAAGAGATTAAATGTTTTCCTTAAATTTGAATTGGGGTGAAAAAATATCTAAATACTTTAAAATGAGTAAATAAATGAGAATAGTTTCTAAAAACGAGAATAGTTTCAAGTGTTTAAGAAAAAAAAATTACCTTAAAATGAAAACAGTTAATTATTTTTCTTTATAAGAAAATCGCATTTTTTACAGCTATTTAAAAAATAAATTTCAAAATAATTTCAGGTTTTAGAGGCACTAAACCAAGAATCATTTGAAAAAAAAAAAAAAAAAAAAAAAAAAAGGCAAAATGAATAAATTTTTGAAAATTGCATAGATTTTTGTAAAATTTTGAAAAGTACCCCGATATTTTCTAGAATCTTGAAGTACTCTGACAATTCCCTGATTTTTCATGGCTTTCTACAGTATGATAATCTTGCAAAAAATGCCTATTTCTGGTTTAGCACAAAAAGGAGACTAAAGGTATGCCATTTTTTTTTCTAAGGAGTAGACTAAAGGTATGCCATTATAGCCATGAATGTATTCAGAAAAATAAGTAAGAAGGGTAAAGTAACAACACAAATTTTACACTGCATAATTTAAATTAACTTTTAAGTCAAATACTTTTTCTTTAATTATGATAATAAATTATAAAACATTTTGAAACAATATCTGATAAAAAAGGTTACAATCTATGGCTGTTCTTCTACAAGTAATTGATAATAGTAGTTGACAAATTTTCGCTATTTGCTACATTTAAATCAATAATATACACATTTTAAAAGGACCAATACAACAATGGGGTAAATTAAGTCAAACTTTGCAAACAACTGATATTAAAAAAGGAAAGCATTTTGATATTGAGGAAAACAGTGAACCATTTTTATCATCTGATCAACTATTTTGAGTACTAAAATATAATTTTATGCATACTCATTGTGACATACATACAACAAAAGCTCAGCACTTCTGGTAACTAAATTCAGCATAAAACTTCAAATTTTAGCATATAAACATACAGCAAAGTCCAATGATTGACTACAAATTGTTTAAAGTAATTTTAAAAAATTATATGCTGATTTTTATTTACTGATATTTGAACTTAGTTGTATGTACAGGATAAAAAAAAAAAATTTATATTGCAAATAACTAGCAGAAGTAATTCTTAAATTTCTGTAACAAATATAAGAAAATAACTTAATTTGAAAATTATTACACTAATTATAATTCAAAATTCTGTACAAACTAAGTTTTAAAACTTTACTAAAAATATTAAAATACATAAAACTCACATGCATCAATGACAAGACATTTATTGTAAAAACAAATTTAACTTTAATCTCACCCCAAACAAAACAGAAATCCTTTAAAAAAAAGTTTTTTGATTGCATTTGTTATTCAACATAGGATTTATTTATTCATTATAAGATTTGATAACTGTATGATCATAATATGGAATTAATGCTATAACACAACTTAAATCAATTATTAAACAGTAAAGAATAGTCAATATGAAACACTGTTCTTTAAAAAAACAATCTCAAAAATTGCATTACACTGTATTCACTTGAGTGAAGTGTAAATTTTTAATTACAAGGAGACTAATAAAAGAAATGGTATAGTTTTTCTGAAAAATACAATGTGTATACTAATAAAAAAAAACTATTTTGAAGTAATAACCTAATTCATTCCTCCTTTTCCTTTAGTAACATTTAACTGTTATTCACAACATTTATTATGGTGACAGAAAATTATAAAAGAATTTTAGCTTTATTAATTCCCATTTATTATTTCACCTTTCTATATTTCATACAGTTTATTTTTATTTAAATGTAGAATATTTTTATGCTAATTTTTTAAAATGTTTAATCCAAATATTTATATTTAATCAACAGCTTGTTTTTATTAGAATTATTAAATATGTGTTATCTTATTGCATACATTTCTTTCAAATTCCATGGATTCTATCTTTTATCTTTATGGTTTTGAGTCAGTACTAGTGAGGGGAAAAGTATAAAATAAAAGATTTTAAAAAGCTTATTCTCGCAAAAAAAAAAAATTTATTAAAAAAGTTTTTTTAATAAATTTATGGTACACTATATTGTCATATATATGTATGCAACAATTTTATTTTCTTTTTAAGTTATCTATTTAAATTCACATACTTTTATTACAAGGCAAAGATGTGTTTTTATCTAATTAATAAGTTTGTAATTGTCTTGGCAATGTTCTCCCTTTAAATTTTATGTTCATGTGTTTCTATGTGTATTTATGTACATAAATTCTGAATCTATAACACTTCAGAAAGTACATTTTAAGATAATGGCAAAAAGTTAATATTTGTGTTTATTTATATACATTTTTTTAATAAATCACTAATAGTAGTTATCCAGGGTTACAATAATATTTCATGTTCAAGCAAAAGACTGGTAAAGGGATGATATACCAGCTGTTCCCTCTGTTAATTTAACCCCATATGAAGGGAAATATTTGAAAACAGGTAATCAATACATGCACAATAAAATCCAACATAATTAATACCTGCACATAAGAACATTTTGAATGCTGATGATTTCACATTTAAACAAATAGACAACACTGAAATGAATCAAAATTAAGTGCTATTTTTTAACTAAACAAAATATAACTCACTCAGATTTGTTTAAGAACCTTTAAGTTTGGCATTATTGATCTAAAGATAACACAAGCAATGATATTTTTAAATTTGGAATTCTTATAATCATTCTTATGATTATAAAAATCATCCAATTTCATCCTTTTTTATCATTAATATTTAAACACTTAACACAATTAAGCCTAATTAACCAACACAAAATAACATTATGAATTTTCAAATTAAATAACTTGTATTTATCATAACCACTCACACAAATCAATGAATATTATACTATTAGATATATTTAAAACTAATTTCTTTAATATTTCTTTTTTAATTATACTCTTACCACATGAAAATGAATACTTAGAATTTGATTAGATCAATTTAAATATTTAAAAAATACTCAAATGTCTAAACTGTATTAAATCTTTTTACACACAACTCAAACTAAATTAGATTGCACATATAATTTAGTATCAAGGTTTATGGAAACATAGCGTTAAATTAAAACTGCTCATGTAGTTATGTCAATATCGACAAATTTAAAAAGTATCCTACAAATTAAAATAAAGCTACTTATACCTAATAAAAATAGGTTTTTACAATATACTTACAACATTGGCATCCTCCACTAGTTGTTGTATACGGGGTTTAACTAATTCAACAACATCAACTATGTGACTATTGGATGGCACTGAACCATTGGGTAGAAGTAAAACTTTAGTACCTAGGTAAAAAAAAAAGTTGCTTAAATTGATATAAAATGAACAATATATATTACTAGACATAAATATAACTAAAATATTAAAGCTGTTATTGGTTCCACTCACTGGGGGAAAAAAAAAAGATTTCCTTGAAAAGGGATCTAGTCTTTAAAAGTTTAAAATTAAGAAAATGAGCTAGGCCCAAACCTTGATTTGGTTCTAACCCTTTTATACGACCACATATGTGAGTGAACAAATCTTTCCTATAGGCCTTAAAATCTTAAAAATATTGTGAAGTTATATTTTCCAGCTAAGAACAGCTTGTTTAACTTTTTCTTAATTTTCTTTCTCTCCCCCTATAGGTTAAATTTACACATGTATATATTAAAAATACAGCCTAAACTCATTTCAATTTCTCCAATTTTAATTCCACTGAGTTATGAAGAAATAAACCCCAATTCAAGAGTGAAATCTCTTCCATTTACCCATCAGTAAAATCTTAACTTGCAGTTCTTGCTCCTTAGTTTAGTTCTAATCTAACAAGATTAAGATGCACGATTCAGACCCTGCATCTGATTTTTCAATTTCAAGTAACTGACATGCTAACAAACCACAGGAATGATGAATTATTAATTTACCTAAAATATGCACATCTCACTTGAGGGAATCCAGTTTCTTTCAGTGACTTTCAAATGACTCATATGGTAGATGTATGTGGTACAGCTGCTCTATTTACTATATTAATTATGTCATTAAAATGTAATCAGTTCATCAACTGCATCATTTTTACTGAATCTAGCAGTAGCACACCAAATTGGGGCTGATTTCTTCAATTTTCAAGCAATTTTGACTGGTTACCAAAACTTTGTGAGACTCAACAACTTATGTTGTGTCACTGATTCCAAAGTTTAACATATACTCTTTACCTTTTTTTTCCCCTCAGTATTGTGTTATTTTTCCTTATGCCTTTGAGCACTTTTAAACAAAGTTGAAACAAATCTGAAGTTCCATAAAGACACTGTAAATATCAGTTTGCAGCAAGTTCATTTTCAAAGAACTTAAAGTTATGACAACTTAAAAGTTTTACTGAGTGTCCTAATAAGCGATATCTCCTAAATGAACTTATTTAAGGAGGTGTTGGGGAAAGGGAATATTTTAAGCTCAAATCAATCAACTTCTTTGATACCTTTCCTTGTGAATGTTTCTTAATTTCTAGTTTGTTATAATATTTGTTCTAGACAAGTAGTTTTCTATATGAACAAAAGAAATAAATGCATACATTTAAGTGAAACATTCTATACAAGCCCCATTTTGTAAAACTTAAAAGTTAGCTCATGACAAACTTTTCTTTAAAGATTGTGGGCAATTCATCATACTGATGAATGCACACATTTTTCAATTCATTCCTCAGAAATCCAAAACTAACATTTACCTTGCATGAATTAATATACTATGTTGCCCCACCATACAACTTTTTAAACAGTAAAAATTGATAGGCCCTTTAGTTACCAGTATATTGTGAATGCTTAATGAAAGATCTGATGTGAAAAACACGACTTCAAGTATATTGTACATCTATTATAAATATTTATTTTGCATAACACATCATTACAATCACCATTTGCACATTTTTCTGTAAAGTAGGTTTGGTTTCTCATAGTATCCAATTGTTCAAGTAGAGCTTAAGTAATGCCATCTGGCAGAGACCTGAAGTGTTAATACTTGTTACAACGAAACCTACTGCAATACATATTTCATTCTAAACCAATTTTTTTTTTTTTTTCAATATTTCCTTCACTTTGTACCAGGAAGAAAAAAATTAGTAAAAATACAAAATTTATCCTCTGTTAGATTATTTTTGTTTTCTAAAAATGACCTTTAAAAGCATTTATTTCAACTGTTTATAAATAGCCTTATTAGAAATGTAAATAAATACATCAATACCCTTGAGTTGCATTGCTGTAGATCAATAGCATTAATGGTCATTACATTGAGATTATCTGTTATGTAAAGTGAAAATTTCAATCAAAATGGAAATGCATACATAAAGGTCATAATAGTCCTAAACAAAAAAATTTTAAACTTAAAGATCTCGAAATGCAAAATTAAAGTCAAGGACACAACTGGTTGAAGAAACACTATGCAGTAGACTAAGGCCCACTCTGCTAGAGTGAGCTATAATATCAATAAAGAAATACAAATTTCACAGTTAATTGTTTATGAGTTATGCTACATTAAACCTACAGTTACTTTACTGTTTTTCAGTTATACCGCAAAGCATTGATATAGGTTAGATTGAAATTTTTTATTAACAGATGGCCATTAAAAGGTTAGGTACACAACTACTTATACAGGTAGTCCTGCATAACTTCAAAATTTATCATTTTATGGCTAAGTAAAAGTTAGAAACCCAGAGTAAACTTGTCTAAAAATTTAGAATTTCATCTGTATAGATTTAATTAAAAAATAGACAAAATTATTTACTAAATCACAAATTAAAGATTTTAAAAGTTAATACTTAAAATTTAGTTTGGAACAACATCTAGGAAATTTGCTGAAGGAAAAATGCACTTTTTAAAAGGCAACAAAATAAATCAAAATAAAATAAACAATTCTACTAATAAGTAAAAAAAAATAAGATTATTACCTTGTAATTCAGAGACGTCATTTGATAAAATATTGAACTTTCGTTTCTTTGAAGAAATCTGAAAACAGGACTGCAATTTAGTGTTGCAAAAAAAAGGAATAAAACTTTAAATTATATCACTTCCTTAAAAAATTTTAAATTGTCTCAATATTATTCAATTTTTTTTTCACAAATATATATTTCGTTCCTCTGTTTGGCATAAAACTAAAGCTCTGAATGAAATGGAAAGGAAGGTTTAGAGGGAATAAAATTTCTCAAGCAGGAAAATACTTAGTAAAACTTCATAAATAGGAAAATTTACTCTTAAAAGGTACGATTAAAAATAGCACCACGAAAAAAAAAAAAAAAAAAAAATCTTAAGCAGAAAACCTCTTTAAATGAACTTCTTAAGCAGGTTTCTACTGTGTCTTACTACAAAATACACAACACTTTATTTTACTCATATCTATCACTATTGTTACAAATAACATATATAAAGAATGAAAAAAAATACGTGAAAATTTGTATTGATATAATTGGTTTATTAATCAAGCAGTTCAATTCCTATTTTTCAATTAACATTCATGATTGAAAATGCTCAACAAATAGATGTTTAAAAGAGAATTGCATATTAAGTTGACTCTATTAAGATTTGACAGTTTGCACAGACTATGTTTTGCAGCATTATGGTCTACAACAGGGATTCTTAACCTTATTCTCCGTCTAGACACATCTGACAAACAGGAAATTGCTGGCAGGTGCAGTTCCAAAAAAAGTATAATGATTCTTAATATTTCTATATTTTATTACAATCGTAAACCATAAACAATGCCCTACACTAAAAAGGTAAACTCAAAATAGTTACATTTAATGCAGCTTTTGACACTGCATATTTTCCACTAATTTTTCAAAGTCAGGCATACATTATAATCCCATCTAAAGCATCTTCGAGATTGCCCATCGTTTAGTCGAGATCTGATAGTTCATTTAATTACGTTCATTACTAAAAATAACAATTCATATAAATAGGTGAACTGAAACAAGATTTTTATTTGTAAGCTCTTTTTTTCAAAAAGTGATTTTTTCTTTTTCTTTTTTTTTTTTTTTTTAAATCTTCGGCTAGATTCCAAATATCTTCATTACGTATGCACGATTTTAATACAGTATCAGTCTAAATATTTAAAATCTCATTTAATTGAAGACGCTTCTTTATGAATAATTTTTCCTGTGGAATTTGTAACTTTAGAAATATTAATTTGAGGATTGAATAGGTTTACAATAAATGAAGTTGCTGGCTCAATCAAAAATTGTTGGAACCTATGTTCAAATCATTCAACATGGTTGATACTGATATGATATATAGCAAACAGTCACAGGTGTATAAAAATAGCTTCACAGGCACATTGAGGCCCATGAAATAAAATTCAAAATTTTAAAGTTAGTTTCAAAAATACTTTAATACTTACTTCATCTGCGTCATGATTCACTAGTGGTGGTTCAGGGACAGGAATGTTGAGTTCGCAATGTATTGAAGATAAATCTTTGATAATGAGTTTTTCTGTCTACACAGCATAATATAAAATATGTATTATAAAAAATCTCAAATTTTTTAAAAAAAAGTAATGAAACAACAAAAATCTGACAATTATACAAATAATCAAAATGTTAAAAATTACTTTTATACATATTCATAGTGATGAAATGTTTATAAATACATAGTACATAAAGAGTTCATTCATTAAAAAGATAATTCATACAAATTTGTCTACATAAGAGTTCGAAAAACCACTTCTACACTATAAAAACTAATGACATTCATATTAGAATGATACACTCACAACACCCACCTTGCATACACATATTACTGTACTATATTTTTTTTTAAAGAATAGAAGTCTTATATTCCTCATAACAAAAGCTATAATTTATCTATCAAGAACTTTTCCAGATAGTCAACACAAGAAAGTCTAAGAAACATCCTCTCCTTCCTCCTTTTTGGTGTGTTTAACACTAAACATACCATATAACGGGTCAAATGACCCATAAGGTATATGTAAAAAATGCGATGGGAAATGAAATAAAATTCTTGTTCTTTGTGTTTGCAATACATAAAAATTGACAATATACAATGTTGTTTAATTACAATATAGTTTGTCTATTTCCTCCCCATTTTCATATTTCATACATTTATAATCAGAAAAAATAAAGGCCGGTCATTTGACCGCTTATGGTAGAAATAGGTATGTATTAAGTGTTGGTATGTTTAGTGTTAAGAAAAAAAAAAAAACCACAAGTCGGATATTGAAAATGTTAAGCTTTTAGGTTATAATGTGGTATTTTACTTTGTGATTTGTATTTAATACTTTAATCTATGAGAAATATTAAACAGTTATTGTAAAAATTGTATTCAGTGTACCAGATAACTACTAGATAGAAGATATTAATGACTTTTCACATTTCTGTGCTGTCAGCTATTGAAAATGTTATTTATTAAATAAATTTAAAGGATAATTTCAAATTATTATGCAGTATTTTAAAAACATTTGTTAATATAACCCAAATCAAAACTATACTGGAAAAGTAGTAATACTGATATCATGAAGGTTTTTTTTTTTTTTTTTAACACAAATAAAAAAATTATTCATTCCTGAATGCTAGCTTAAAAATAATTCATTCCTTGGATAAATACAACATGTATCTGAGTTTTCAGATTTAACATTCTTCAATTAAGACTTAGCAATGTGAAACTCCTTTTAAATACTGGACATTACAATTTAATACTATAACTGAATGCAACTTTGTATTATATATCTGGTCAAAAAATTTTGGTTTGATGTATTCGTAAATTTTGTCTACTTTTATGCCATTTGCTGCATGTTTACATAAAGCATCTAAGCTATGTTTTAAAACATATTTGAAACTTATTTTTTGAATACTTTAGCACATTTTTAATCTAGTACTTTAATTTAAGATACTTTTCTAAATCATTGTCAACATATTATAAACAGTTTTATAGACGAGTTTGAGAAAATCTGTTTTAATAAACATTTTTCATCCAGCAAACCCCCTTCAGTTTTGATTTCCTGTTGAATCAATTTTTAAGTCTTACACTTAGATAGCACCAGACCCTTTGATATCTATTTCTGTTCAAATCAAGATTTTTTTACTATTAATTACGTTGTACAAGTTATGAATCATTTAAATATTTTGTAATTTCATATTGCCTAACCATTTTAAACTGCATAATCAATTTTAAACTTATATATTAATATTTATTATTCAATAGGTTTGGTTTGGAATGCTACAGCCTGCTTTCCTCACAAGGGCTAATGAAACTGGGAACTACTGTGTAAAATCTGATTACAAACAGCTATGAACATCCATGCTATTAACAGCATCCAAACCCATGAACTCCAATATTTATCATCAAATTTTGTATATAAATCATAAATTCTGTCTAAACAAAACATTTTCTTAATGGGACAAAAAAAAAAATTCTAATTTTTAGTTATGTGAAATGCAACTCCAAAATGCCACTTCAGTTACCAAATTCTTGGTAATCATTTCCATATGTTGAAGTTAGATAAAATTTGTTTCTTATTTTTACAGTGGTTATTCAATAATACAGGGCCGTAGGCAAGGGGAGGGATTTAGGGGACTGGTTCCAATCCGAAATTCTAAAATACCGTTTTGTGGAAAGAAAATGGACATGTGTGTGAGTCATCTGCCTAGTTGTGCATAAACAAAAGTGGGCTTAGAACAGTGACAGAGTTAAGGAGTAAGTTCAAATTGGATTCGACATGTAAGAACAGATTGACTAGCACTTTTGGCAACTCATCACAATATTGATGCACAATTGGAAGAAATTGTGAAAATTTGTTAGCAAAAAATTAACAAAAGCATATTTTATAATATAAAAGTAAAAATTTGAACATTTTCATTTTCTTTCAAAATTATTCTTTTTATACTTCTGTTTTAAAAATTAGAATTTATTACCATGTATAGTTCATATATTTTCAATGTTAATTTTACTGTTAATTCATTGTGTAGTTACTATATTACTCATTCAAGGCTATAAATTTGTTTATTATACCATTTTTTAATCATTTTGATATTTTAAAATCCCATTGTATTATGATACTCATTAGGAGTATACATACATAAAAAAAACTGTAGTTTTATTGAAGTATCCTTCACAAAAAACAATGTACCCCTTCGAAAATAATTTCTGGCTACGGCCCTGCAATAATATAAACCAAGGTAAAAAGAATTATAATCGCTCCTTTACTTTGCCCGATGAAGTAAAATATTATTCAGGTATATACAAAAGCAATAAGATAAATTTTGAAATTTAGCATGAAGATATAGTGGTTTGTATTTTTTAAAGGTAATGTATATCGTAAATATATCTTATGGCCCACTACTTTAAAAACAAAGAAATTCATGGCTTCTTCACTTTTAGATATTTTTTCAAATTTTTTTTTCAGCTACTCATATGTCTTACTCATAGTAATATACAAAGAGTCAGGCCTAGATCAAATAAATATGGAAAATTATGGCATGTCTTTTTAGGGCTCCTTCAAAATTTAAATTAAATAATGACCAATCATTTTTATAGATTGAGTATACATTCTGGAAACACTTTAAGAGTTTAAAACAAAACCCAATTATAAACTTTAACAAGTATTACATATGAAGACAAAATTCAAACCTGAAATGTAAAATTGAATCTTATCTTTAAAAACTGTGTAAACATTAAGTAAAACAAATATTTGAATTCTGCTATATTTGCAGGTAATGCAATATATATTTTCTTTAAACAAAATTTTTAATTTGACATTCTAAAATGATTAATGTCATTAGCATCATTAAGTAGTAAGATGTTTGCTTATTTTCTTCCTTGAAAACCTGTCTTCAGTCATTCATATGTATATTAGGTAATTAAAGAAAGCAATAAAATTTCATATACAGGGTTCCCACTCTTTTTCTAGAACAAAAATTAAGGACTTTTTAAAGACTTTCTACGGACCAAAGTAACTTTTTATAAGAACCTAGTTGAAATACACAGCATAACGGCATGAACCCTATTTCCTGAGGAACATATTTTAATGATTATGAACCAGACAAGGCATGTTCAATAAATGCCCTACAATATTTCAGAAGTAAGTTTTTTAAAATGCCTAAAAATTAATATAAGATGAATCTATTGGACAAAAAAACTAATTTT